>OX155980.1:55256639-55490825 GCA_944548615.1 Micropterix aruncella | reverse complement strand
ACCTTATATCCTTTTTTTTATTTTTTTTTTATTTGTTGAGTGGGGCTTTCTAAGGTCTTTATGAGCCTTGTAACACTGCGACCATTGCTGATCTATTGTGTTCGCCACCTACTATAGTTCTGCGCTAAGCCCCGTGTCATTCAAGAACCGCAGCATGCTTTTGGCGCCAGATTGTTTTACCTCCTCAGGTTGGAGGTAGTGACCACCCAGGTGGTTGTATCTTTTACGCATCAGCGGGCCACACTCGCACATGAGGTGCTGGGGAGTTTCCTCTGCCCCTTGGCAGAACCTGCACATTTTTGTGTCTTTGAGCTTGAGGTTGAACATGTGTTTGTTCAGGCCACAATGCCCCGTGAGCGCCCTTACCGGTATGCGTAGATTGTTCCTATTTAGCGATAGGGCCTCACGGGCCGTCTTACGGTCGTAAGGCTTAATAAGCGCTTTGGAATGATTCAACCCTGGCGTGTTGTTCCAGTGGTTGACGGATTGTTCTAAACACATTTGTTTGAGCATTAGGTTTGCAAGGCTTTTTGGTACGCCACAGCAAGGTTCAGGGCCGTATAACGTTCCCTTTGCTCCCGTCCTAGCAAGTTCGTCGGCTTTTTCATTTCCCTCGATTCCTGCATGGCCGGGAACCCATCTTAGTATTACCCTGTTCTTTTCGCCCAGGGAATTCAGTAGTGATATGCAATTTTGCACTAGCTTTGAATTAATGGTATTCGAGGCTAGTGCCATAAGAGCTGCTTTGCTATCCGAGTGGA
Organism: Micropterix aruncella; assembly: GCA_944548615.1. Taxonomy (NCBI): domain Eukaryota; kingdom Metazoa; phylum Arthropoda; class Insecta; order Lepidoptera; family Micropterigidae; genus Micropterix; species Micropterix aruncella. The sequence continues at coordinate 55,490,064 of OX155980.1, read as the reverse complement.
TATAGATACGGTGGTTGGCGTAGTCCTTTTGGAGGTTGATATCCGCACATTCAATAATGGCGTAAACCTCCGCTTGGAATATGGAGGCGTATTTTCCCAAGTTTACACTTCTTTTGAAGTTTGGTCGCTCTCCATATATACCACAGCCTACGTCAAGTCCCGATTTGGACCCATCAGTATACCATTTAAGGCTACCGGCCTCCCATTGCAGTTGGCTTTTTAGCCAGTCGTCTCTGGGCGGCAGTTCCACTGTAAAAAGTTTTCCAAAGTTTAGGAGTGGGAGCATGGTGTCTGATACCATGTTGAGGGTTGGATTTTCACTGACTGAGTCAAGAACTGATCTTAGTGCTTGTGAGATCCAGTTTACCTTCTCTCGGGCAGATAGCCTGTACATGCTGGCTTTCGCCACCTGTTGCAAATGAATGTGTAGGGGCGGTAAGTTCAGCAGTGCATCTAGAGCTGCTCCAGGAGTGGAGGACATTGCGCCAGTTGTCATGAGGCACGCCGTCCTTTGGATATTGTTTAGTTTGGCAATCACAGTTTTCTGGTTGGCTTTGTTGCACCATACCACCGAGGCGTACGAGATTATCGGCCTCACGATGGCAGTGTATAGCCAGTGGGAGATCTTGGGGTTAAGGCCCCAGTTTTTCCCCGCCAGTCTTCTGCTTATACCCAAAGCACTTTTAGCTTTTTGAATTGTTTTATCTAGGTGGCTGTTCCAGGTGAGTCTTTGGTCGAGCGTGACTCCCAGATACTTTACTTCCTTGGAGAAAGGAATCTGCCCGTGGTTTAAGATTGGCATTTTTAGTCCACCTAGTTGACGTTTGTTGGTAAATGGCACGAGGACGGTCTTATCGGCGTTGACCGATAATTCGTGATAATTAGTGAGATCGTGTTTTGGCAGAAGCCCCGGACAATGACTACTAGGTCATCAGCATAGCCCTGTGTGTCTATCCTGGCCTCTGCCAACCTATGCAGGAGTTGATCTATTGCAAGAGTCCATAGTAGGGGCGAGAGTACGCCTCCCTGCGGGCAGCCTCTTGTAGTGGTGACTTCAAGGTTTGTTCCGTGAAGAGCTACCTTGGCCGTGCGGTTTGAGAGCATCGCTTTCACCCATCTGGTTGTGGTGTTGTCAACTTGTTTTGACTCTAGCCCCTTCACCAGTGATTTAATTGGGGTTTTGTCGAAGGCGCCCTCAATGTCTAAAAATGCGCATACTGCGATTTGTTTGTCTTCCAACGCCTTTTCCACTCTGTCTACTAGGTAGAGCAGAGCGGTTTCCGTGGATTTGCCTCTGCGGTAGGCGTGTTGGTTACAGCTGATAGGGTTGACCGTTAGGATTTTTTCCCTGATATAGCTATCCAGTATCTTTTCCATCGCTTTCAGTAGAAAGGATGTTAGGCTAATTGGCCTGAAGGACTTTGACAGTGCGTAGTCCTTCCTGCCAGCCTTGGGTATGAATAGCACTTTGACCTTGGTCCATTCTTCTGGTATATGTCCCCAGGCATAGCTTGCTCTGAAGATTTTAACCAGATATGGGGTTAGAATGTCGATAACCTGTTGCAAAAGCACGGGCATGATTCCGTCGTCCCCGCATGATTTGTAAGGTTTAAAGGATTTTACGGCCCATTTAACTTGATCGGGCCTTATGATTCTAGCAGCCCTACTCCAGTCCTCGTTTCGAGGTCTGTATGGAGCAGTGGCGGCGTTGCTAGTTGTCACAGCACCTGGGAAGTGGGTCGATATTAGTTCCTCCAAAGTTTCCTTTTCATTTGTTGTAAAGGTTCCGTTTGGTTTTTTCAGAAGACCAATTTGGTTAGGTTTGTCCTTTGCGAGCAGTCTATGTACTCTGGCTCCTTGAGGCGTTTCCACTATGTCCTCGCAGAAGCTTTTCCATGTTGCTCTTTTGGCTCTCCTAATTTCTTTGTTGTACTCGGTTAAGGCTTTTTTGTATTCCTCCCAGTTGAGAGTTTGTTTAGCCTTATTAAATAGTTTCCGGGTTTCCTTCCGTAGTTTGTCCAACTTCGGGTTCCACCATGGAACTTTTCTTTTGGAGGTCTTTGTCTTGAGTGGGCAGCTTTCCTCATAGGCGTTTATAATGCCTTTTGTGGTATCCGCCACGGCCAATTCTAGACTCTCGCGTGTTTTTATATTTTTTTGTATTGTTTCAAGGTTAAGCCTTAGTGTGGTGCGGTAAGCGTCCCAGTCGGTGGCTTTAGGATTCCTGAAAGTTGTGGTTTGACAGTCTACGGTGTTTAGTAGTTTAAAGGTTATTTGTCTGTGATCAGACATTGAAGTGTCATCCCTGACATGCCAGTTTTTTATGTGTCTGGCTAGATTTTTAGAGGCAAAAGTAATGTCTAAAACTTCCTGTCTTGCACTTGTCACAAAGGTCGGCATGCAGCCTTTGTTTAATAGGCATAGGCAGTTGGTTGTGATAAAATCATTAAGTAACTCACCTCTATTGTTGATGTCTGAGCTCCCCCACGCGGTGTGGTGTGCGTTTGCATCACATCCAACCAGTAACTCAGCCTTTTGGGTACGGGCGTACTCCACCAGGTTTGCCAGCTCTTCGGTTGGATTTTGTTTCTCTCCAGATAGATAGGCTGAGCATAAGATGACTCTGGATCCATTCCATCCTTTGAGATTTATATACGCTGCTGACAGGTCATTAGTACATAGCTCTGTAACAGGCAGGAAGTTAATGTTTTTCTTGAACACTATGCATGCTCTGGGTTTTTTCTCTCCCGGGTACGAGAGGATTCTACCCGCAGCGTTTAAGCCCTGGATAGTTAAGTTATTTACCCAGGGTTCTTGTACGAGGGCGATGTCGATTTCTCCTTTGGTGAAGCAACACTCCGTCACTGCGCTGGCGGCAATGGCGTGGTGGAGGTTGATCTGGAGAATCCTCGTAGAGTTGCCTATGTTCGCCATCAGTGATCCATAGGGGTTGTGGGCTCTGTCGCAGGCTTTTCCCTCTCCAATGGAGGACGAGACCGTCCATGTTTGGATTGGGATGTGCCTTGCTCATTCCCGGGTTTTTCCCCTTTTTTAGGCGCTCCTGTACTCTCGTCAGCAGGAGAAGGCCGATTTGCCGGCTCTTTCTTTCGCTGTATGGGAGCAGGCGTTTGTCTGCCTTTGTTGGAGTAGGACGGGATAGCCCTGTTTCCTGGGGGATTCGTGGGCTCACCCCTGATTTTCAAAGAAATCTTTCCAAAACCAAGGGTGGCCCTGTAGTCGGTTTTCCGAAGGGTCTCCAAAGAGGGCTCGTCAATTGAGAAGGTCACGTGGTGTCCATTCTTTTCCTCCCTGCTGTTGAGTATTTTCCAGTATTCTGGAGATATGCCTTCGTTCTGGTTTGTCAGCAGACTTAGGGCGTCCTTTATGTTCGCCGCCTCGCTGCTGGGGAAGAACGTTGTGCAAACTAGTGGCTTGGGCATTTCGCTTTCCGTCATGATTGACAGCTTTGCCTCGGGCCATGGTTTGAGGTTTGGGATTACTCCCACAAGCCAATCCTGGCTCTTCTGATTTTCACATGTGATCAGGACCCAGCCAGGCCTGTGAGTGAAACCCAGAAATTTTGGGCCCGAGCCTCTGACAGTGATGTTTTTAATCAGGGTCAGTAGCGAGCGGTGCACCAAATGCATTTGGTTTTCTTCCATCGGGCTTTCATTTTTTATTCCCACACGTGAAGAACCCACCACCTCCCTGAAGTTTGGCTTGATGCCTTCTTCTGGGTATATCTTAGGAGCCTTTTTTGAGTTTTCCCTTGGCGACTCCTCCTCCGACCGTGTGCGTTTGGACGCCCTTTGGTCATCAGATATGGGAGTGCTCTGATGGGTCAGGCTCTTAATATCTTTCCAGGGCCTGAGGCATGCTACCGAGGCTTCTCTAGCACTCACGTTTGCTGCCCTCAGCATCCTGAAACGTTTTCGAGCAGCACCGGACAACTTTGTCCTGTGCTTCTCGTGTGTCTCAGTGTCTTGGTCCTTTTCTTTGGGCATAGCAGAGTCGTTTCCTATTCTGTCTGCACCTTTGCTTGTCCCTGCGACAGCTGAGATTTTTTCGGGCAAAGAGTCGGTTTGAGTCGTGCTCCATGGCTCCGAACTGTTTCCTTCCCGGACGGTACCGTCCTGGTCGAAGTTTAGAGGGGAATTTTTATTTTCTTTTGAGTCCATATTTGTTCCCACGAGTAGTCAGGAAAGGGTCGTCAAAAACCGACAGAGCCTGTTATCGGTCAAAGGGCATTTCTACTTCCCGATTCGCCCCGGTTTCAGAAAGCCACCGTTAGAGACTGAGCTCTCCCTCAGCCACGCAGCCGTCGGCACGGTACGGGTAACACCTTAGCTTGGGGTGGAGGTCTTTTGGCCTCCAAGTCATCAACTTCAGGGATCTCTCCCTGTTGTAGCTGACCGGAGTTTCCAGGGTGCACCGGCACGCCCACTCACTACTTTCCCATCCTAGACTTTTAGGAATAGTCTGGGCCAGAGCGAGATAAAACGTGCACACGGGGAGGTAGACCTCCATCGCACCCCACCTTATATCCTTGCTCTTCAACAGTCCCATCATCAGTAAGTTTTCTCTTCTTAATTCTCTTTTTTTTTCTTTGGCAGCGCATCATCTTCCGCATCTTCTTCACGAGATGAACCTTCCCAGGAATCTGATTCCCATTCGTAATCGTGAATTTCCTCTTGATCTTCTAAAAAGTCAAAATATAGAGATTTAGGTTGGGACGGTCTAAGTCGAGAAGTTCTTTCGGTGTCATGTGTACTAGCTGAGTTGTATAGTTCAGACAGTTCTACTATTTCTGCCGGGTCTGCAGAATTTCCTACGGTTGCATATTTTTCATGTGAGATAGGAAATATCTCTCCATCTGCCAATTCAGCTTCTCCCGCATTTTGAAATTCATTGGGATTGTACTCAAAGGTGACCGGCACCAATTTATCGGTCTCGGCTGAATTTTGATTTACCAAATCAACGTCTGCCTGAGCTTCGGAATTTTCTACTTCAGATAGAAAAGGAACATTAGCAAGTAATGTATATGTTGCGTCTTCCTCCGTAGCAGATGGTCTTTGGTGTTCTAAACTTTGATTATGGAAGGATAAACTCCGTCTACATTTTTTTTTTAATTATAATAGGTGCATTAGGTAGTCCTGTTTGAATATTGTCATCTTGGATATTCTTTGCGGCCATAAAGACCATTTTTTCATTTCGACGCATCTAAAAAAAAATAAAAAGAAATAAATTACAATTTCTATGAAACAACACAAGTGACAAAACAATGCAAGTTTTTTATTCTAATTCGACTAAAATGTATAATAACGTATTGGTCATACATCAGGACATTTAAGAGAGTCAAAACGACCGTACTTATTTCGGTAGACGATTGGAGGCGATTGGAGGCAGAGCAAGGAACAGATTTCGAAAAGTACGTAGCTTTTGATGATGATTTTGCAACTTCTGGTAGTAAATGCAATCAAACACCATCGTGAAACATTGTTTGAGGTTATGTATATGTGTAGGTAAAATGTACTTTAAAAATTCGTCATCAGCTTCGTCGTGAGGAAACTTCTCGATGAGATAAACTAAACCTAATCACAGGTTTCGATGGGTATTTGATATCGTGACTCCATTAACAGGTCTGATACAATAAAATATTATACTGTCATCTGAACTACATACATACCTATGTGGGAGTGGATACAAATCAAGTCACAAAATTGCGCTATATAACTAAATAAAAGCTTTAAAAAATGAGGCCAAATAAAAGTTTGTTATAAAAAGCACATAGACTAACCGAAAATAGGTAAAAAACCTGCTTGCTTATTGCTTATTGCTGGCGCCGCCGATGGTGGTGTAAGCGCTAGATGGTCCGATGGCGCAAAAACCGCGACACGTCCACTCCAGGTGCTGTCTGCGCGTGACTGAAGCGACGAAATCGACGCCGTCTTATATATAGAACGCAATAATTTTAGATTACTACGAAAAATATTCGGTATTATGAACCAAAATTTACTTTGAGCCAGCAAGTTCAAACTGTATTATGAGTTATTTTTCTATATAGACAATGTATTTTCCGCTGAAACTTATTTAGACACCACAAAACAAAATGTATTTATTGCCATGTGGATACAAGTGAATTGTTTTAACCGCCATCATATTATAATTTTCGAACAGCTAAAATGTATTATACGCCACGAGTGCATACAATGTTTACAAGCAAAATGTTTTACCTCACTCGACGCTCAGATTTCCTTCCAGCTGAAATGACTTATGTAAGAATTCCATCACAGCGGATTAACTAAAAAGAAAATATCGTTTCTTGTGGGTGTATTAAAGGCTAGGTAGCATTTTTGGTGTAAAAAATTGTGTCGTTTAAGACATTGGATTCTTTAGAAACGTACTAAATTGTTGGTGTATTATACGCCAAAATGTGCTCCGATTGCTATGCTAGGTAGCTAGATCGACGCAGAAAATTCCGCTGATTCTAATGGTATATTTAAGTCATATTGACCGAAAGTGGCGCTTAATACATTTCTCCTTTCAACCGTCGATATGCATAGGTCACACTGAAAATTTCCAGAACTGGCCATAAACAATTAAAAAAAATAATTACATTTTAAACTGGAACTCTGACTGTAGAATGAAGTTTGTTTCATCCAACTCAATTGTTTCTTCATTGTGGTGACATTTTGAAAACTCCGTGTCTGTATAAAGATGGATTTAACTCTGCTGTATGATATTCTATAATTTTGAGTGCAATTTGACAGTTCAGCAAAGCCTCTCTCGGCTTCAAACTGCTTAACCCGCTCGCTCCGTAACATCCATTTCGGGACATTTATGTCGGTCGCCTAAACTCCGTAATGTCCGCTACCGGACCAAGCGCTCGCCGCTGCGAAAAATGCAATTTACGATTCGAAACGTCGTACTATATGCTTTCTGAGGGCGCAACGATATGGCCAAAATATCTTTAATTCAAGATTTCCGTGTGGCAATATCGAACAACGATTTAAAAAGTGAGCATAGACGTCAAACGCCTAGTCTCCCGTCGGCAAATGCACGGCCGCGTACGGCTCCGCGAAATTGGTGATAAAAAGTGTGTGTGTGCAGTTTTTGAGTGTTATTTACTGGAGAACAGTGAGTAATATGCATTTTAAGTAGTTTCGGAATGAGGATTAAGTCATTTGAGATAGTCCATTTGCTGTTTTTCACGAATTTTTAAAGAAAACACTTCGGCTACAACAAACGGCTTGCGAAAAAATGGTTGTTATTATTTTGTAATGTTTATGAAATATCCCCATATATTGCGAAATATGACGTAATGTCGCTTTAATTTACTAACAAAATAAGTATTGCTTCATTTACATCCTAAGTTATCACATAATTAGGCGTATTTTGAACATTATATCTTGTTTTGTAATATGAATCGCGCAAAGAAACTTGTTTTGATAATTACTATGAGAGAATATAGTGCGATTTTCCATAGTTTTTCGATGAAATGTGACTCTTTGGAGTATAGTAATTAGTTATTAGACATATAATAAGTCTATGATAAGACAATATAATTGAAAAAATCTAACGAATTTTATATTATGAGCATTCAAAGTTTATTATTAAGTTCGGACGCGGAAACGCTCTAAACTTTATATTTTTCTATAATATCAGACAAAGCTCAAAGTTCTGGTGTGATTTCTAAGAAGTGTGATGTAGTAATAAAGTTATTTTGAAATAATTTCATATAAAAAAATACCATAAGTAGTCACAAATTAAAAATATATTTTTTTTTTTTACGAGAATACATAAAATTTTTCTTGGCTGAATAAATAAATATTTTTGTATGCAAATAAGTAAAAAAAATATATCGTTTTGGTAAAGCATTTAATAAAGAACATAACTGTATTTACAATTTTTGCATATTTTACGTATTTTGTGACAAAAATATCGAAATGATTTTATAGGCGAGTTTTTTCAGTTTGCCAATTTTGTAATATTTATTCATTATTATCTTAATTGTTTTACGAGATAAGGTTATAATGTTTTATATGTTAAATTTCAATGCGATCAATTTTTCTCTTTATCTTTTTTAAATCCGTTTAGTGGTTTATAAGTTATGATCGTTTTTCTCAAGGCCGTTGACTCGCGTCGATTTTTTGCCCGAATATGTCGCGCGCAAAAGTGATAGGTGAGTTTTTACTTCGCGAGAGGAGGGGTTAAGGCGATATAGCAACAAGCAGAACGACAATTTATAGCTGGTTTGCAGAATTCAAACAAGTTTCGTGATGGTCGCCCGTCCACCGTTGTCAACAACAAAATCATCAATGCTGTATGCCAATCATCAATTGTCGTTCTGATTGAAACAACACAAACATTTTTATAGGAGAAAGATGTGCTTGCAATGAATCCCACAGAATTTCACTGAGTTGAGTCTCAGTCAAACATTCGTGTCAATGTCAGTGGCGATTTTCCTAAAGGTCGCCCTTAAACAAAAACAACAAAAACAACGATGCTGTTCGCAGTAAGATCGAAACAGACAGGTATGTGACCTGTTATGAGATTCAGCCATCCTTAGGCATAGACATGACTCAGATACAATCAATTTTACACATACATTTGGCTACGAGAAAGCTGTGCTCACAGTGGATCCCACTCAATACGCTGAAGTTCAAAAATCGAGATGCGTCACTTGGTGCAGTGCCATGCTTACCAGATTCAACGAAGGGGCCTTAAATTTGGCATGGAATATAGTAACAGGTGACGAAACATGGATTTACAGCTACAATCTCGAAACAATACAGCAATTGACCATTTGGGTCTTTCAAGATAAGCTAAACCCAACCAATGAGGCGCCTGATCGCGAATGATCGCTTTTTTTTAATCAGAAAAACTGGACATGTCGCTACTGTTCCTTTGGAGAATCATCATACCCTGAATGCTTACTGGTATTCGAACATTTGCTTGCCGGAAGTTATTGCAGTTCTCACGGCCAGATAGTCAAATATGAATTTTTGAAGGCAAAGAACGTAAGACTCATGGGCCATCATCCATACAGTCCCTACTTGGAACCTTCCGACTTCTCCATGTTTCCAATAATTAAGAACCAATTTGGCGGTTGACGATTTTCATCGCCAGAAGGTGTTGTTGATGAATATACAAATATGTTTCCGAGGTCACCACTAAAGAGTGTAATAAACGTTATGAAAATTGATTTCTGCATATGAAAAGTGTATTAACCCCTCCTCTCGCGAAGTAAAAATTCAGCTATCACTTTTGCGCGCGACATATTCGGGCGTAAAATCGACGCGAGTCGACCACCTTGATACAAACGGCCATAACTTGTAAACCACTACACCGATCATAAAAAGAATAACTGTAAAATGACCGCATTGAAATTTGAAATATATAACATTATAATTTTATCTCGTAAAACAATTAAGATAATAATGAATAAATATTACAAAATTGGCGAACTGAAAAAACTCGCCTATAAAATCATTTCGATTTTTTTGTCACAAAATACGTAAAATATGCAAAAATTGTAAATACAGTTATGTTCTTTATTAAATGCTTTACCAAAACCATTATTTTTTGACTTATTTTCATACAAAAATATTTATTTATTCAGCCAAGAAAAAAATTTAATATTCTCGTAAAAAAAAAAATTTTAAAATTTTTAATTTGTGACTACTTATGGTATTTTTTTAATATGAAATTCTTTCAAAATAACTTTATTACTACATCACACTTCTTAGAAATCACACCAGAACTTTGAGCTTTGTCTGATATTACAGAAAAATCTAAAGTTTTGGGAGTTTGCGTCCAAAACTTAATAATAAACTTTGAATGCTCATAATATAATATTCGTTAGATTTTTTCAATTATATTGTCTCATTATATAATTATTATATGCCTAATAACTAATTACTATACTCCAAAGAGTCAGATTTCATCGAAAAACTATGGAAAATCGCACTTTTTTCTTTCATAGTAATTATCAAAACAAGTTTCTTTTTGCGAGTCATATTAGAAAACAACATATAATGTTCAAAATACGCCTAATTATGTGATAACTTAGGATGTAAATGAAGCAATACCTATTTTGTTAGTAAATTAAAGCGACTCTACGTCCAATTTCGCAATATATCGGGATAATTCACAAACATTACAAAATAAAAACGCCATTTTTTGGGGAGGGATGTGTTGTCGCCGAAGTCCTTTGTTTAAAAATTCGTGAAAAACAGCAAATGGACTATCTCAAATGACTAATCCTCATTCCTTAACTACTTAAAAATGCAAATTACTCACTGTTCTCCAGTAAATGGCACAGAAACACTGCACAAACACCGTTATATTACCGCACAAACACCGACTATACGCGGCCGTGAAAGAGGCCAGCGACCACTGGCGTTTGACGTTTCTGCTCACTTTTTAAATCGCCCTCCGATATTGCCAGACGGAAATCTTGAATTAAAGATATTTTGGCCATATCGTAGCGCCCTCAGAAAGTATATAGTACGGCGTGTCGAATAGTAAATTGCATTTTTCGCAGCGGTGAGCGTTTGGTCCCGTATACGACGTTACGGAGTGTTAGGAGGTTGACCTTTGGTCCGCCAGGGGATGTTACGGAGCGACCGGGTTAACGCTCACAGAGAATATTTTGACAAACAATAATTTGATCTTTGGCCATTCATTGTATTTTTTTTTGTATTCATTCCGGAAACTTTCATTTCATTCCTCAAACTGTGGTGGTTGTACTGAACAACTTATAAAATTTTCCATTAGTGCAAATGCGATATGTAGCTCCACTACAATATTTTACTTGTTGGATAATTTAGGTGTTTAAAAATAAAATTAATGAAGCGTAAATGGTTTTTTTTTTTGCAGGTCTTGAAGAACGTTCGGCTGTTCTGTCCCTTTCTGTTGTATTCCATCATAAAGCAGAAGCCTACGCATCTTCCGTTGGAGGCTGGGGGGCTCAGTGCGGCAATGGCAATGTTGCCAGCTGCGATCCTCGCACAGTCGAACAACAGGCTCAACGACATCGACAACTCTACGAACACATGTGTCAGGCCTATACTGAGGTATGATTTTGATTACACCATCATATACTCACTCATTGGCATCGCAGTCATCCCAGAGATAGCGCATTTTACATTCGGCCTTATGCACCAATGCATCATCTATCGTCCCATTGTGCTAAACCATTGAAAATAACACAAACATTATCCCTTTGACCACTTAGTGCACTTATTCTGAGGAGCTTTGTGCTACCTGCCCAATATGTAATAGTGTTATTACAGAGATTAGATGTGTTGGAGTGTCGGCTTCTGGTCTTAGGTGCACAGCGACCTTTGTAAATCTATTGTGCAATCTATAGTTTTTATTGCTTACTGTTCGTTACCCAGTCCTGTGCTTTCTACAAACTAGGTACTAGACCTTTGTACTAGACAAGGTACGAGACCTTTGATTGAATGATTAGACCTTTGATTGAATTGAAACTAGGATTGAAGATTGAAAACTAGGTACTAGACCTTTGATTGAATGATTTATTTAATCTCAGTTGGGTCCAGACATTCTTGCCAAGTGTTGATTCCTTGATTACATTAGAGGTCCACAGTCACAAAGAAAGTGGAGCGATGGCTCCACTTCTTCGAGACAAAAGTTACACAGATCGGTCTTAGGTAGTCCCATCCGATGTAGATACATATCCAACTAGCAGTGACCCGTGAGGAGTCCTGTAAGCTGGTTCCTGTTTAGCTTTAGTACCTTGGAAGTTTTCTTATGTGAATGGTTTTTCGTTAGCTCTTTCTGGCTGTTGTCTCCTGTTTTTAACCTTTGGATTGCTATGGGTTTTGATAGGCCAAATTGCGGATTGCCAACTACTTCGGGCGAACTTCTTAACTACTCCCATGGATTGAACGCATAGACTAAGCGATAAAAGGCCACATTCTAACTACGCCAGCAGCTCAAAGGAGTCCAACGCCTTACCGCGAGCCTCTGGAAAGTGAATCCAGCGGGCGGACCTCAAGCCCTTACTACCAGATCTGAACAGATTTCTTCATCCTCCAGTCTGGTCACAGATTCGGTCACTTGTGCGGCCTCTACCTGATGTTAGCGGTAATTCGTTTCGTATTCATCGCAGACCGTTACGCCTTTGCCCGCCAATATCACACGGGATCGGGTGACCAACGGATCGCTTCAAGGGTAGCTAACATCAGGTTAACATCTATCCTGCTTCTTAGGAAACATACATTTCCAATCTCCTTCGTTATTCGCTGGAGTACGCAATTGATTGGCTGATGCCGCACTGTGTGTAAACCGCCCAGTATCGCCCGAGGTGCTCCCCAAATTGGAACATCCGATCACACCTGTCGCCGACTGGGCTTACAGCCGCAGGCAGGGTTCACAGAGTCCTATTAAGATTAGTCCCTCTTCAAGGAGGCTACCGGATGGGAACTGAACTGTGAGTTGAACCAAGATAACAAACAGATCATCTGGCTAAAGCTGCAAGGAACCGTTAGACACCAAATGGTAGTCCACAGAATGGTTCTGTGTATGTTATTGGTACAGGGCTCCCTTTTTTAGGCCAAACAGATCGGTTTTTTCGCTGTCATCATTCCTTGTATGGTCAGGTACCCAGCTTAGTCTCTATTTTGTAGAGAGGTGTAGAGAGAGGTCTTTTAGTGCTTGGGTGCATTCCAAGATAGTTTTCGATTTGATTTCAGATGATGATACGGCCCTTAGAGCCACTGGCTATCCGACAGTATAAAGACACATTGCTACGTACCAGTTTATAAAAATGTTTTAAGATTATATGTATCACGTTATGTTTGGAATAAAATCCTCTTATGGTCACTTTCTTTAATTCTTTTATCCTTACATATATTTTTCGAAATGCTCAGGTTTATAACTCGTATCAAAATCTCCTGAATGGCTTGGACGTTATGCTGCAAGTATGTCATGGTCTGCCGGCGACTGACAAATTTGCCGATTTGTCTATAAATGATGAGGCGGTGGACTCTGACCAACAGCCTACGAGCACAACGGTTTCAAAAGACATATTTTGCCTCTACTATCTCTATCTCCTATCGTGGTGTCGGGGCAAAATTTATATAAGTTTTATTGCAGTATTCGCTATCGACTTCTTTGTAGACTTTTGTATATTTTGTATTCGCTAGGAATTGCACTATTACCTCATATTTCAATATCGGAGGATGGAAAATCTCGATTAACAATTGAATTTCACTATATACTAACATTGATTATATAATCTGTTTGAGGTTGCTGAGCCGAAAATGACAATACTTCTCAGACGATGAAAAGCAGATGGCGCTGATAGCTGGTCGGTGCAACTAATAATACATTATTTATCTGTCCAAATTAACCTTGACTCGAATGCTCTAGTTTAAAGATGAAAACCCTGTTCCACTATTATCTCTGATCTGTTGAAAAATTCACTCTTCTCGGCTCATTAATTACCTGTTACAAAACTAGTAAAGAGGCGAAAGTACATTTATTAGCTGCAATTAGTGTTAATTCGGATTCCAGTCTCAAATGAAATCCTGTCAGCCATCTCGGAGACACTTATCAAACCAGCCCTATGCTTCAGAAACATGGATTCTCATCAAGCCGGATGAAAATGCACTAGATGTCTTGCTGCAGACTACACAAACTAATAAAAACTGTATAACCTGTGTAAAAGATGTGCATATTGTGAGATTCTTGAAAATTGTCAGCTCCGTCATTTGGTTGAAACGGATAAAAAATTACAAGCGTTAAAACCAGACGACTAAAACTGCTATTGCTTGATTCTGGGGTTAAAGACCCAAATGCATTTGAAGTGGACAAGTACAAAACTAGAGCCTAATATAGGGTGGAATCTGTTGATGACTATATACCATTGTAAACTAGAGGGACAGCAATACGACAAGACGTATGGCCAGATAATGACTGTTCCTGGCTGGAGATTGACATATTTTAATCGACGTTGGGACGTGTGCCATCTACATGTTTTGCATAGTAAAATTGCAGTTACCAATTCTCAGTACCTATTAGGCTTGAGCATTCGGATAGGATTATATAATCAATGATACTAACATGTTCTGCAAACTACAATTTCGGGTACTTTGATACTTCTAAAATATAATCAATTGGTCTAACTGCATTTCTTTGTGATTCAAGTAAGCCCGCTTTTAAATAATTTAACTTTATAATTATTATAAAGAGCATGAAAAAGATACTCTCTTTTTGTTTTTTTTTTGTGTAATAAATTAGGCTGCAGTTGTCTATATAAAAAACAAACTCTCTTTTGCTTTGCACTTATTATAGTAGTCAATCCGTTGCGGTTATTGACAACCATCATGGTTTTAACTTCTGTAACGATTCCTTCCAATTCTTCGCAAGCAGCAAACAGCATTTAATATGCATATAAGGCCGCCTGCAGGCTCTCGGCGAGAACTAAACACCCGAGAGCTTCTCCTGAAACACCCGAGAAAGGGAGTTTATCTAGTGGATACTTTCTCGCTCTTTATTGTCGTTATCGCCGCTGTCAGTTTTTTGGCCGGATTCAAAGGGTTTCTCGGGCGAGAAAGAAAACACTGTTCACATTTATTGTTCGGTCTCACTGCGATTTGAGAAGTGGTGGAGACTCATATACAATAGTTTTGTTTTCTCTTTCTGTTCCGTTTCTGAAAATGTGGAAATTTATAGTAATGAGGTGAAGTTAAAGTTCGTGGAATATTTTTAATCCGAGCAAATTTTGTGGGACATCAAACATGCTCACTATAAGGCCAAGAGCTTAAATCAAGATGCTTGGAACGCAATCAGCATACTAATAGATATTGTAGTGTACAACTGAAAAAGAAGAAAGAATCTGTTTTAGTTAGTTATAGAAAGTACAGTACATATTATTAATTCTAATACAAATTTCTAATTAAAATTCTAATGTATGTAGATATTAAAATTTTAAGATTCCAATACAAATTCCTAATTAAAATTCTATAGTAAGCTAAATATATGTTATGCTCATATATAATATGCTAATATAATGTCAAACCCGCTACAGTGTGTTCATACTGTATGAGAACAGAAGGAAAGTGAGAGCATTGCGTGAGTGTGAAGCTCTTTCTCGTCTCTCAAGGATTTCGGCAAGAAATATCACCCAGACTTCTCGCCGTGAGTCTGAAGCCAACATATTATGTTTTTTTCCATGACTTAGGTGAATTCAACATCCAGAGTTTGTGGCAGATTAATTTATTCAAAATTCTAATTATTGTCATTTGGAATTTTCATCTTTTGGTTTTTTATAGTTCAATTTAACATGTCCTATTATCTGCTCATTTAATAAACTCAATGCAGCCTTATTTTCCGATGAATTCTGAATTTGCTTTGTTGGTACTGATAAAATGTTATCAGCTGCGGTAGTAGCGTATACAGTAGATGTAGAAATACCTCATTGAGAACGTCAGCCAGCTCTGCCTCTTTGTCCAAAGAAAGATCATTTTGGGCGGCGAGGATCGCTTGAATTTTATTTGGCAGATATCAAAGCCCAAGCTGACGAAATGAGTTATTTTAGCGAGAGATCAGAGTTGTCAAATTCGCCTATCTCTAAGTTCTAAAAGAATTGTCTAACTTTCTGCCGCTCTGATATCGAGAAGCGGCGAATTACTTTGTATTCTAATTATTGAGAAGTAGATTAATTAGAATATCCTCTATTTCGACTGCCTGTCGTGTATCTAATTGAGATACAACATATTTTGTAGGTACATATATAGTAGATATCGGAGTTATGCCATAAAGAGCAAACTGTGTTTTGGCTTGAGCAAACCAAATTGGTGGTTTTTCAGCCCAAAAGGATGGCAGTTTTTCTGGTATATTGTTAAAATGGTAAATGTGCTTGCCTTTATCGATCTGATCCTGCTCTAGCAGAGCAGCATTTTGGTTTTGCAGATATTGCAAGAGCATCACCAGTTCTTATGGAACGTGAAAGTCCGGAGCATGAAATAAAACCTGAAAGTTGGGATGTTCAGGAATGTCAGGGTTCACGAAATTGTGGCTACGACGGGGAAATTAATTACAAAGGCATAACTGAAGAGGAAAATATATTTTAACACTTTGAGCCCTGCATGTATGTATGTGTATGTATGTATGTATGTGTGTATGTGTGTATGTATGTTCCTATATGTGCAGTTTTGCCTGCAATTATTTAATAGCGGATTTATTTTGTGTCCATAGAATTGCAGTTGGAGACCATGTAAATAATTCTTTACTCCAGTAGTCACTTTGTACATGCACAGTACTATAATATAAATATTTTTTTTACAATAAAATAAATTTTAAGTATTTCTTTTCAGGTACATTCCACTAGTAAAAAATTGTTATATCAGCTTGATCATCTGGTTCAAATATGCCATCAAAACGAGCAGGTATTTATATATTTCAAATTAATTTTTTAAAATATTTTACTAAGGATTTTCGTCTATTTGCTTTCTATGTCTCCTCCACTTTTGAGTAATCAGTAGGGGAGTTTCGCCTTACGAAAGGTGGAATTATGATTTTTATACACATAACGCACCCCCGCTTCAAAGGCGACACATCTCGAAAAATATACATTCTGTAAGGAGCCAATCAAAGTTTGTCAAAAATTTAAAATCACTATTTTAATGTCGCTATAACAGTTAAGAGTTTTCTGTAAATTGTAAGCTCTGTATATTACTTTTCTTTTAAAGATCACATAAAAAAGGTTTAAAAAACATCCCAAATGGGCCTATCCTGTGAAATTTCAATCTCCCTTGGAATTTCAAATTTAACAACAAATGCAACATGTTAAGCATGTCTTTTTTAAATCCTTAAGAGAGTAATTCACCAGAATTTTGTATTTCAAACTCGGATCTATTTTGGGAATGTGGCTTAATTTCGAACCCTCTCAGTGGTTGAATTTCCCAAATACCCAAGATGGCAGGTGTTTATACTATGAGAGTAACGTAATTCCAAAAATTAAGGTCTTTGAAGTCCAGTGGTTTAAGCTCTGTGCATATGATTAATTCAGATGGCTTGCATTATCCTTTTTAACTTTTTTCGTTTCTTACCCTAAGATTAAATAATGTAAGAACAAATATTGTTTTATAAATGGGAAGTATTTTTACATTTCAAATGTAATTCGATAATTCCAGTTTAGCAGTATTGAAAAACCTAAATTCTACCACTGTGTTCCAAAATAGTGGCTGAGGCCAAAAACTTAGATTTTATCAAGAGATCCCAGACCTACACAATACATATGAAAAACGTAAATTTCCCACCTTTTTTTAAGAAAAGGCCTTCTTTGTCTCTGCCGACTGGACTATTTGATTTGGTTATGTAAGTTGCTTATGTTAATTTATATTTTTAGGGTGAAGGCTCTGCAAACACGGGCGGCAGCGACCCTGCAGCCGACTATAGCTCAGGCGCCAGTCATGTCCTCTCCGTGATTCACCAAATCCTGGGTCATCACAGAGCGCTCGAAGCGCGATGGCATCAAGCTAAATTAAAATTACACCAGAGACTGGCCCTGCTGCTTTACAAGGAAGACTGCAAGCAAGTCATGGATTGGTTGGCTAACCACGGTGAAGTTTTCATCAGAAAAAATACTGGCATAGGAAGAAATCTTCAGAAAGCTCGAGTGTATCAAAAGTCACACGAGCACTTTGAGAATGTGGCACAAGTGAGTTAAATCTCTTTAAAATTAAACAATAAACATTTCTTTATTGGAGTCCGAACAGAATTGTTTTTACACATGAAGGTAATTAGCCTCTCAGTGGCTCGTTCCAACAAGGGTTTGACAGTATCCTCCAAACCCCCAATACAGTTTGTGCGGGATGGCTCTAGAGACAAAAAACATTTCACTACAAAACTTTTCTCAATAATCGAGAAAGCTTCAGATTGGATTCTGGAGGTCGATTTGGTCTCTAAACAGTATAAATTCCATAAAAGTCTCGGATGCACAGCCCTGCGTCCAGATATAACTTTACTCTCTATCTCGGAGGATGGCCCTTATCGTAGAATTAACTGTTCCATGGGAATCAAATATCCCAAAGACCATGAGTACAACTTAAATAAATACAATGATCTCGCAAATGCCGTCACCCGGAACGGCTTCACTGTTCACCTTTATGCGGTGGAAGATAAATCTCTGTTTCACCTTTTTAAAGATCTAGGTCTCTCCAGGAAAATAGTCTACTCCTTCCTAGAAAAATTATCTAAAACCGCGATTTGCGCATATCAAATTCTATGGCTTCGAAGGGGGAGTGAATGGGTGGTAAGGTGAACGCTCACATGTGGCAAGACAGCTGTCCTAAACCTACCACGGCCGGTCGTTAGTCCGGAATCCACCGTTCACCCCCAGAAGTGTAATAATAGTATATGATGGGGCTGACTCCGGTCAGTGAATTCCATACGGTGAATTCCATGGCAGCTCCGTTTGTGTTTTATTTATTCGGTTTCTTAACAGTATCAATTCCATGTAGAGCCCTACATCTAGATATTACGCTATACTCTTTATCATCGAAGATGGCCCTTTTTGTAGAACCATTTATTATAAAGGGTATTAGATTGCTCATTGCCATAATACATTTTAGGTGGCGCTGATAGCATTGTCCGGCGAAACTAATAGCACTTTATTTGGCCATCAAAACTGATTAATTATAAAAACCCATTATTTAACCAGTGATAATAATAATATTTAATTATTAGTACTATCTATTGCATTTTTCTATTGGCTGATTACATAATAGAAATAATACGGAGAAATTAGAATGCCATCTTTTAGTCTATTTGTACATTAAAGCGCGAAATGATTGCTTATTGAAACTAAATTACCAATTTAAACTTTGACATCTTTATGTAAATATTATTAAAATAATAAGAGCTATGATCTAAAAATTCGTTTAATGTTATATTATCAGTTTATTTTGAGATAGGATGCCGTATCGAATAAAACACCCACAAAAGGTAATACTTAACAGTATCTTTCAAATGGCGGGTGCCATATTCTGCTCAGCTATAAATATCACTTAATCAAAGAAATTGGTCCACAAAAGTTATTATCACCTGCAATATTTACTTGCATTATTTTGGCTTTATAGGCACAATACGACCCAGTCTCCTCCACTTTACACTCCGCCGGTACATCTTCTTACCCGTTAGGCGTGACATTGTGTTCCAACCCTCCACAGGACCAATGTCTGTTCTGGAGGGTTAATCTTTTAGCTCCCCTGCTCTTTAGAAATAAGTCAGAGATTATTTGATTTCATTTAAATATTTTATGTTTGTTTCAGAACACCTATACGAATGCTGAAAAACTGTTAGCCGCTGCGGATGAGTTGGCCCGTTCAGGGGAATGCGATGCGGACGACGTATTCGCAGTCGCCAGAGAGCTCGAGGCACATGTAACCGCTTTCGCCGCTAGGGTGGATCAGAGGCGACGACGTCTCGACCTGGCCGTCGCCTTTTATATACACGAAAAGGAATTGCTGCAGTGGTTGGAGAGTCTGCGAAACGGAGGGGGCATTCCTACCGGTTCAGATGACACTCCAGAGGGTGCTCGGCAACTCTTAGAGCAGTGTTCGCAACATAGGGCGGCGTGTCTCGATGCTTGCGCTGCTACTATTTCTCAAGGAGATGCGTTACTGCAGGATTTAAGGTAGGATTTTTTATTACCTATCAGCACCGTGACTATAGTTGTTTGAGTATATCTTAAAAAACATCTGGGTGGGGTGGAGAAAGTACATCCTTAAAAAAACAACTATATCAACATAAATATCTGGGAGTTATGTTTAATCTTACATGGCCTTCAAATGCCACTTTGAAGAAATCGTAGATCATCTGAAGACTAGTGATGGGAGTAACAACCTAGTTTTCATTATGTTGAGAATGTAATTTATTATTTTGCAGTAATAGGTATGAATAACTTATTGAATATGTTAGTCATCAATGCAACATACAACAGAGAGAGAGGGTATAAATAGGTTATAGGTAGATCTGAAAAGCAACAGGTTCTCTATTTTTTACATTTATTTTTAACTTTCCAAAGCAGTGCCACCTGGATTATCTCACGCCTTTCACTTATGAAAAGTACGTCGTACGCCAACAGTGCCTATAGGTCGTTTGATAGATCCGCGCGTAAATCTCGCAGTATCAAAACCAAGCACTCTACGCATATCCACTGTCGAGAAGCGCTCGGCCGGGCGCGAGTATTTGCGCGCAGGGCGCGAGAACAGCGCGAGCTCCGGAAATCAACGCGACGCACGTCCACCGTCCAGTAGCCCTCGGGCGCGAATGCACGGACACGCACGGACTAACGCAAATGAACAGCGCGTAGCATGGATTTCGATAATTTATTACAAAAAAATATGTAGACATTAACTAAAAAAATAAAAATACTGGGTGGGTAAATACCTCAATTATCCAAATGTTTATATCTTATAATTATTTTTATTATATTCTTACGCGTAGACGACGTTTTTACACACGATTTTACTGGGTTTATTCATAGTAAAACACATTTTTTATTAGTGTTAATTGAATAAATTAAAAAACCAAATTTCGTACACTTACTAATATACTATATGCTAAGTACGTACATTTTTTTTTCAGAACGTTTTTCGCTACCAGTTAGCAGAAAAACGAATTGAAAAACCTCGTGTTTCGTCTTTATATAAAAAACCATTTTTGTATATTTTTTTGTCTAATTTATACGAAGTTGTTATCAATATAAAATTTCGTAGACATACTAGATTAATAGGTGTTGTATAACTATGAATTAAAAAATATCAGATATATCTTATGGTTATTGTAAAATTCGTCCTGAAAAAGTGTGTATTTTCGGTTTTCACATTGCGAAATTGATAGGGGCTCTTAAGAGGAGTTCAGTGACATACTCACGTACAGAAGATTTTTATACATAAAGATTCGTTGACACTACTTGCTTCAACCACTTCAGCTGGTAAACTGTCCACTGGTCCACAGTCCGGTTGGCTAGGAAAAGTTTCCTGGGATTGATGTGGATTCTTATCTTCTCCAGCTAAAGTATTGACCTTGCAGATGATGCATGTGGTTCCTCTTAAAGATCGAAGGCAACTTTGGTCAATTATAGCATCCGTTAAGGATCTTATACATCTCAATGAGGTCACCCATAATTCGACAATCTTTGAGTGTTGCAGTTGCAGTCTGCGGAGTTTTTCTGAATATTCCAGTTTTTTTTTAATACTATTGGCATCTTGGTAGCTCTGCGCTAGACTTTCTCGAAGAGATCGTCGTCTTTAACAGAGTAAGGATCCTAGTAGCTGGGGATTTAGTGCAACAGTTTGTATGGGAACCCTGCATTTTGTGATTAAAGGCTCATACTTGGCACAATTGTTCCTTAGGTGGTCCTGAGTGGATTTAGACCGGGAGCCATCGGGGGCCACCCTGCGGGGGGCGGGGGGAGGGGGTGGAAGTTTGATTCCGCCGCGCGTCACTTTGAGCCCTTTATCTCTCGGACTATAGATACTAGGGCAAATGGGATATCATTTTCGGGTAACTCAATGATAACGAATTCATTTCTGGAAGAAAAAAAATACCAGTCCATAGAAAAATATGAAATAATTGGTAACAACCAAAAATCATTCACATCTTTATTTTACATATTCAAAGTTTACTTTTTAACCATAAGAGGTATCGGTATTCAAAAAATATATTCCGAAAGCCACACTTATCCTAATTACACCAGTATATATTTTATTGGACTGCCATGGTAAAAAGTGAGTAAAAAAAATATAATTTATCGCACGGCAGACCGGTGTATTACGCCTGCTAAGTAGATACGGGCATCGAGCGAAGTTTGATAAGTACTTATAGGATTATTTAGTTTCTGCGATAAGTTCGTAAGTTAAAAATAATAAGTACAATAACAATAATTAGTTTAATAATTATATTATTATTGTTTTTTTCTATTTAATAAAAATAATTCATCATTCACACACCGTACCTGATTATTTGTGCATAACATATAACATGTATGCTTACGTAAGTATATTTTTTTCTGTAATCCCTATTTCGTCAAAAAAATAATAGTAGGTAGTATATATAAGTACATACCTTCCCATACCTGCTTAATTACATAAGGGAGGGCATTTTACCATACGTTGTAATGCGTTGAGAAGTCCGTCAAGCTTCGGGGCGGCGCGGGCACTACTCGCTCTTTTGATCGAGCAGTGCCCCCGCCGAACTGAGTGGGTGGACCAAAAGGTCCACCCACTCAGTTCAGTATATCCCTTTCCGGACGGCTCGATACGATCGTGCAAATAATTTAGAGAAAATCCTGAGCTCGCGGTAATCAACTTTTCGCAACGGGGACGACACCGATCGATCGTGCAAACGCTAGAGCAACTAGAAAAATATACAGCGGGCGAGTCAGTCGCATCAGTCTCGCCTGGATCATTGGCTACGATGGCGGTTTTTTTTGGCGGGAGCAACGCTTCACGTAAGTACCAATTTTATCAATGTTTTGTTAAATAGCTGGTTGTGTAATGATTTATTTAGTTATACAATAAGTTAACTGAGGTAAATTAGTAGAAAGTAAATTAATAGATGGAATATATTACGAACTATAACATGGCAAAAAGTTAAGTGCACGATCGTGTATATTCGGCCCTAACCCGAGATATAGTGTTTTGTAAAGTATTGATGTTTTTCATCAGTTTTAGATATTTTTTGTTTCTGATACTATTGTTTTTATGTTTTTAGGGCGCCCACTCAACGATGAGCAGATAGAAAACCTTTTGGGCGATGGAAACGTCTCAGAAATGGAAGATTTGGATCTCGACGAAGAGATATATCCATACTCAATTATTTCCATGCTTGAGGGAGATGAGTTTGAGGCAGATCAATCCGTTGTCGAACCATTCGCTGTTACACCCTCCGAACTCTGTTCCAGTAGCACTTCGCTCACCAAAACTTCCCCCGAGGTCGCAGCAGCGCCTTCCGCACCAACATCTAGCAACATTTTACCAGCTTCCCCCAGGCCATCTGTACGTACTACAAAGCAGAATAATACTAATCGATCACTTGCCAAACCTACTCGCACATCGAAGCGCTCTACTACTGCCAGCACTAGCACTGCCAAAACTGGGACCAGTACAAACCGTGGACCATCTGTACCATCCCGCAGATCTGCTACATCGTCTAATGGTACCTCTAAAAGACTTCATTATATATCTCAACCGCAACCTTGGAAGCAATTACCATTCCTAGAAAAATCTCACGAATTCACATCACTTCCTTGCAGGGAAGTAAGAAATCCAATTGAATATTTTAATGAATATATGGATGATACATTCTTCGAACATATGAGTAACTGCTCAAATATGTATCACTTGAGAAAGACTGGCAATGAACTAAAGACTTCGCGAGCAGAAGTAATGAAACTTTTTGGTATTCTTGCTCTAATGGGTTCTATTCCATACCCACGATTAAAGATGTACTGGTGCAAAGGGATTGCAATGGAAAAAATTACTTCGACAATGACTCGCGACCGATTTTCGACGTTACGAAATGCCCTTCACGTTGTAGATAGTGACACGCCGCCCCCAGGAGATGTGAACCCACTCTGGAAGGTGCAACCCATGATTGAACAAATACGCAAGGGTTGCTATAAACAGGAGAGAGTGCCAGGCTTTTACTCGATAGATGAGCAGATGATACCGTTTACCGGGCGTTGCATTTTGCGACAGGTCGTGAAAAACAAGCCCCGTCCAGTGGGGCTAAAAAACTTTGTGCTTACGACTAGCCAAGGTTTAATGCTTGACTTTGATATATACAAAGGGGCTAAGACTATGTTCGGCAATAACATGTCTCTCGGACTTGGTCCAGCTGTGGTCCTTCATTTATCTCGCAGCGTACCTCCAGGAAGTTGTTTGTATCATGACAGATACTTCACAACTGTACCACTCATCGAAGAACTCGATAAACGCAATATGCACAGCACGGGCACAATCATGGCGAACAGAATCCCCGAAAGAAGTAGTCTGCAGTTTAAAGAAGATAAGAGAATGGTTCGTGGAGAGAGCCAGTATTTGGTAAGAGGGCCAGTCGCTATAGTAAAATGGAAAGATAACAAGAGTGTCATGTTAGCTTCAAATTGCGCTGGATCGGAAAACAACACGACTGTGAAAAGATGGAATAAAACAACTCGACAATTCGTTGATGTAGCTGCTCCACAAGTCGTGATGAATTATAACCGACACATGGGTGGCGTAGATGTGCTCGATCAACAAATGGAGTACTACCGCACCTTCATAAAAACGAAAAAGTGGACCCTGAAAGTTATATTACATTTCTTCGATTTAGCAATCGTGAATGCATGGAGAGCATACAACATTGATTGTGATGCTAACAAGTTACCAAAAAAAAAAAATCTAGACCTACTAGAATTTCGTATGGAAATTCACGAAGTGCTGGTCAACATACCAGACAAGAGGAGAAGTGAGGTATTACTAGCTGATTTCGCTTCGGATGATGAATCGCTAGTAACAAGAAAGTACCACAAAGCAAGCAGGCCATCTAATTATCTGAGATATGACGGCTATGATCATCTACCTGTGTTTGATGACATTAAATCTCCAAGAGCTTGTCAATTTGAAAGCTGTTGCAGTCGAGCTAAGACACGATGCATCAAGTGCAAAGTGTACCTTTGCATCTCACGTGGCCAGAACTGTTTTAGAGCTTATCATAAGAAGTAATGTGTGTTCTGTTTTTGTTTTTAGAAGTAATTTTATGTTTGATAAGACTGTGAGTCTACTTTTTGTTCCTTCTGTCACTAAAAGATTTTATGAGATATTTTAATAAATAAGAAATGCATGGCTGATTATTGTAAATCAAAAGGCTGATAATTATAACTAATTAAGTTGATTTTGTAACGAAAACGTCTTTAATTTACCTTTTCCTGTTTCAATTATGAACTTGCACGATCGTGCAATTACACATATGTCCTGACACGCACGATCGTGCAGTTAGTTTTTGCAATGATCTGTCACAGCAGGATTTTTTAAAATATTTTTTCCTGAGTTTATATGCCAAAAGAAAGCAACTAACTAGAATTTCAATTCGGGATTTTAAAAAAAAATCACTCGTCCGGAAAGGGGTATAGAGTTGTCAACTACAACGGGCGAACCCGTCACCTCAGGAAGTTTTAACGATTAGTCGTTCTCTCTCCCGTGAAGTGAACGCAGAAGACTTGGACAAAACAATCCACCGTCAAGCTCCGCCACATGCCCGCAAGAGGCCAACGCCTTGCTCGATTGGTTACGAGTTCGAGGTCGCTTGCGCGGTCCTCTCCCTTACGAAGCAGGGAAACGGTGTATACCGAATCTATCGCGGACCACGGCATCCTTTGCCCGGCTGTTCACCCAGGATCGGGTAGCCGATGGTCGTTTCAAGAGCAGTCGCCGTAAGGTCCGCAACCACCCCCGCTCTATAGGAAACAGTACTGCTTCCAGACTCAGTTCAGTAGTAAACAGTGAAAGAATTTGTCTGCCGCGTGGAGAATTATTAAAGCTCTTTGGAAATGTGTAAATTTTGGATCGAAAAAGCTATCGCAAGTTTACGGGGATGCCTTTGGACCAAGCACATGAGCAAATGAATGCCATATTAAAATAAGGCCTATTTTTACTTGTAGGTAGGACCTATTTTTACACTTACATTCATCGTTACGCTAAATAGTTTGTGTTTATTTCATCATTATACAACATAATATTATTTTACACATCACAGAATTGATTGGTTTGACTGAAAACCCTGACTAAGTGGCTTCTCACTGGACCTGAATTTTTAGATACCGTTTATAGTCTTGAGCCGGATTTTTTGTATTTTGATACGGAGAACAGCGAAACAGATGAATACGGCAGCCATCTTTCTGACACTGTCGCAAAAAGGAAGAACTTTATTCTAGACCTGCAATCACCGGTAGCTACAATAAATACTCCAGGAAATCCTTTTGTCGAACAGTCTCCGGACTTCTATGTACTGAAGTTGTAAATGCAGTATTCAAGATAGAAAAAGCGGCAAAGAGTTATTGATCTTATAAAGCTATTGCTCTTAAATACATAACATTTGTATAGGAAGATTACATACAAACTCTAAAAAAAGTTTACCGGATCCAACCAAACTCAGTAATCTCTCCTTATACAACAAGTATAAACACAATATAATTATACAAGTTATTAAAACACGTAAAAAAAGAGTGAGAGCAAACCGAAAGCAAAGATAAGAGGCCTTGAGAATGACTGCAGTCTATTCAGCAAACTTTATATTGCAACCTGTGAGCACAGGAAGATCTCGATTCATTCTTGGCGCAAAAAAACCAAGCCAGTCTTCTAGCATATAAATTGCAGTCTGGAACAAGGTCAGACCTACTAAAATCGATTACCAGTATTTTTGGCAATGCAACCATTCAAAACGCCCCACAAGTCTCATCGAAAATTCTACATGGATCTGCATTAGTCCACATGCTGAGTTCTGGCCATAGGAAGACTTTGGAGAATAGGTACACTAGTATGTATACCATTTCTTTGCAAAGAACTTACATGGTTTCAAAATTAGATATGGTTTGGGACATATAACAACGAAAGCATAAAGAATATTAACAGAGGAAAGGTTCAAAGAACACGGGTCACTGCTACGACGAAACTACCTAAAGGTTAGGTCAATTTGATGATGAACAATTCCTTAATTACGTTTTGTTTGCACTGACAACGGCAAGGACGTTTGCAATATGGGTGGACCAAATATTATAACCAATATCATACGTGATACAAAGCGTACGCTTCTTCGTGGTTACGTGATACGTAACCACGAAGATGTGGACACTCGCATGATGTGCATGTATCTGACAATGTCGCTCGTGGTTTGACAAAAAATATGCTACTGACTGTGGATACTGACTTCGCAGACCAGCAGCAGCAGAAGTGCAAATTACAACAATTATCAAGCTTGAGGAGCTGTGAGTGCACAAAGGTACTGGTAAACACCACCAGCACCTCTGCTGTCATGATATTGCGACTGCCTTAGATAAAAACTATAATGTATGTTTTATATTAAGTAAGTATAGATAGGATATATTAGGTATATAACATTTCATAACATTTACATCTTGTCCAATTGGTGGCTAAAACCCGCTCTTGGACGTGGCAAAATATTTGTATTATTAGGTAGTGAGTCTAATTACTGCTCTAATCTTTACTTAGCATACATAGGTTGTTAAGAATTTAGCTATTAGATTGAAAAAATAGTATCTTGGAAACTTTGGAACCTACTAAAAGTTATTTTATTGTAAAATCTTATTACAAAACAAAATAAAGGCTTATTAATTAAAAGAGTCAATAATTTAAATGGGTACCTACTAAGAGTTACTCATCATACTGACTAAAATAGCCAGTAAAAAGTTAAATAACCAAAATAGAAGCCTAATAATTGAAATAGTCGATAATTCGAATAGGTTCGAAAACGTATTAAAAGTTATTGATAGTAGGTAATACCTATACAAAGTAGTCAGTAAAGTGTTAAATAATGAGATAAAAGTTAATCATACATTTAAAAACTAAAATTACATATTCATCATCTAAATTGATATCAAATTTGTAAAGTCATAGCCCTTACATTTTTCACTTATAGGGCCACGAAGAGCGAGGATGTTGCCCCTGTTTCACCTGAAATGAAATGAGAAATTTGAAAATGGGCATTCAAAAGAATAGCCTATTTTCAGTGTTTTAATAGTTTCTTCTATCAATTAAGTAATTATGGGTAGGTATGTGCTCGTATCATTTAAACTACTTACTATTATTTTTTCAACGAAGTGGTAGGGATTGCAGACAAATTAATACTTAGGTATTTAAGGTATGTAAGCACAAATATCAGTTAGGTACGGTGTGTGAATGATGAATTATTTAAAGATCTTGGCCTTTCCAGAAAAATAAACAACTCTTTCTTAGAAAAATTATCTAAAACTGCGATTTGCGCATCTCAAATTCTATGGCTTCGAAGGGGGAGTGAATGGGTGGTAAGGTGAACGTTCACATGTGGCAAGACAGCTGTCCTAAACCTACCACAGCCGGTTCGTAAGTCCGGAATCCACTGATCACCCCCCAGAAGTGTAAAAAAATAGTATTATGATGGGCCCGACTCCGGTCGGTGAATTCCATGGCAGCTCCGTTTGTATTTATTTATTTTATTAAATAGAAAAAACAATAATAATATAGTTATCATAATAATAATAACGATTGTACTTCTTGTTTTTAACTCACTGGCCTATCGCAGAAACTAAATAATCTTATAAGTACTTATCTAACTTGGCTTGATGCCCGTCTCTACGTAACGGACATAATACGCACGGTCTGCCGTCCGATAAATTATATTTTTTTCACTCAGATTTTACAAAAGCAGTCCAATAAAAAATATATATCTGTAATTTAGGTAAATGTGGCTTTCAGAATATATTTTTTTCATACCGATACCACTTATGGTTAAAAAGTAAACTACGTATAAGTAAAAAAAAGATGTCAACAATTTTTGGATTTTACCAATTATTTCATATTTTTTCCATGGATAGGTATTTTTTTTCTTTGAGAAATGAATTTGTCACTACTGAATTATCCGAAAATGATATCCTACTTTCCCTGGTACCTATAGTCCGAGAGGTATAGGGCTCAAAGTGATGCGCGGCGGAATCAAATTTGCACCCCCTCCCCCCGCCACCCCCGGGGTGGTCCCCGATGGCTCCCGGTCTAAATCCACTCAGGACCACCAAAGGAATAATTGTGCCAAGTATGAGCCTTTAATCACAAAATGCAGGGTACATCGCACTAAATCCCCAGCTATAGATCTGAAATATCGTTGTGATGTAGGTTTTATATAATGACAAAAATAAGGCTGGTGTGGTGAACTTGCAGGCGCTTTCGTTCTTGTAATGGAATCATTTGTGGATGAGGTACGTAATTTGGTTGGCCTTTTGCAAGATCTGTGTAATATGCTCACCCCACTTCAGATCGGTCACTATCGTTATGCCCAGATTATTTTGCTTCCTTACCCTTTGTTTAATCATTTGTTCGTCCTTTTGCTTCGTGACGCTTGTGTGCTCTAGAATAAAAATTGTCAGTGTCATGAAACAACATAATGTTAGATCATAGTATCATACAAGATGCAGATTGAATAATCATAATAACTTCCGTATTAATTTTTTTTCATAGATCTACTCAATCCGCATCCTTTATAACTAATGCTTTGCAAAGCTTCATGACACTGCGATGTTTAATGGAGATTCATTTGTTTTTGCGATTATATTAGCATAGCTCCCTATTATCACATAATAATAGGGGGAGATAGGATGCCATCTTTTAGTTGTCTGAACTTTAAATTACGTAATTGTTACGTATTGAAACCTGTATACCGAATTAAAAATTGACATATTTATGTAAATAATATTAAAATAATTAGCTATGATTTCAAAATTCGCTTGTTAGTATGTTATTATTTTACTTCGAGGGAGGATATCGTATAGGCGTGTTTAGAGCGTCATCTATATGGCGCTGCCATACTAGCATTTCACGAACGTTGTCATATTGATCATAAGAGAAGATTAATCAATGTTTGGAACTAAGAGTGCCATCTACACATTGCGTTTCGTAGTAAAACCTTAGCTGCCAAAACGTATATGGCAATTGCGCAATCTAATACCATATACATATAACCAATACCAAACCTATCTCAAAGTCAATAAGTCGAAGAACGTTTGAAATTGATCGAGACCCTTTCAGAGTGTACAAGTTTTTCATAAAAGTAAGTAAATTTCATGTTTTTTACCATTTAAATATTTTTGCTGAAATTTTATGTTGAATTTTACAGACAAACTAATCAAATCTAAAATTAACTCTTTTAGAGGGTTTATCAACTCAAGCACTGGACACAGAGATGTGTTATTTTAAAAATTGTAATCCAAAAATCATAAAACAAGGTTGGCTCGTTTTATAGATATTTATCAGCGTATTACTCATTCGGTATACACTCGGGAGCAATGAATCCAGGCCACCAAATATGTCGTAAACTAAGAATAGTATGTCGTAGCTTAATATGTCGTAAACTAAGAATAATTACCACATTAATAATAAATATTGAATACCAGGAATGCTTCTTGCAATATTTTTGTGACAGAACAGAAACAAAAGCAAAAACAAACGCAGTTAATTAGTAGTTCGATTTTGAATGGTATTAATTTACAGCAATCATGAAGTTTTTTTAAGTAGTAGGTACTAAATAAATTGTAAAATCCTTTTTATTTGAATAACTTAGCATCCTTAGTTTTCGACATATTAGGGTTTATGTTGGTGACCCGGATTCATTGCTCCTGAGTGTCAATGATTATGGAATACAACTTAGATCACATGAAGCTTTAGACCTTTATTTGGATATTCGTGTAACATTTATAGTTGAAAAATTTGCAATAATTAAATCTTTTTATATTGATTATCCGATGCATTGTTTTCGCTCCCGCATGTATTCCCCCTTAATCAAAATTCCGAGAGAAAATAAAAATTAGAAAGCAGATATTTTTAACAGCACTGTTGAACTCGTAGTTGTTTTAATAACATTAATATGGTTAGGGAGTTTATTGTATGTCAAGGCTTCTATAAATGCTGCGTGACTCTAACTCCCCCTCCTTTAGCGCGGTTGTATTGGTGAACGCGCCTTGGTAATCTATTAGAAATTAGTGCTACCGGCGCACAGTGATTCGTCTAATACGTGTCAGCGCGGGACAGAAGTATTGTATTACGTATTATCTTCAAAAGTTCCCAGAAAAAAGAGAAAAAATACTGCTAAAAAAATATAAACCCTTTTGTGTTTTTCTCCCTACAAAACTTTTCACCATAAATAATAATCTTAATTTAACAGTACTTATTATACCAACTACTACATTTTTATTATATTCATTAAAATTATACTATTTACTGTTAAATAAATGTATACAAGTGTAACATATAAATATATTAAAGAATGTATTATAAGTTATTATAAAATAAAAAAAAAATATTACATAACAATGTAGAAAAAAAATATGAAACTAGGTGTTTTGATATAATACAAATATTCAAAAGCTATCAGTCGCTTCATTTCCTGACTTATAGTTTGTAGAGTTTGCCAATTTTAAGTTAATGTCCACGGAACTCTACTTTCTGAACTCTACTTTCTTGCACAATTCTCCCTTTTGTCTTAAAGGAAGCGTTGCCTTTGTCCATTCATGGTCTTTGAAATTAAGTATGTTTACTTTGTGAAATATGGCCATTCAGTGTTGTATCATTTGGATCAGGTTAACCTTCGTTAATGTCATAAATGACAACCAAATCATTTTGTAGCCAATCACAGTGATTTTTCGGATTTAATCCGCTTTCAGGCTTTTACAGTCTATTTTTATTAAATTTGAGACAATATGAAGATAGTCGAGTTTTTATTTTACTACCAAGTTCTTTAGTTGTATTTTTTTTTAAATTTGCTGACAACACATTCATATAGTACCTACTTTTAATCAGCAATTTTAAGGCATCTTTTCCAAATAGAATAAAACTCGCACATTTAATTATCGCTACTTTTCGCACTGTGTGCTCGTTGTTTCTGTAATATACGATAACGACTCTACAACATATTAAAGAATTGAATGGGTAGTATCTCTACACTACCGTAATGTTTTGCGCGAAAACGTCTATCGTAGAGCACTTTTCACTCGACGAATTACTTCGTTTGAATACCTCAACATTTACACGACGATCCAATAACCCTATTCTTTGTGGAGCTACGCCTGATTCTTTGGTTGCGCGGAGTGAATTTCAAAACCCCTTTCAAAAACCTAACCCCTCCCCCCACCCCATCCTGCTCGATGACGTAAGCACACAAACACGCAATACGCTTAGCAATGAATACTCTTATCAACAGACGATGGTTTATTTTTGGAATATACACGCCTTTTCACGCCACAACCCTCGGACCACGGGATATACGTCAAATTTGCGGACGACAAAAGCATCACACCGCTAACTCTGTAGTATTCCCGTTACATACCTATATGTACATATGTTACGGCGCGGTACATTTACGGCGGAATAATCATGTGGATCAAGATTTATCTTATAAAATGGGCTTCATTATGAGCCATATTTTTAACGAAATCGCGGATTTAATTCACAAAAAACACAGAGGAGTTATCGGAGTGTCCAACTCACACTCGACAAAGTGTGTTTGAGACGGCACTTACATTTGGCAGTAAGAAAACTTAAGAAATGTCGGCCATTTTCACTCCCTCAATACTCAAGTATTGTCTATGAATGCAAACATATATGGAAGATGCCTGCCTTAAGGGGGGAGCCTGGTTTAAAAGGCTAAAACAACATGTTTTTCATGATTTTTTACGATAAACTCAAGTAGAAATCTGATCATGAATGTTTTATATCAGTTTGATTAACATTTGAAAGATAAAAATATTTTTTGTTACCTATAGTAAAAAAAAAAACAATTTTTGAGATATTGAAATTGCAAATGTTCATACCGCTGCAAAAATGACGGCATCTGCTTGCACCGGTAATAGCGAGAGTAATTTTGCCTGTAACAAAAAGAAATAATCTAAGATATTTATTTTTACATATGTATTTAGTAGATGAACTAAAAAAAATTAACTAGAAGCTATCATTTTTATAATTTTTCGAGAATTTAAAACAATAAAATCGATTTTTAAAATCAAAAACTAGAAATAAAATATATAAAAACATTTTTTTGTATGTTTTTTTAGTACATTGGAAGAAATTAGCCTATAGAAGAGAATTTAATCATCTTATTTTTTTTTGAACAACTCGATCCGTAAAGAAGTTTTTTTTATCACCGGCGAAAACCTAAAAAATATGGTTTTGAGAGAAGGGCGTTTAAAGTTTTCTTTAAAGAAAAGTAGTAAGTTTTTTGAACTTACAGGTATCTGAGACTATCAGCTATTCTAGAGGTAAAAGATTTGTGGACAGATTTCAACTTTATATTTAAAAAACATGAAAAACATTATAAATAGGATAGAAATGAATTTACAGCGTGAAGTTTGTGGCACCCGACGTTTCGGCGACGTTGCAGCCGCCGTTGTCTAGGGTAGACTGAAATAGCTGTCAATCCGTTGTTACGCGGGTGGGTCGCCATACCGCTGCCGCAACTGCGTAGGTTATAACGGTGGGGGGGGGCGGGATCGGAGCGCGCGAATTTCGAAAATCCGTCTTGCACACAACACTCACTGTATCCTGTCTTAAGTCCTTGCGTTCGGCGGTGGGAACATTTTAAGAAGAGGGTTCCACGTAGAAGAGAGTTTGTAACCGTCATCTGTATTGGAGTTCGGGGTTCTTCTTATTTTAATGGCTTCCCGGATAATGCGAGGAAAGTAGAATTGTTCCTGGGATAGCAAAATAGGATTTTGAAACTGCACCTAGTGGTCACTTCCGCTATCCAATATATGTTCGCAGGTCGCCGATTTTTCTCTTTGATGTGTTCTGTCAGTCGCTTGGCTATGGGCCGTTTTGTTTGTCTAACATAGGCTAAGCCGCAGCTGCATTCGACTTTATACATACCCGGGGTTCGCAGTGGTATTACATCCTTTACATGCATCAAAAATCAAGCTTTAATTTTGGGTCGGCTTGAAGATCGTTTTTATATTGAATTTGTTTAGCATCTTATTCGATCTGTCGCGCCCTTGACGTATGGTAAGAATCCTTTTGATCTGCTCGGTTTCTGAGTTTCGTCTGTATTAGATCGTGCGCGTGTCTCGTGATATTTTCCTTATCCATTTCTCCTAAGGACATCATTGACATGTTCCATCTCCTGCAGAAAATGCTCAGCGTCGCATAGATCGCGTGCTCGATTTACGAGCGACGTTTGCACTGAACGTAGATGGTAGGGATGGATGGTGTGAGCTTGCATGCAAATATCTGTCCGTATGTGTGGGCTTCCGATATACTGTGTGTCCAAGAGTATTGTCACTTTTCTCGTCACTTTGACATCAAAAAAATGGTAGGGAGCCGCCGAATGCGGCCTATTCGCGTAACAACGGATTGACAGCTCTTTCAGTCTACCCTAGACAACGGCGGCTGCAACGTCGCCTAAACATCGGGTGCTACAAACGTCACGCGGTAAATTCTCAGGTCGTTTGAGGCGGTACCTTGAAAAAACGCTTCCCAACATAGTCGACAAAGAACGTGAAAATTTTTGATTGTTGATTATTTATACCAAATATTATGTTCTTTTGTTTCCATATTTACTTGAAATTGCGGCTTTAGCTATTACAATTATTCGTTTAATTTTCGTGATATATTTAAAAAAAATGTTATAACTTAATAGTTTTTTATTATTAGGTAGCTATGATTTTTAAAAATTATGACATTCCGAATAGGGTAATATGCCTAAACTACGGATCATACGTGATTATAGTTCTTTTACGTAATTTTTGAATTTAAAATAATTTAAATTCTACAATATAGTACTCGTATAACAAAGTTGTCAACTGCAACGGGCGAACCCGTCACCTCAGGCAGTTTTAACGATAAGGATTTTATCTCCCGTGAGGTTAGCGTATATTACTTATTTTGAAAAGATTATTGTTCTGTACCGTATTATTTGAATTTAATAAACTGATTATGACTATGAATCACTGTGCGGCGGCGGCGCGCGTTAAGTACACGCTCTAATTGACAGGTGTGTTGACTCGTCCACCGAATATCTACGTCGTTACTCGTCTGCTACTGCACTAGTAATATCATGTACTCTCCGCTCAAGATGCTCGGATTAATATAACTATTTGCTCTTCTCTAGGTGTAATACTCGTATTTCATATCGAATCTTCCGCGGCGTCTGAAAGCAAAAGTTTTGCAATCAGTTATTTGTTGAAAGCCACGGATCTTAGAGTTGTAAACCATGCCCCATGTGGGACAATAATACTTACAATAACATACCTATTTTACAACTTACATTGCAACAAAATAAACCCAAAAAACTATGGCAGATATTCGACATTAAATTGATGGAAAAACGGATTCTTACCGCGAGGTACGAGAAGATAGTTTCCCGATCTTTCGACAAAGTTTCATTTGCCGTCTTTACGGGGAAAATAAAAGAGCGACTGCCGCGTACGCTGCGCGCCGGCACTGCGTTCATTGGGTTTTAGGGACAGGTAGTTCAATTTCTACCGCCGCGACTCCCGCTGGCGCAGATTGTAGCGATAAATATTTTGGCCTGAATTGTTAAAATCATTCCTGCATACATAACACGATGTCCTGCTTATAGTTCCTGTTGTCGGTTGTTGGCGATGAGAATTTTTCAATTAGAGGGTCCCACGTGGTGGAAATGTTGAAAACTTCATCTCGGTTAAAGTTTTGCTTTTTTCTGATTTCGATGGCTTCCCTGATCATTCGCTAAATATAGAACTGTTGTTTTGATATGAAACTACAACCAATGGACCGGTACCGTATAGCAGGTAGCCGATTTTTCGCGCTAGATTTTTTTCACCGCCTTGAGTGTTCAATTACTTGAATGATGTGTTGTTTTGTTTGTCCGACATAAGACAGCCCTAAGTTACGCTTGATTTTTTGAAACCAGGAGTTGGCAGTACATCTTTCATGTGCCTCAAAAATTGAGCTATGCTTGGAGATCGTCTGAATATTGTTTTAATGCTAAATCTGTTGAGCGTTTTGCTAATCCGATCTGTTATACTCCTTTGTTTTATGGCAAGACTGCTGAATTATGATTACTTTCCGGAGTCATTTTGGTTGTGTGGTTTGCGTGTTGCGATGTAATTTATATCTATTCGTTCCAGGACATTCATATTCAAATTTCTTTAATAATTATTGTAAATATATCTTTATACATTATCCTAAATGCTTCATTTCTTGTACATAATAATAGTCGGGGTCATACAGGTCACGAGCTCGATTCGTGAGGAATATTTGCCCCTAGCGTAAGTGGCAAGGGTTATTGTGTGAATCAGCATGTAAAAGTAAAGACGACCTTTGCGCAAAGCAAATGTTAGTATTTTATGGCGCCAAAAATATTAAAACAGCGTCGACGATAAGCTGAAAACCCCCGATATTAATAGGATTAAATTTAAAATAAACAGATGGCTGATAGAAATTAGATACCTGCATATGGATATGAACTTTTACAAATTATAGTAAAAGGATAAAATAAGGGATTTGTATGCTTTTATGTGTATTGTGTATCTATACATGTAGGTACCTGATTTATTTTATAAAAATATATATTTCTACATTATATATTATAATGTGTGGTCAATATTTATTGTTTATCTAATTACAACATATTTTGGATATTAATTAATATGAAACGTTACAGGGTTACTTTTTTATTTTATTTATTTTTTTATTTACTCTTTTTGTCGAATAATGATAATATAATACTATTACTTTATGTTTTCACACAATAGTTGTGCATCTAGACACAGGCCTAAGAAGTCACAGGCGGAAGTAGAAGGCCTAAGATGTGCATAGTGCCGTTTGTTACTTGACTGTCGATCTTAAGCTGTTGTTTTTCAATATTATATTGCTTTACTTCATTGACATTGTAACTATTTTTTTTGTACAAGCATTAAAAAAAAAAAAAACTATTGGTCCGTGTGTATAGATTTTCTGTATACGGTGTGTCCCAGGATGTTGTCTCTTCTCCTCGTAGCCTATACGCCCAGAAATGCCAGAGATCCATCTTTTTCCGACTTTATCGAAGCGTCGGGACAACTGTCATCTAGTTCCATACGGTAAGAAGGCGTCTTTCTTTCAATTTAAAATTCGAAACAAAATGTCGACAAAAATGGTTTCATCGTAAATATTGATCTGGCTACCAAACCGAAGTTTTCTCGCCAAAGTTCAAATCGTTAGATTGTTCATCGCGTAACTTCACAATATTCGCACAACCGTTCAGTAAGCGACTAATTGCATAACCGAGCCTAATACGATTTCAAGCTCGCTTCCGCGTCCAAATTATAGGGACGCAGTCGCAAGCAACATCCGACGGTTATTGCAAATCGATCGGAAACGAAAGAAAGAGTTAGCTCGGGAGTGGTTGAGCGGTACTAAAGTGGCCCTAAATCGTGAAGGTATTATCATTGATTATATAGCGCGTTGGATTGCTCAACGTCGTACTACGATTTGGCAACTAGGAAATTACTACGAAACAACGTGTAGATGGCACTAATATTACCAAAAATTGATTAGGCTTCTCTTATCATGTTTAATATGGCGACTTTCGTGGATAACAGTATGGCGGCGAACTTTAGATGACGCTCTTAACACGCCTATACGGCATATAATAAGAATATTGTATATAACAAACGAATTTTAAAATCATAGCTCTTACAATTTAATATTATTTACATAAAGATGTCAATTTTTAATTTGGGTTACCGTGGTGTAATCAGTCTATATAAGACATGCGATAGATGGCACTAATAATTCAATGTTATTATTGTTATCATTAGTTGAATTATTGGGTTTTAACAATCAGTACTTTATAAAAAGCCATCCATTAACAATGTTATTATAAATAGCCAAATAAATTGCTATAGGCTAAGTCGTCAATATCATCAGCGCCACCTGAATTTTACTGGCGCAAAAGGTTGCCAAATCGTACTATGAAGTTGAGCAGTTTTATACTATATATAATCAATGATATTATAAATACTGCAACGAGAGTGACGGAAAACACGCAGACTCGCATAGCCCACATCTACGTGCGTTCAACGCACGGAATAACGGCAGCGGTAATTAAGACAGCCATTACAGACGATTACTGTACCATATTAGGTCGGCAAAGTATGCAAATAACTGAAAGAAAAACAATTAACAATAACAAACTACTGACGGTCCTGACTAATAAGACTTGGAAGACTATATACAATAACGATAACGTAAGTAGTGCATTAGATGACTTCATAGATACTCTGATGGAACACGTGAATAAAATCACGACTGTTTAAAAATTGAAAAAGAAATATAAAAACTCATACAATACAAGACACAACATCATGATAGCCACGTTATCACATTTAAGAATACATAATAATCGCTTATACGTTAAATGTAATGAGCAATAGGAATGCTATACTTTTAATAATTATATTTTTAATAATCAATTGAGAATGGAATTAGGAAAAATGTGTCCTTTTTTTGGTTTTTAATACGCAAATATTCGTAAAAAAAGTCATTTAAAAAAAAATACTCCAATCGCCATGAAACCCGGACCATTAGATATAGAAAATTTTGCTGATTCCAGCATTATAACTCATTTTCGATTACACTAAAATGACTCATTAATCACTTATTTTATTATATTTTACTCATTAAACACTATTAACCGATAATTATGAAAATAGTATTATTAGTCTGGCGTCTTCGTTTAGTTACTATTGATTATATAGAATATTTAATTGCTCTATGCCGTAGTACGTTTTGGCAACTTTTTAACATTTGCGACATCCAGGTAGCGCTGATAGTCTGTGTCGGTCCGGTGCAACTAATAGTAATTTATTTGACCATCTATAATAGTAGTTACTGTTTAATAAAGGACGGATTGTTTATAAACCCAATAATTTAACCAACGTTTAAATTTTAGTCCTATCTATCGCATTTATTTATAGGCTGATTATTACATCACAGAATAATATGGAAAGATAGAATGCTATATATTAGTCTATCTTAACATTAAAGCGCGCAATTATTGCGTATTGACACCTGTATACCAAATTAAAAATTGACTTCTTTATGTAAATAATATTAATATAAAAAGATCTATGATTTCATCATTCGTTCATTGTATTATTATTTTATTTTGATATAGGATACTGTATAGGCGTGTTTAGAGCGTCATCTATAGTGCACCGCGCACTATGGGGCTTTTTGTATGGAAGCGCGAAAAAAGTCAATAACTTATTAAATGTTTATGATATTCCATTTTTGTTTATGTGAAATTAATGTTTCCTATAGCCGCTTCATAAGACATCTTCAAATACAGTGTTGCCACAGAACCCTGCAAATATAAATGAAACGTGACTTCAGTCAAGAGCATTTGATTCAGCTTAATGCATTTTGTAGATAATATGTGGTGTAAAAATAACACATTTATCTCAAATACTATCAAGCGGCCTCAAACTGAAACCTTGCCAAACAAATTATAGTTACATATAAGAACATATATATAGTAATGTTAAATTAAAAACTTAATCCTCTAAAATAGCGCTTACATCATCACTTATATCACTATCTTTTACTTTTTTGAAAGTGGGCCAAAGGTGTGCCATTATAGGGTGTGATGACGTCATCATAAGGTTCATGACATCCTCATTAGTAGCCTCTCTGTTGCACTTCCTGGAGTGTCGCAAGCGACTTTTCTTGTAATCATTGTTTCGGGATTCTTGTGCTTCCTCCGACAGAGAGCCGACAGGAAAAATGCAGTTGTCCACAATGGCCTCTCCGTGTATGAGCATTTTGTGCACCGAAGATGGCATATTATACCATTCATACAGAGACACGAACTTGTTTGTTGTCTCGAGGCAATATGCGCCGAATTTGTTCGAGCTAACTCGTTCTTTGCCCGTGATCGGTTCTAAAATTACGTGCAAGATCTACACGTTGCGTTTCAAATTAAAATGTTAGCTGCCAAATCTTAGTACGGCATTGAGCAATCTAATACACTATAAAATGAATGATAATAACTCATTTTCGACTAAAATCACTCGTTAGTCACTTTGCCCTTCAACCGTTATTATGAAAATAGTATCCTTGGGCTGGCGTCTTCGTTTGGTTCTACCTACTTTTTATCGCAAATCTACCTATGGTCATGCAGCCCATAGGGTTATCGCTCCCGCTTCCTATTAAGGTTTATTTGGTTTGCATAAAGGTTTATTTTGTTTGTTATCAGACGAGATTGAATCAGTAAATAGAGAAATGACATATGTAATATGCCGGTACATACGAGTCATAGACGTCTTATGATTGCATAGGAATTTGTTACTCTCGGATGTAGGTTGAGCAAATCTCGAGGCGAAGGCGGAACCCTCGTTTACACGGCAGCCTATAGTTTGAGGAAACCAGTTTAATTTTAAACCAATTATTTCCTTCAGTCGCCAGCTAGTCGGACATTATTGATTGCAAAGTCGCCTTTGCATAAAAATATGTATTAGACTATTTCACAATATCAGCGACTGTTACAAAACATCTGTTTTGATATAATTTCGTTTTTAGTTCGTAGAGGTTGGTTTCTGTAGGGATGATGACTTTCTGAATAAGAGGCCAATAATTAATTACAGATATAGCAGAAATTGCAGACAAGCGAACAGATGGAATAGATATTTTCTAATTAAAAATCGGATTATGGCGACGTTTTCCGAAACTACCAGCAGCCGGAGACGGTCGGATCAAATAAATAACAAAAATATGTGTTTTGGAATGCGCAAGGGATAATACCATCAGGGCAAATTTTGCAATACCTTTGAGTTTTGTTTGTTTGTTTTTTGTCCCTCTATCGTTTGTAATTTTAACTGAAAATTTGTGTGTTGTATATTAAATTTGAAAGAAATAAAGTGTATCGAAACGAAAAAGTACAAAAATATGGTTTTTCGTTGTACGATTTTTGGTTTTGATCGTACAAAAACAATAATTGTCGTACACCTGGTAGCGCTGCGGGGTTCAGACTGCGAAAAACTGAAGATAGGGTATTTGAACCCCCTCAACCTCCCGTCTCATCCTCACCGTCGTAAACTTCAGTATAATTATTAGGACGTCTTGAGGGATAGATGAACCGATTTTCAAACATACTCGAATTATTTGGTATGATTTGTCTAATGTTATCGGGTTACATTGCCATGAAGAGTTAATGAAATTACTTTGATATATCGATTTCCTTAACATCCGACAAGATGACCATGCATAAGCCAACAACATCAAGCTATTATCATAGATAAAAAGCAGTTTTATGTTAGCTACTGCATTTTACTGTTTTTCTGCTTATGATTTATTTTACTAAAAAACGCAGCTCGACCGCAATAAAGAAAACCTATACAATGCTGTAAAATTACGATGAAATAGAAAGATGAAAGAAACCTTTAAAACTTTAAGCAATTTATATCTATTTCGATTTTTTTCACTCCTGTAATCTTTTAAGCTATTGCATAGCTTTTATCGCGGGCCTGGCCAGCGCGGCGACCGAATGAAGACATTTCTTAACGAAAATTAATGATTTTAAACTGATAATTACGTCTAAACGAGTACTGCTTACGATTTGAAAAAAATATATGTTAAACAAGAACATTTTCATAATATTCCTAGCTTTGAATATTTTAGATCTTGTTTATATTACATAGTGTAATTAATTTGTGAAATTAGGTCTAACCGAACACAAAAACGACTACTACGCAAATATTATCTGGCGTATTACTATGAAACCTGCACCATTTTAAAGATAATTTAATTATCTATCTTTTTATCTACGATTTTTTTCGAATAATCCGGTTTTTTGCTTTATCGAATAAAAAAATCGTGCGCGGCGCTCTATCGGAAGACGTTTAAAGTATTCCGAATCATTTGCTACCGCAGCCGCAAATGATTCGGAATAATTTCAACGTTTTCCGATAGAGCGCAGTTATCTGATATCAGAAAAAATAAAATAAATAAAATAAATAAATAATTATAATTGCATCAGTTGTTAAAATAGCTTTACCGCGGCAGTCCTTGAGTGCCACACGTGTTTTTTTTTTAATAGTTTTTTTGGCTGTGTATTAAATAAAATTGCACAATGCCATTTAGATTGTTCTTTATTATTCTTTTTTTGCATTCACATGTTTAACGTATTCTCATCTATTTCTAACGTATTCATCGACTCTAAGTTTATGGAATGTCCGTCCAAGTACAAGCTTTGCTTTGGCGACCTCGGACAGAGAGCATCTTTTAATAATTGATTTTAATTTCTTGCTTTGGTACGGTTTAGTTATATGATATTTTGTTTGATGTTATATATTGTAAATTGTAATATTTGTGAACTGTTTTTAAAATAAATCAAATTAAATTACAAA
Organism: Micropterix aruncella; assembly: GCA_944548615.1. Classification (NCBI taxonomy): domain Eukaryota; kingdom Metazoa; phylum Arthropoda; class Insecta; order Lepidoptera; family Micropterigidae; genus Micropterix; species Micropterix aruncella. The sequence goes on along the minus strand of OX155980.1, from coordinate 55,447,922 downwards.
AAACGAAGGTGTCTCTAGATAATGTAGTTGCTATAGGTCGATAAAGAAAGTCCTCCTTTAGTGTAGAGTGTGGCACGGGGAGAAACGCGGCGACAGCTGTTTGGCCGAGAGGCACTCGACAGGTAGCTTCGATTGTCTCATTAAATGAAAGTGAATCGTTTCATCAGGTGTAAACTGATAAATCATCTTTTAACGCGAAAAATCATTTTGACGATGAATAAGCCCGACTTTATTGCATATAATCTGCAATATAAGTCCAATGACTAATATGGTAGAGGAAATGGTCCGTATACGCTCTTCTACTTTGCGAAGAAATAATAGATAATAAAGTTGTCGTGATTTTATCATAAACGTTCTCTCTTGGAAAACCAACATAGGGTAATACTGTTCGTGCCATATAGGAAACTAATGTGTAACGGGAGCGGAAGTGTGTTTTGCACGTCGACAGTTACATTTTCACATTTGAGTATGTTATAAATAAGATGAAAATGAATTTACCACGTGAAGTTTGTAGCACCCGACGTTTCGACGATGTTGCAACCGCCGTTGACCAGTGTAGACCGCTGTAGTGTCAATTCAGATCCGTTGGTCGGCGGCAAACTGCCGATGCTACTGCGCTTATAACGGTTGTATGGTGTCCGAATTTTGAAATTTCGTTGTGCACACAACGCTCACTGTATCTCGCGTTACGTCCTTCACGCGGTAAATTCGTTTTTATTCTATTTATAACGTCAAACAACCACGATAGTTTTCGATTTCATATTTGGGGATGTTTTCGACCGAAATTTAGAATTCGAGTTTGCACCGCATCCACGTTTTAACACCCTGGGAATATAAAAAGTGATTTCTGAAAAATTGTGTATGCGCGCGTGTCTTCGTCAGTACCCAGTGTATCTCAGAACCTACCAATTAATACTAAATTACGTTCATCCTAATGCTGAGATTTCAAAATCTGACTGAAATATCGGGCATTTTGTTTCAAAATGGCGACCTTATCAACATTTGAATAAATCATAAATCTGTTAATACTGGCCCTATAAAAAAAAAACGTGTGGCACTCGGGGACTGCCGCGGTAAAGCTATTGCATAGCATTTTTAACAACTTATGCAATTATAATTATTTATTTACTTTATTTATTTATTTTTTTCTGATATCAGATAACTGCGCTCTATCGGAAAACGTTGAAATTATTCCGAATCATTTGCGGGTGCGGTAGCAAATGATTCGGGATAATTTAAACGTCTTTCGATAGAGTGCCGTGCACGAATTTTTTATTCGATTTATCGAATCGGATTCGGATTCGGATATCGAATCGGCAAAAAAACCGGATTATTCGTAAAAAATCGTAGATAAAAAGATAGATAATTAAATTATCTTTAAAATGGTGCAGGTTTCATAATAATACGCCCGATAGTATTTGCGTAGTAGTCGTTTTTGTGTTCGGTTAGACCTAATTTCAGAAATTAATTACACTATGTAATATAAACAAAACCTAAAATATTCAAAGCTAAGAATATTAGGAAAATATTCTTGTTTAACATATATTTTTTTCGAATCGTAAGCAGTACTCGTTTAGACGTAATTATCAGTTTAAAATCATTAATTTTCGTTAACAAATTTCTTCATTCGGTCGCCGCACTGGCCTAGCCCGCGATAAAAGCTATGCAATAGCTTAAAAATATATTCAATGTATTGTCCATCGCTAGCGATGGCGTTCTTCCATCATTTTGGCAAGAGACAGATTCCCCGGTGGAAGAAGTCTTCGTCCTAGGAGGCTATCCACGAATTCAGCCATTTTTCAATATACTCGAAAGTAAGCAAGTGTAATAATTAGCAAACAAGAAAGTTATATATTGCGTTATTTTGAAAGTTATATATTGCGTTATATTCCGTACTAATTATAAGACCAATTTTAATTTGACTACCTACGTATATATGGTGTGGTAAAGCGTAGCAGGTCTGCTTGTTTGCTAATCAAGTCAGTTTCCGCATTTCCTCTCGTTGCCGTCTCCGTACACTACCGGCATCGGTGCCGGAGTCAGTCCCAAACAGTGGCTGTCACATCGCGCGCATTCGACCGGTCCCGTGTCGCCCCGCTGTACCTTTGGCATCGGCAACCTTTTTGCAATATTAAACCTCTCACATATCAATGTGAAGCGTTACATATTAATACCGATTATTTGTTGTTTGATATCTGTTTTATCTTTTATTGTTTTTTTTCTGAATTGGAGAAGAACACGTTGAATAGTAAATGTCAATTGAAATACACGAACGTTGATTTTGTTTATTTATTAACTGCATTTTATGTAGATTTTATTTTAACTTGTAGTAACAAAATGTCAAAATTGTTACATTGATAGAGCGAAAAAATAGAAGTTTTTACAAAAATTATTCGTCATACTTCAAATTCAAATGTATATATTGATGGAAAAATTACACCGATTTATATTCTAATACCTATGGATAATCATTAAATTGTCATTGGTAATTGATATTTTTGCCAATCAAAATTAATTATATAAATCAATCATTAAATTTATAATTATCGTAATCATTGCAATCATAGCATATCATATCATATCATTAACCGCCGTACGTATACGAACGTACGGGATACGTCCGCTATATTATCGCCCAAACGCAAGAAGCCGTATCCCATACGTCTAAGTACAAAAAAAAACAAAAAAAAATACCCGAAACCCACAAAGCGTACGTGAAACGTCAAATTGCTCCTACGATTCTAAATACGAAAAAGGGTCATAAATGGGTATATTGTATGACAGAAGGATTCTAACAATACAATCACACGGGATGACATAACGATTCTGAAAGAGAACACACATCTCGATCGGTTTAAGCGTTTAGAAGTTATGGTGGAATAAAGTAACGGAAAACATATATAGGCGAACCCTGGACACACAGCTTTCCTTTTTTGTTGGCCAGTCGTGTAAAAATCGCGCCATCGCAGGAAACAATTATTAACTGTCTGAAGTGTAGTTTAAAAAATGCTGGTCTAGATCTTATTGTTAAAAGTCTGAATGGTCAAGAATTATTTCATAATGGATGCATAGCATCAATAAAGAAAAATAAATATGGTTCGAAGTCCTTAAAATGAGGAGAATGCAAGGAAAAGCCGAATAATTAACATCTATCACAGTAACCGCTAACCATTGCGGCGACGAACCAATTGTGTTGGTTCGTCGCTATTGCGTTGGTTTCTATCTCGTCTAGTATTTTTTTCTAGAAATTCCTTAGTTATATAACTGGTGTTGCTTTTCATTGACGTGAAGGATCGAATAGATATATTTATATCTATTCTATCCTTCGCGTCAATGAAAATCGACACCAGTTATATAACTAAGGAATTTCTATGAAAAAAACTGAACGAGATGAAAACCAATGTTGCGAGATAATAGAGGATAGGACGCTACAAAAAATCTGCAAAATTTCGTCTCAGAAAAAGCCTTTCTTGAAGCAATTAGTATGATACCGGAAAATATGAGTTATCATAGAGGACAAAGACGGTCGAAGAGCAATGTCATATGTACATTCATAAAGGTTATAGAAAAAAAATGTTGCGTTGTCTAACCGTGACATTGATCGTTTTTTTCCGATGACTTCAAATAAATAATTAATTTAAAAAAGGAATAACGTGTCTTTGGAATTACAAGTTGTATGAATGTGGAATTCCAACCGATACTGAAGTTGTCAAGTTAATTTGGCAAATGTGAAAAGACGGCAATTACACAGGTAAGAACCTATTTTGTACATAATCGAAAGACAGCAGGTTGGGAAAAGGTTGTCAACGTCTGATTTAACCGGCTCTACGGGGCTAAGGCGGCAAAATTGAACGATTTGCTCGTTATTCCGTGCAGTCAGAATTGCCGGCTGGTCTCGAGCGCGCCGCGCGACGATCGCTGTCGCCGCCGAACCGCTGCAAGCAAACGCGATCTCCGCGAAACGCCTCTTTGTAATTCACTTAAGGGTCCTTTATCGCCGCACTGTGATCCTTTCAGACGACCCCTTTTTAATTTCAATTTTAACTATGTACCTACTTCTATTATTTTTTAAATCGGTAATATATACGCAGACAGCATGTGAAAATGTTTTAATTACAGTGGTGTTTATGTTGCCCCCGGTTTTCAATAAATTGCCAAACCCATGTTTACACCGTGTTATGAAAAGTGTGCTGCTATAAACCTACCTGCAGTTACAATCATTTAATCAGGCGACTTGAAAGCAATAGTCGTAAAACTGAACTATTTCCGAAGGCTACATTTTTATCGTGCTGTTATACTCATTTCCCTGAAATATATGCGTATTCAGAGGGCTCAGATCGAGCAACAATTTCGATTCATGCTTTCACGGTATCGATTTCATGCTTTCTACATGTCGAATAGAAGCAGACCGGGGGTCGAAAATATCATATTTATATAAATAACAACCATATTAGACTTAGCGTACATTTCAATACCAATTTACTTTTTTCAACAGCTTGTAAGTTTTGAAAACTGTTTGTGTTTTTTTTAATGAATATTTCGAAAAGTTTTGTATATCAAAAGTATTTTGTATCAATATCTTATATAATACAAAATCAGTTCCAGAATTAACGTGGATAGCGTCAGTGTTAATAAAACTTGTTTCTTGTAAATGGAAATTTAGCAATTTTCGTTACCGCCAAACCCGGGAGAAGATTTGTTTATAAAATTGAAGTTAACTACACTTGTAGATTTACTACACTTTACCGAAACAAGATTTCCCCTATTTCTTCAAAAATAATTCTGTAGACAAATCAGTGTAAAAGCGTATTAATAGTGTATTAATATACAAAATTGATATAAAATACATAAACATTATCGTGGTTATAATGATAGTACCATTCTCCTCGTAAAGACGACAACGTCTCTATATGTGAGACCTCGTACGTGCCAAAAAAATTGAATGTTTTCGTTTATAATGTTATTACCGTAAAATCACGCTCCGGAATGTCATGTCCCGAGGGCTCAATATGCTTAGTTTTTTTTTGTTGTAATTTTCAATACAGTGGCATTTTGTACGCATATGATTTGGTGTTATTATCCGGTGATACCTCTTATTTTCATAGTAGTGCATTTTTAATTGGCTAAGTAGGGGAAGGTGTCGTACCTCGGTCCTATTTGAAGTTTTTCCTTTCCCATTTCTAATACGTATTTTCAATTTTATTTTATATAACGTCCTATCCTAGTTAAACTCTCTTACTACTTGTGAGATTTCACTTTGTCATTAAAATGTGATTCGTTGGTGAGCTACGTTCATTTAAAAAAAAAGGCATTTGGGACAAGGTACAACATTGGTAATGAACCTTGTTCCTAGGGGTGTTTTACCTTGGATCTTTAAATATTATTTGACAGAAATAAATGATTTGGAACACAAATTAACGTTTATTTTGCAGAAGTAATAAACACACAAAAAATACTTAAAAGATTGAATAACGTTGAATAATATCTTATTCAATTTTGTGACAAGATATATTCAAACTGAAAGTAATGTATTGAGATTGGCGTGTAGATCCGACAACATCCAAGGGAGGCGGGAGAAGCAGGACAACATCCTCTTTGGCAACGTCACTCTCTTTAAACACTTTACACCAAAATTCTCGTTGGTGATATTTACAACTTCGGCTACAAATAGATATCTTCCCAAGAAGTTGGACAATCATGAACATTCCTTTGTTAATATTTTCCAAACTGGGTGCTTCAGGTTGATTATTTTCATCATCAAAATCTTCACTTGAATACTCGCCCTCACCTGACGTTATGCTCATTTCTGTTTCTGATTCTGGCGAAGTACTCTGAAGAGGTTTTTTATTTTTCTTTTATTATTTATTTTTTATTGTTTTATTTTTTATAATTCTAGTTTTCTTATCGATGAGATCCCGTTTCACTCCAGCTTTACTTCTTGGCATGTTCGTAGAAGAACTTAAAATATAAAATAATTCCCTAAAGTTGAATCCCAACTAGTTGTCATCATTGGTTATAAATAAGGAAATGTAGGGTACATCATATGGTGTTGTACCTTGGTGTGATCCAAGGTACATACCATTTGAAAGGACCAAGATACAATACCCCCACTATACGTGATAAAAATAAAATAGCAAAATTTAGGTTAAGTTTTTAGGAAAAATAAACATTTGATAATAAGCTGAGATTACTAGTCAATCATTTAAAAATATCGATTGGGCAATAATAAAACAGAGCGAATGAGGAAAATGTTACATATTAAAACTAAAAAACTTACTTTTTTGGTCAAAAATCGTTTTTTTCACTTCACTTAAATATTTCTCTGGTAGCAACTGTCAAATGGCGTTTATAGTGTCATATAGTGGATTGCCTACAAACTACCATCAACATATTTTAAAAAAAAGGCATTTGATTGCACACAATGGCAATAGGACCGAGGTACAACTAGGTCCAAGGTACGACACATTCCCCTGCAGCAATGTTTTTGTTTTTAATCTTGTCCTATTTACGCAACTAAAAAACATCTCATTATTGAAGTTAGTCAGCTTTTTCCAAGCCATGAAAAGTTTGATCGTAGGCATGTACGATGTCTCAAATATAGAGCGACGAAATATAATTCGGACTTTGCTATTTTATGCGGTAAGATCCGTTACTTATATAGGCTAAATGTTTTAATTATGTACATACATGACAAGATAATTCAATGAATAACCATAAAGCTTAAAAGGAATACATTATTTAAAAGTTTACGGATATTAAAAGATATACCAGTACTATAATGTACGGTGGATTTAAGAATATGGCTAGGGACTGTAGTATACCATAATACCAGTATCTGCGCCTTCCCCCCTGTAAAAGTCTCTATGTTTGTGAAATTTTGTTGTGTTCATTATTTTTTGCTGAAGTATAGTGGATGGCACAAAGATAGGTAAGGCAAAAACAAATATTTACGATGTCTTAAGTGAGGATGAGTGGTAGAACTTAATATAGGCGGCACAGATCTTATGAGCTCGAAAAGCACTGGACAGCATTGAAGCATTTCGATACATAGATGACTAGATAGATCGCTGGTCGGAATGAATCTGGTGTATGTGTAAACGTTTGGATATAGAAGGGCTTCTTTGTAAAAGTCTTTTTGGTCCCAGCAGCAGCAGTAAGAAGTTGAAGATTTCTGCTGAAACCGACACGCGATTATTATACATTTAGCTAGCAGCATCACGCTTAAAACTTTATAATTTGAGAACCTCTGAATATATATTTTAAATATACATTATTCTATACACCTACTTACGTACTATTTTTCATCTTTTCTATTCATCTGTAAGGAAAAAATTAGCGTTTATTATACTGTTGTTTGAGACCGTGCACTGGGAGTAGCATGCGACGCATTTCCATCGCATTCCATTCATTTATATCACAGTATAGTGCCACCCCACTAATTTGATAGGAAGCCTCGAGTACATCACAACGGAACATTTGCTGGGGAGTGATTCTTGAAAAAATTAGCATGTGAATTTTTCTATGGTCCATTTGATTTACATAAGTCATAGACAAATTTAGCATGCTAAATATTTCAAGAATAGCCTCCCTACTTTTGAAATACTGTCTATTTTGATCGCTCCAATATTCCTTTAGACGTCTTCAATGTCCCACTGAAATATGTACGTCACAATACTCCTGTCACCGGTTCTAATAAACAACTTCAGATCATTTGGCGTTGCCTTGCCTGTCAGCTTGTTCACTAAAATATTAAATCGTAGCGGACCCAGGTTTGATCTCTGACAGTGCCCGAACGATTTGTCATCGTGATTTACTCCTATGTTTTAAGGAAAATTCCTATTTGGAATGCTTATTAGGCGTGAAATACATTCAATGTGCGATATTTTTTACACAGCCTTGACTGTGCCCGACTATACTCCATTTAATTTAAGATTCAATTCAAGCTGAATAGCCAAACATAGCAGCGCCAACGTTGATGGGTATCATTATTTAATTTTCAGTAATCTTCGCTAAACCGATGCACGAACATTAAATTCGGTCAATCATTGCCAACTACACGAGGGGATTTTCGTTCATCATGCATGACCTCTGCTTGATCTGATTATTCCTATAAACTACAGGCTCGTTTAAAACAAACCTAATCTTAAATATCAGCCTGTTTGTGTTTGTGCTCCCAAATGTCGAAAAGTAGTCGGTCGATTGACTTAAAATGATACATTGCAATCGAAAACCCGCGTGTTTTTATAGTAAAATAAAGTTTTGACACAACGTTGCATTCGAATAAGCGCGGCAAAAGTTTCCCTGCACCGGCAAAATATTCGGTGCGCTTCGACAATATGGGTTTCCCATTCATTTCGTATCAGACTGAGCCACAGCGAGGCGTGGCCGGGTTAAACTTCAGACATACTAAGAAGAGTCATTTTGACTCCTAGTATATACTTCTAATCTAGTTATATCATCACTGGTACTGAACTAGCAAGAATTTATTTAAAAAAAACAATAATTTATTTTTTTTAAAAATAATTTATTTAAAAAAAAATTATTTAAAAAATAATTTATCCAAATAATTTATTTAAAAAAAAAAACACTTCATTTCTTAAAATTGCATAAAAATATGCACATCTAGAGACGGGCCAAATTATCGCCTAGTTAGATGTGCTATTGGCAGTAAAGGTCATGTAAGATGTGTTAAACCTCCCTATATTATTTATTAAATAATTTATATAATTATTATAAGATTACATGACCTATGAATGAACTGTATACCTAATCCTATGTACCTAAATAAATAAATAAATAAATAATTAAGATCGTTGAGTGCTTGCCAGTATTTTGTTGAATTCCTGTCCCATAATTCGTTCGTTTATACTTATTAACATTCCTTGTTTGTTAAACAAGTTAGTTAGTCAAGTTTCCACAACATTGAAGCGGCGTTATCGATAACATTGGTACATTACGTTATTAAATACATAATAATGAAGGCTGAGTTAATGCTAACTGCATTACCGTTATTCTGCAGACTAATATTTTGTCAAACGGTGCCCCAAATTTATTGACTACTAATAGCTGTGTTGCCCGTCGCTGGCGGCCGATTTTTTCACCGTTTTCTGTCAGTATTGTGAATGTAGAGTAACTATTCAATTAAAGGGTCGAATTTCTTGGCATCTAATCATCCGATCGGAACCGGGCCAACGCTATTCGACAGGAAATATTATGGGAATATCACCTTTGCTGACTCTCTCGCCGTTTTGAGATTTTTGCGAAAAATTGAAAAGTTGCACGTCTAAATTTTGCTTAAAGGAGTAAAAATTGAGGTTATCTGTTAGTTTTTTTTTAGTTATGTGGCATACGGAATTATTAGCATATTTCACCTTTTTTCAATAGATATTAAATACATAAAGAGCTCGATTGCGTTTCTTCGTAAACTAAAATCGGAAATTCGTTTATGTGAACGAGACAGGGCAATACGTTAGAGCGGAAAGTAAAATGAACGGTTGTCACGTTACCGCATCAATACTACCCGCCGAAGATAAAACCGTTGAATCTTAAGACCGCACGAAATGCGTTCATACTTATTCGGACGGCTATTACTTCGGCAGGTAGTTTTGTTGCGAAAAAATCGACGATAGTTCATTTCATTTTCCGCTCCAACGTATTGCTCTATCTCGCTTGCTTGAAATAATTTCCAATTTTAGTTGACGAAAAATTATGGCAAAGGCAAAATATCTGCTTTTTTCGATAAAATTTAGGAAAAAGTAAAGGCCAGATAAAAGTTAAAACCTCTTATATACATTTATATCAACGCCTAAATCTAATGGAAACAATCAAAACTCCATTGGGTAAGGTAACCATGATTATTTTAAACTTTCGTTTGCTTGTCCTGAAAAATCTGGAAAACGACAGATAAATCATTTAACCTCTTGACTTTCGATTATATGAAACAATACAATAAGATACAATATATCTTGAAATATTCTCTTCTATCCGTATCCTGACTATTCCAATATCAGCAGTTGCAGCGTTAACACATTAAAAACTTCGCTGATTTGCTTGCTCTTAAAATATTCGTCAGTCGATTAGCTTCCAAGGATATTTGATGTCAAGGCAAGATTCGTTTTGTTCCAAATGAACAGCAAATGTCATGTAAAATTTTCAATTTACGCATTCATTGCGAAACAATAGCATTCCAACAGCGTTTGAAGATCCCATATTTGTAAACATCCTGCGGTCGACTCTCAGGCACTTTTATTTATTCGTTATCTGGGAAAGTTATTGAGAATAATGTCCTTTGAGAACGGACGCTGTTGAGAAAGCAAAACCACAACTGAATGATTGATTTAATATAACTTGGTTGCTTAAACTCCGAAATAAATAATCAGTTTGTAGGTAAGTTACAGTTATTTTACTTTCACATAAAAAGCTTTATTTAAACGTCTCAATGAGATATTCTTATAATAAAAGTATATAATTCAGGAGTTTAGTTAAATGCCTATGTACTTATTAGTAAAATATTTGATACACGGCCTGTGACATAGTAGTTCGGTCGTCTGATCTTACATTGTAAGGTTCTGGGTTCGATTCCCGGCTGGATCACCTTTTTACGTTGGGATAAAATTAACGGAATTATATTTGAATTCTGTCGATCGAATGCAGTAACAACACATACTTATACGCATGCACACATACCTATATTAAACGCTTCATAGTAGGGTTGATTGTCGTGTGATAAAAATCCACCGATTGTGAAATTTCACAATAAAGAGTAGAAACAAACATAACAATTTATTTTCCCAAATTTCGTCTTGATGAAGCGACATACAATGCGTCGGTATTTGTTTTAATAAGTGCGAAACTCCTTTCTGATTTGATCTAGATTTTTAAATTCTTCATTTTCGACCAATAATTAAAAAAAATCGTAAAGCACTAAAGATATTAGGAAATGACTTAAAACAAAGTTAGAGGAATTATTTAAAAAATTCTAAGACACTTTTGTTTTCCATTCTAGCTTTAATATTATAATAACGGAGTTATGCAGTATTCAATTTTCAGATTATAAGACGTTTAATTAAAAATTAGATGAAGGTGTCGAAACGGTACGCAAGTAAGAGTTGTAGTCAATGTTTTTAGAATTATGAGTCACAATTATACAAATTTCAAAGGCTGGTATTAACGAATTTGTGTTTTTTCTAAAAGACCCATTTTGATCCTAATTGGTTGTGTAGTTTATAAGATAGAGTGAGTACAGGCACAAACACACATACATATTTTCCAGATATGTAATTAAAAATTAACCGAATATGTCGAAAAGTTACGTAAGTGAGAATTGTAGGCAATGTTTTCAGTAATATGAGTCACATTTCAGGGCCGGTATTACCGGATTTATGTTTTTTTAAAGACCGCGATTTTGAAAGAAATGGCGGATAACTCTAAGCAGATTTTTATATCTCGGCATTAGGATGAACAGCTTTTGTACGTAATTTGATCCTATTTGATTGTGTAGATTAGAAGACAGAGTGAGCGCGCACGCGCACACACTTACACACACACACACACACACACACACACACACCATACCACGCACACGCACGCATGCACACGCACGCATGCACACGCACGCACGCACACGCACGCACGCACACGCGCGCACACACACACACACACACACTCACACTCACACACACTCACACTCACACACACCCTCACAAACATACACACACACTTGCACGCACACTCACGCACACACCCTCACACACACACACTCACACACACTCACCCTCACACACACACTCACACACACAAACACACACACACACACACGCACGCACGCACACTCACGCACACACACACACACGCGCGCACACACACACACACACACACACACACATACCCACACATACCCACATTTTCAAGAAATCACTTTTTTGAATTCCCAGGATATCAAAAAATGGACATCCGAAGCAAACTCGAAGTCTAAATTTGACACGAAAACAAGACTCCTTATTTACATACTTCATGTAGCACGGTGTATTATTTTGAGAAATTAAAAAGAATAACCTGATTCAAAACTATTAATAATATTGTACCTAATTATATTGTAATAAAATGTTATATAGTTATTAGATCCCGTTGTTCTACGAAGGAAAATTAAGACCAAATATGTTGTATAAAAAATGTGTATTTAATTAATTAAATACGTTCCGCGTACCGTGTGTGACGAATAATGTCGACATATTCCATGTCAATTCAGGCTACAAAGAAAAAATCTTACCTTCATAGTCTCAGAAGTTTTTGAATTGAACGTATGTTGAAATATAAGAATGAGTAAGATACTTTTATATTTTTATTTTGCCCAAAAAAAAATCCTGGCCCGAGATACAGGTTGCCAAAGATGGCATTCCAGAATCATTTCTCACTTGTGAATTTCGACAAAAAAATTAAAAAGCTCTATCTTTGGAATGGGGCATATTTCGTTGCGTTTTTTTTTAGTTAAAGCTATCATTTTTATGTTTATAATGATGTAGGTACTCCACTTTGAAATATGTGCGCAACTTTTCTTGCTGCAGCTTTCTAAAAAAAAATTCCTAATAAAAAGATTTTTTTCTCGAAAATACCAATTCAAAAAAAAAAAATACTTTATCTATACCATTGAGTACTCGGTCCAGGATTTTTTTTGAGCTAAACAAAAATATACACGTACAATATATACTTTTTTCTATATTTTAACGTAATATTCAATTGAAAAACTTCTGAGCCTGTGAAGGTAACCCCCTTGCCTGAATTGATACGGAATATACGGAGGTTACGTTACGTCCAGACACGGTTGTTTAATCACGAGCTTCTCCATAATTGTGTGCTGTTCTTGTCAGTACACATTTGCGTTAACTGTAGTGGCAGACCACAAGAATCTGTAATATATAACACCTACACATTAGGAACTCATATTAGAAAATAACGCGAGTATTCAACTTATCCGTGCCTATTCTTCGCTGTAGACTAGTAAATTGACAGATAAAATATCTGAAAGGTCCGCCTCTTGAGTGAACTGACCTCACATTGACCGCCTCTTGACTGAACTGTACTGAAGGTACAGTCAAGAAACAGCGAGCCTCATTAATGGTCTTTGGAAACATCGTGAACGTCGTAGCATGAAAAAATCAATATAATCAATAGGTAGCTATTTATATAGATGCCGTTTTTTAATTACTGTTGCTATATGTAATATAGCGAAAGCAAAATAGTCAAACAACGAATCGATGAATACTTATATAAAACTATCATTTAAATAGATACAATGTTTGAAAGCAATGGCTCTCGAACTTGGTCATATCATAGAAAAGGTGACCTTTCTATGATCTATGATATGTTTTTTTACGTCTTCCACTGTTTAATAGTGGTAGGGAGTAGATTATACAGCATGTCATATGTTTGCATTCACAATTAGAAAACTAAAATATAAACTCGTCCATAGCGGGTTGTTTGATATGCATTAGGACTAAATTTTGTTTTAACATTATTGGTCGATGCCAGAAAGAACCAATTTTGAAGTTCGAAAACTCGGCACTCTGAGACAGACAGCATATAAAAAATATCTGCCTGCCGGTCCAATGGTCTCTCACTCCGAGTCCGCCCGAGCAAGTGACACTGAACTAACTGAACTACCTACCTAAGTACCAGGTATTTCGCAGACCCCGCCCACAAGGCCAGACGAATGACAACCGATGTTTCGAATCCCTATTTTTATTTTACGCTGTAAAACACTTCATACATGTTAATCCCTTAAAGTATACGTCGCTAACTAACAACCTACACGCGGATTTAATACGGCGTATCCACGGAAATTTATTTGTCTCTTTTATGCACCTATGTTCAAATTAAGTTAGAAAGAGAACACGTTCCAAATGTGCTGTTTACGAATGTTGCCCGCTGTGAAAATGTAGGTCGGCGCAGTAAATGATATACGTTTTTAACGCTGAAAATGTCAACTGTTAATGTCAATAATTGGGACTCAGCATGTAAAACAGAATATAATTATCTTCTTCAAGTACCACCCATGCGCGTCCACGCGCGTCATAAAGTTAAAAAGTGAACGACATGAAAGTTATTTGTAAATAAATTGGTAATTATTAAAAAAAATACTAACGAATTTTAGATGACTACCGTCGTTATGATAATCCGCATTTAATTTCGTATTGTATTTTTACGTTACGTCCAAGGATAATCAAGTTTTGCTCTACTAAAGATAAAACTCGCCTTGCTTATTACAAATACGCATAAACATCTGCGCTATGCTATAGGCGAGCGAGGTTCGCCTGTGTAAAGATCCCGTGCCGCTTCGTAAACGTTGTCTTCATTGGATGTCGAACCATTAGGAGCTAGAGCTCAACATCCACAGTGACGCAACTTTAGAATATTTGGAACTGAATGATGGCGGGAGATTTGATGTAACGCCGAAATAGATTTCATGTAATGAGGACAAGTTTTGATTTAATGCCGAAAAATCAGTTGTTTCACCCGAAACCTAAAAGCCGTCTAAAACAAAAAACGAAACAGCAATTCGGACCAACTCTAATAACAATCTTTTCATCTCTCTTACATTCATGCATATTTTAATTTCTTTACCTGCTCATTTTAATGCGAGTTTTAAGCAAATTATTTCTTAATTGCTAGAGTTTTATTTAGTAAAGCGCAAGAGAAAGGATTTGACAAATTAAGAGCGAATTAGCGAAACGAGGAAGACTACATAATAATATGTGCTGTATATTTTTCACTACTTTCCGGACCTGGGGCGGTTTTACAATATAGAACTTACTCAAATTCAAATTCAAATTTCTTTTAAACCTATAAATAGTATATTCATTTTAATTACTAAGCCATCCTACCTAGGCGATATGTATGTAGTTCTGTTTACGTAATTTGCGGTATCATTTATTTATATACATAGTATGTAATAATAGCACTTGGAGTAAACAATTGAAACATCAAAGCCCAGGATGAGGTGGAATGGAAGAAGTCCAAGTTTTCACACCTTATTTTGAGTTTTTATCTCCCAAAATGCGTAGATATCCTCTCAATGAACAGTTTAAAAACTAATGTTGACAATATACATTTTGGATCTGTATTCTAAAGATAGCTAAAATGATTTCAAACAAGCCAAGTTGATTCCCCGAGGGTTGCAAGATCCGATCGTAAAATAAAAGGAAACTATATTTTTTACACTACAATCCAATAATATTACATATTTTTATCACTTTTTAAAATTACTTGGCAGCGCGGGTCTGTGGTTCACGACGTATTGCGGATGTAATGTCAGGGTGGTACCGCTCCTTGAGGCGATAGTAAAGATTAGGGTGTTAAATCAAGGCCGAAGAAAAGACTAGAACTTATTGAGATGTATGGTTTGAAAAAAAATCCCGCTATCTCGGCTACCGACTTACTAGATACATATATAAAAAGAATAATAATTCCGGTGTCTACGCAATAAACAAAATAAAATACTTTGTCCCCATTTCTCGTAAACACGATGCTTGCGAGACTAACATTATGACCTGCAATTCAGCCTATGTCTCTGACTTGCGGCGTAAGACTGTTTTGCAATCTGGCAAATCTGTAAATAAACCCAGATTAACGAGCTGTGATAGTTAAAGTGGATTTATATTTCTGGTAGCTTATCACCCAACCATTCCGGATTACGTATAGGTGTGCTATGTTCAAGTGATAATTAAAGTTATTCGCTTCCTTACTGGTCTAATTTTCTATCCATTAAATTTTATATAGTATGTAAAATAACGGGTTGGTCTACGTAGCCGCAGTGAAGGCAATCCAATTAAAAGAAGTTATAAATATTAGGTTTTACTTTAACTGCCTGTTTTCCATACTGGCCATTTTGAAAGCGGATAACTTCGGTTTGAGTTGGAATTTAAAATTCAAAAAACTTTTAATTCAATGCGATGTTATTACTTTTTTAAAATTAGTTATTCATTTCTATCTCTGTCTGCTATTGCTGTGATATTTTCGTATTTGCAATCATGCACAAGTTGAAAAATTTCGTTTTTTTCGATAATGGATTTGGTTTCATTGCGGCAGAGACGGCACGCACCATCAATAATAAACGAACGCACTATGCTCCAACTAATAGTGGGATCGCTTTCGTTCTGGTATTTTTTTGTATTACTTAAGCAGGATTGATGTCCTGGACAGACAGTTGCATCATTTAGAATCGACAATTTTATTTGTCTCCGCGTCAACCTATTCGTCGATTATTTACGTTCGGAAATCGAGGCGACCCCGGTGCGAGGTGAATTTCATTTGCTAACATTATCTATATATTATGCAAAATAGCATGCTGTTTTGTTACGAGAAATGACAGAGAAAATGCAAATGTAAGCAATATCCGCCGGTCGCCAGCCATTCGATATTTCACAACGTTGACATATCACTTATCCTTGGATTTGGCCCATTAATCTTCATCCGTCTAATTTCTGAGCGAAAATGTGTTCTTTAGAGCGACCTTAAGCACGTCTTCTAAACATTCTTTGTTTGCAGGCATTATATTGTTGTCCGTGATTTTATCTAATTGGACGATTACAGATCTATATAAAACTAGAATAACATCGGGCTGTTTGCTTTGGTTAAGAGCCAGATTTCTATTTAAGTTTATTGGCTGATTAAAAAAAACACTTTTTGAATTGCAAAAAGTGCTCAGGGATAGGCAGCAGGTAAAAAAATGGGTGGGTAGTATCGCTAAACTACCATTATTTTTTTGCATGAAAACGTCTTTCATGGACAAATTTTTAGCGCAACTTTTTACTTGACGACCTAATTTTTTTCTGCTCAGTTCGCATTTTAGAATTACACGACGACGCATGAAACACTTGTGTAGCACCCCTTTACGTTGCGGAGTTATGACTGATTCTTTGGTCGCGCGGAGTGAATTTCGAGACCCCTATCCGACCCCTTCCCGGCTCGACGACGTAAGCTTACGAACGCGCAAGTTGAATATGGACAATTTTCTATTTCTAGAATATACACTCCTTTTCGCGCCGTAACCGTTGAACCTCTAGATATATTAAAATATATACAGACATTGAAACCGTTTTATCGCTAACTCTTGCAGGACCCTAGTATGCGTTTTTAAAGATGTTTTTATGTCAATATATTAATGGGTTTCTCACTATCCGAGTCCATCCGAGCAGTAAATGAGACTGAACTACATAACTAAACGCCAGGTATTTTGTAGGCCCCGCCCCGCGCACAGGGTTGAACGATAGTCAACCGATGTTACCAATCCTTATTTTTTAGTCTACTCTGTAAAACGCTTCATACGTTTTAATCGCTTAGTGTATACGTATGCAACACTAGCAAACCCACCGCGTTGTATCCACGGAATCTATTTGTTCTCTTTCAATCGCCTAGGTGATCATTAAGCTAGAGAGGGAACACGTCCTAACCGTAAAATTTACGAACGTTCCCAGCTGTAAAATGAGGCTCGGCTCATTAAATAGTTTCATGCGGTTAAGACGATGAAATCCCAACTGGCAATTTTAATAATCCAGTCGCAGCATATAATATGTATTTATCTCGGAAGCACCACCCACGCGATTCATTATGTTAGAGAGAGAACGACACGACATTTGTTTGTTAATAAATAGGTAATCATGAAAGGAATAGTAATGAAATTTAGACAATTTCCGTCGTTGTGATAGTCTGCATTTAATTTTATCTTGTTTTTTCATGATACGTCCGAGGATGATCGAGTTGCTCTGCTAAAGAACACACTAACCTAGCTTGTCATTTTTTTAAATTTTGTTTATTTTATTTACATGTCTTATCTAAGGTTACATAAGGAAAAAAAATACTCTAAATAAATAAAGCGACAAATAGATTCATCCCAATCCCATGCAACCCCAGGCGTGTCACACATCTAACAAGGCTTACAACTGTGCCTAGTGCCTATGTGCGATTTGCTGCGACCTCACAGTACTAGAGGTTATTACTGGAGATTAAAGATTAGATATTAGATAATATATCCAATATATTTACAACATATTAAAGAGTAAACAAGTTAGCTTATTAATAATATAAGAAGAATAATATAGTAATAATAATAAAATAATAATAATACCAATAGATAACATCTTTCATAAATACAATATATTGCACAAACTAAACCACAATTGACAGTTCCTTCTCCGTTCCAGAGCGCCCCAACTCCAATGACCATTTATTAATTACAGTTTTAAAGCTATTAATGTTATCCAATATTTTAATACGTTCATCTAGTTTATTGTTAATTCAGGGTGCAGGTACATAGTATGGCTGGTCATTATGCAAATCAGTTTGTTGGTGAATATTAATATATTTTTTAGGTCTAGAAGTAAAAAAAACTTGCCACTGTAAAGATCGTCCTGAAGTCATGAGAAGTGGGCATCAAAAAAAGGGAAAACAAAATTGAACAACTTCCCTAAACAGTTTTATTGATATTGAAGTTAGTTTTTTTCTCGTAATATCTTAAATATTACAGAAAAAAATAAATAAGAACTTTACTATTATAAATTAAACTTTAATGTATTTTTCCACGTGAAGTTTGTAAAACCTGACGTTTCGTCGATGATACAGCCGCCGTTGTCTGGGGTAGACAGAAGAACTGTCTGTTATATACCGCTGTTGTTTTACTGGTAAGTGGCATCCTGCTCCCATTGCTATGCAGATTATAGCGGAGAAGGACAGCTCACGCGAATTTTTAAATTCCGCCTTGCACAACTCACTCACTTTAATATCTCTATGAGCGTTGATAACATTTTAAGAAGATGTTTCCACGTAGCAGAAAGTTTAAAACATTAATTTTATTCAATTTCATGGTTCTTCTTATTTAAATGGCTTTCCAGATCATGTGGGGAAAGTCAAATTATTCTTTGGATATCACAATCGAATTTCGAAACTGCTTCCATTAGTTCGTTCCGCTATCCGAGACGTATTCGCAGATCCGTTGATTTTTATCGCTAAACGGTTTTGACTGCCTTGTTCTGATCAAAAAGTCGACTGCTATGGGTCGCTTTGTTTGTCCAGTGTAACAACCCACATCTGCACTTGATTTTATACACACCCAGATTTTTCAGGCATCCTTTATAGGTGTCAGAGACCGAACTATACTTAGTCAGTTTAAAAGTCATTTTATATCGAATTTGTTCAGCATCTTACTTTTGATCCGTCACGCTTTTGACATATGGCAAGTAAGAATGTTTGTGATTTGCTCGATTTTTGGTTTTCTTCCATACCGCACTGTGCGTGTGAAATGATACACGTGTTACCCGTTTACGAAAAATGCTGAGTCGAATAGGTCGCGTGCTCGATTTACATGCGATGTTTGCACTGAGCGTCGATGATAGAATGGTTTTGGATATCTTGATAGGGATGAGGGCTTCCGTCGTATCGAATGGCTGAGAGTAATGTCACTTCTCCTCGTGATCTTGACATCCAAAAGCACTTGTCACTTCTGTGACAACCCCAGATACATTATCGCCGAATCGTCGGCTATACAAACTTCACTTGAAAATCCGTTTTTGTCTTACGTATTATGTCAAACGACCGCGATAGTCTATGATTTCAGGGATTTTCCTGATAATAGTGAAATGTTCAATAAAGTTCATTCCTAAATACTTTATTATGATGAAGGACTGAGTTGGATCCGACTTAAAGATCTCTCAACTTTGAACGAAGATTTACTTTCCATTTAACAATCTCTAGTCTTATGTACCTATTCAAGTGTGGTCGGAAATGCCAGGAATAGTTTAATGAGAGGAAATCATAAGATTTATTACTGCCGCGGAGAGAGCAGTTAAGTTTCCAAAATTGGGATTCTGTACTTAGCATTAGTGTTAAAATGCATTAGAAGGATCCTTGACGGCTGCATACATTTAAAGATAAGGTTCGGCGAGGGCGTTCTAATTCCACGCGGTAAGATCTGTTTTCTTTCGAAGTTAAATTGTATATGTGACAAATTATTTTCAGATTTTGATTTTTAAAATAACGTAATCCAGTGTTAATTATTAAGTCATTGAGTTGTAGAAACCTCTAAAGGGGTTGGATATCGTTCAAAATAGAATTTAGCCAAATATCAAGCATGTGATTTTTTGCCAATATCGAAATTCGTTTAGTTAAAGTATTTTACAACTCTTTGACTCTGAGATTAACAAAATGTTTATCGTTTTATGTCACTATAGATAGAGGTTAGGATTCTCACGGGAAAAAAATCGTGAAATGTTTGTTTACATTGTACTTTGGACTTTGGATATCTATCCATATATAATTTATAGCAAATCTTTTGAAAATAATGCTAATATCACTCACGAGAAGTGCCTTGTGCTTATCACTGCGCTTTAAGTAAATATTCATGCATGATGCTCGATGCGATATTTATACAATTCTCGTACGGGCTAGTACACTTGCTTAACTCCGTTAGTCACTCCCGCCCGATAGATACCTCTCCAACACTGACTCTCTCCATCTTCTTACGTGCACGCACATGTGCAAGATTCAATCGTACATAAATATTTACCCACATACCTCGTCAAGCGAATACGAGCATCGCACTCCACTTCTCCACTTACTGCTCTCAATATACAATATAGTCATTTTTAACATCACCAAAACGTTTATGATTAAATCGTCCGATGTAATCAGCCTATATAAAAATATTATAGATGGCACTAATAACTAATATTATTATTTTTATCATTGGTTAAATTATTGGGTTTATATAATCAATCAGTCCTTTTAAAAAAATATATTCATTATCAATATAGATGCTCAAACAAATTGCTATTAGTTTCGCCGGTCAATGCTATCAGCGCCACCTGCGTGTCGCCGGTGTTAAAGGGTTGCCAAAATGTATTATGGCAGTGATGCCCTTTATAATCAATGATAATAAATATTTATATCATACGTGAAGATAGATAGACCAGCAGTTCTCAAACTTTAAAAAATTTCTGCGTGGGGGTCTCTTTAAAATTTGTTCGATAGCTCGCGCACCCCTTTAATAAAAAAAGAAATTGTTGTGAATAAAACTTTTTTTTTACAAACAATTACATATGTATTCAGAAAATATTACTTGTCCTGTAATCGTTAAATTTGAATAACAATTTAAATGTGATGGATGCGCATGAGCTTTGCCTGAACTAGTTCTTTTATGTTTGACTTTGTTTTGGCCAATGCAACTCTCATGTCATTGGTCGCGTATAATCTACGTCGACATTTTGTCTTTATAGTAAGTAGTGTAGAGAAAGCCGATTCACACTCACGGGTGGTTGCGAATAGAATCGGAACTCTTACAGCTATCTTTGCAACATCAGGATAGAACTGTGCCATTTTAATTTTCACGACAAAACATGTTTCACGGAAAAAAATGTTATGCACCCCCATCATTTATTAAATCAATAAACTATTTAAATTTAAACTGCCAGAATTTAATTGTCCTCCGAAGGCTACTAATGGGAAGTTCAAATAAGTTAGTTATAAAACGATGATGTTTGTCAAATTCTCGTAGATCAGGAAAATAGTAAGAAATGTCTTTCCTAAGAACAAATATATGCTGTTTTATCACCTCTATCGTCATCGACTTCAAACGGTCATCGGATTTTCGCGGTCCAATCTAAACCACTCCACGGTCCCCTAGGGGACCGCGGACCCCACATTGAGAACCGCCGATACAGACCAACATCTCAGCCGTACTTTTTGTACATAATGGCGTATCAAATTTCACCAAATTTTTAGCGTTTACGATATTAAAGCGCTCCTTACTAAAACTGTTTTGAGGTTGTAACGTCGCATATTTTCATTTGTGTCACGCCAAACATTGTCGCTAATGCTCGCGCCTCGTTAGTTAATAGTAATTGGGCGTCTTTTGGATACAAACTAACGACGCGATGCGCTAAAATGGATTTTTTTCTTTTCGCGATGTGACTTACTTTTCATGGCACTTGAATTGTTTATGAACCGTGCCGAATAACCGGAGCTGGATACAATGCGACGTTCTCGATACGAAACTACCTGTAGACAAAGATTGAGTGTATTATAGTGGTATATATCCGACGCACCGCTCCGTCGTACCAGTCGTGTGCGCCGCGCCGGCGAGCCGTCGACGCCGGTTATTTTGATGGCGCCACCGATGTCGATATCAAAGCCAGCGCGCACAAGCGGCATGATTGGTACTATTGATTATATGGGGTGTTAGATTGCCAAGTACCGTACTACGTTTTGACAGCTATGCTTTTAATAAGA
Organism: Micropterix aruncella; assembly: GCA_944548615.1. NCBI lineage: Eukaryota > Metazoa > Arthropoda > Insecta > Lepidoptera > Micropterigidae > Micropterix > Micropterix aruncella. Next base: position 55,425,647 of record OX155980.1, on the reverse strand, counting down.
AACGAAACGTGTAGAATGGCCCCCAAACATTGATTAATCTTCTCTTATGTTCAATATGGCTGCGTTCGTGGTATGGCAGTACGGCGGTGCACTATATATGGCGCTCTAAACATGTCTATATGGTTATTTATCTCGAAATAAAATAATAATATGATTACAATCGAATTTGTAAATCATAGCTCTTAAGAGTTTAATATTATTTACATAAACATGTACATTTTGAATTTGGTATGCAGGTTTCACTACGTAATAATTACGCACTCTATCTGTCCGTTCAGATAGATTAATAGATGGCATTCTATCTATCCGTATTATTTCTGTAATGTAATCAGCCTATAAAGATATGCGATAGATGCCACTTTATTGTCTAAATATTTGTTTAAAAAAAAAAATAGAAATTGCCAAATAAATTGTCGGACAATGCTATCAGCGCCACATGCATGCCGCCGGCGCAGAAGGGTTGCCGAATGGTACTATGGCATTGAGCAATCTAATAGCCTATATAATTAATGGTAATATTAAGTCCTTACCTATGTAATTGGAGTTTTTTTATTTTATGTAATTCGATTTGAGTTGCGATTCCAAATTATAATATATTGTTTCAATTCAAAGCAATGCTATTCATTTAATTTGTCTTTCTGTCGTTTGTTATTGCTGGGATATTTTTGTGTATGCGATCATGGAAAATTTGAAAATTAACGTTATTTTCGAATATGAGCCTGGTGACAGTGTTATCCGTCACGGATTCTCGCGATCAGGTACAACTAATCGCAAATGTGTACTGCCAAAAACTGTATAAAATGATGGAGAAGCAAGCGATTGAAAAACCGAGCTTGGCCAATCGCTCTTCGCCAGCGCACGACCACGCACTTCACAGCAAGCAGTCACAAAGCTGCAGAGTTGGACTGGAGTTTATTTGTCACCTACCGTACTCGCCAGACCGTGCTCTAACAGACTTTCACGATTTTCGGAATTTCGATAACTTGTTAGAGTGGGAAAATCGACTGTCCATGCAAGTTTTACAGATTAGGCATTTATCCAACTACAATTAAAATACAAAACTACATAGATAAAAGGGGTTCAGTATTTAGATTAACTAAATATATAATAATAATAATAATAAATACTTTATTCAGAAGAAAAGGCGCGCTTATTGCCTGCAGTCAATAATCTAGAGCTAGCCTGTATTGATTCGCGAACATTGTTACTAACTTAACCTATATAATGACAAGTTTGAACAATACAAAAAAAAAATACTTTGTGGACGCAAAATGTGCTATACCAAAATAAATTAAAGCCTATACGGACGCAAAGGTTTAAAGGGAAGGAGAATGGAAAGAGAAATGGAATTTATGTGAAAGATTCAAAAGTTGGTTTTTAAAAGTTGTTATTCTCGGCGCGGTTCTCACATTTTTCGGAAAAACATTCCAAAGTCCGTCTCCATGCATTTTGAAAGAAAAGTCATTGCGGTGACCAGGGATAGAGAGTAGCAGGTTATTTCATTGAAAACATAGTGTAAAACTCTTTTATAGAAAGGCAACTGCAAAGGTAAGGACCTACGATCTTATTGCCATCTCTCAATGTCAAGTCACCTATTGAAGCATTATTTAATTAGATGACAATGAGATTAGCCGTTTAATGAGTTAGCGGGTTTTATCTCCGGTTGTTCACAGCAGTGCGCTCATCTGTGGTGGGTGTCATTGGCTGCATCAAGGTTTGCGCACTGCCGCCATTGTTGTGATTTTTGCCCGGATTATTAGCGCGATCTCACCACTTGGAAGCCGCGCGCCGAGCATTTTCATGCCGTCGCGCGTCGCGTCGTCCGCATTTCTCTGGCGCTCGCGTTGTTTCAGCGCGGCTGCGAAGCGAGGCTTCGGCCACATTAGGCACCTGTAATTACCGCGAGAATTAGCAACACAAAAAATACGGTTTACACTAGTAATTTTCAATCATTCCACAATATAAAATTCTGTTACGCCTCGAAGTATTTATGATAATGCAATGTATAATTCTGTCATTAGCACTGTGTTTTCTCTTATAGTACTTATTTCCTGAGATAAGAGCTCGAAATGGAGATGTTCACTGCCATTTTCTTCTGCTAGAGGGTTCCCGAAACGACCTGGGGAGCACGAGTTTGCACCGCCGGTCTTGCGCTTGCCGAATCCTTACCGCGTCTAGTCTACTTTCCCGCAAATACGTGAAATTAGGCTGAGCCCTCTTGTCCACACACGTTATTTTACCGCGAAAATCTACGGTTAATTTGCCGCGTCTAGGCACGGTCGTCAGGTCGTCAGCTTGTCCACAGAAACGGTGACGGTGCCGTCCGTTTTTCCGCCGAGTCCGACGAAAAGCTTCCATAGTGATCCATACAACACTGACTGCCGTGCGTGAGACGCGGCGAATTAACCGTACATTTTCACGGCAAAAAAGCGGGTGTGGACAAGAGGCCTTAGGTTTCTGGCTTGGCAGCAGTATTCGTTGTTAAAATAGTGACAACCCATTGGCCTCTAGAAAGCTTATGTCTTGCCGCGGAATATAATTTAGGTGAAACCATGAAATTTAAACCTAAACGTGTATTTCACTGATAACAACAGTATCAATACCAAATAAAAATAGAGTCTGCTGCCACGATATCTATATTTGGGATGTCTTTAAAACGTATATAACCTTACGAATGCCCTATAGTTTAATAAAACTCATTTATTTTCATACGCCATTTCTGCTATATTCTGTTTTGAGAAACAATCGGCTTCAAAGAACTCTTAATTCAATCTGAACATCCTTGCTGTTATTATTTTCGTTTCATGTTAGTTGTGACCCAATCCTCGTTTTTTTAACCGTATGCAGCATCTCTCCTACTTAATCCGGATTTGCTTTTAATCAACGTGGGATTTTGCTTGGTACTTTTAATGATATTTGTATAAATATTCACACAATAATAACATCGTTTATTATGTCGTAAAATAAGTGAAAAGTGAGAACACACAAGTCTAATTATTGTGATGTAGAAGTGTTTTATAAAATAATTCGCGATGAATCTTGAAGGAATCAATTAATGACATGGTGAAATATCATCGTAAATTTTACAAAGTCAACCAAGAGGATGGCATCAAGTGTCTTCGTTGGAACTACTTGTAAGTATATTTTATAGATTTATATAGTTTAGCTAGATTTAGCTGATTATTCATTCAATCGTTTGTCATTATTGAGAAAATTGTAAAAATAACTAAAATCTGGAAAGGGTTTAGTTTTAAGTGAACATTTTATTTTATCTAAAAATAAAGTTAAACATTACCAAAGAAAAGTAAACGAATTATCTTGATATATTGAAAAAATATTGATTTTAAATGATTAACCTGAAAATCTTGTAAATTGATAGATTTTTAAATGATTAATATAGTCCAAGAATTTTAAGACAAATAAGATCGTCATATAAGGTCAATAAGAACAATATCGAGCAAACAAATTAGAAGGTGCTTGAAATGTCCGAATGCGGAATGTGTAATGTAAAATGGAATGAAATCAAAAGTCCATATAGATCCAAGCTTTGTCCAAACCCACTATTTCGAAAATGGCAGTGTAATTTCGGTTTTTTTAGTAAATTCTGATCCATCATAGCTATCTTATAAATCTAAAGGACAAAAATGCTCTTCTTACAAAATGAATATCTGTGCCCACATTATTTTATTGCAGGATTAAAATTAAAAAAGTTAGGAAGGATTATCCAATAAATGGAAGTAAAATTCTCATCTACAGAGATTTCTCTAAAATTCTCATCCCAACTTCAAGTTTTAGAATTACAGTACCCTTGTAGCGTAAACACACACAATGGTTAGAATTTTTGGGAAATTCACACCCTAAAGAGGTAAAAGGGGCTGAAATTTTTGGATATTGAATGTGTATCTAAAAAAGTCGAGCCAGAAACCCGGAATTGGGGTAAATTATTACATCTCCAGGAAAACAATTTTACAGTTATTAGAGGTTATTTCCAATATTCAAATTAAAGGTCATTATATTTTTTCATTTCGTTATTCAATACTATGCTGCTTCATTAGGCTTGAATTAAACAGGTTTTTTTTTCATTATAGGTCTAAATAATAGAAAAAAATATTGGTTTATTAAATTAATTAAAACATAAATTTTAACCATCGAACTTTTAATTCCTTTCTAATGCAAATTAGAGTTTATGTGGCCTCTAATGACTAATTTTACTTTTGGTGCATTTGATTGAGTTGCTACAAGCAATTTTATCTACCTATGTACTACGGCATTTAATAAAAAAAGATAATGAGTATGATGAAGTTAACTTTTATTGAATGTTCTTTTATGTTTCGACATAGTCACCGTTTAGGTTTATACAGTTGATATATCGTTTTTCTAAGCATAAAATACCCTTCCTAAAAAACTCTATCCCGGTCACTTAAAAATGTCATTATCTTCAAATTTTCGACTTCACCGATGTTTCTTTACTATCGGAAATAGATAGAAATCACTAGGTGCAAGTCCGGTGAGTAAGAAGGACGTTCCAGTGCTGTAAAGCCAGCTTCTTCAGTTGAAATTCTTCTATGGCTAAAATCAGCACACCAACGAGCACCAACAAGCATCAACCTCTAATGTATCTCCTAATCTTTGGATACTTGCTCCATAAAAAATATTTTTAGCAAATTTATTTAATTACCGTGCAAAATTCCATTTTCTCCAATTTTGCCAACATGCTTCAACAAGATACAAACAAATGACTTATTTTAAAAAAAAAAAACAAAAAATATTATAGTATTAAAAAAAAAAACAGTTTTTTTAACAACGTAATAACAGATGTGTTAGCTGTGCCTGCCAGCATTTATTTTTATAGATTTCAAAGGGTCTGTAACTTATTTATCACTTTTTTACTGTAAGTACCTGGCCTACACTATTTAATAAGATCGGGTGTTTAAAAATTTTACCAGATTTTAAAAATTCTGACTTTATTTAATTCTAAATTTGAAATTGATGCAGTCAATACTTTTTTGCTGTCATTTATAAAATTCTTGTGTAAAGCTATTTTCCAAAATGGATTAAATTAAACTAAGAACCTATAATAAAGTTTCTTCATACGAAGAGTTTGAAGGGAGCTCATATTTTTGAAGACCTGAAAAATGTTTTTGTGAACATTGATGCTACAGTCAAGAACTAACTGGGTGGCTGAGTTTAAACGCTGCTGTGCAAACGTCCAAGTTAAACCCCGAACCGGTCATCCAAAGGACTCCAAAAATAATTTCCAAAGTTCATGATACGGTCTTGGCAGGTCGGCGATTGAAAATATCTGAAATAGCTGGTAGTATAGGCATCTCCAAAGAACGGGTATACTTGAGTAAAGATTTTCATATGAAAAAGCTATCCACCCGTTGGGTACCGCGTTTACTTTCTCTTGGTAAAATAAGAATTCGAATGCAAAACTCACACTGCTTGGACTGTTTTAGAGGAAAGGAGGATTTTTTGCGGAAATTTGTAACAACAGACAAAACGTGGGTCCACCACTTTATACCACAGTTTAAAATTCAGTCATAACAGTGAACAGAATCTGGGTAAATCGGCTGGGTAATTGATGCCATTCATCTTTAAGAAGAAGATGCCATCCATCTTTAAGAGGCAATTTCAAAGGAAATTTCGATGATAGATTCTGTAAGGTCAAAATTATTACTATTGAATACTATGCTGATCAGTTACCAAATCTACAATAATGTATTAGGCAAATAAGACAAGATTTGGCTAAAAAAAGGAGACTATGTCAAAAAAGGCTGTGTAGGTTGTGTAAACTTTCTATGCCAGGAACTTGTCATTCCACCCTCGTACCTTCGTCAAAGCCCATATCTTTTGAAATTCCTTGATAAGTTTATTTACCATATCAGAGTGGTTTTTGATTAATGCAAGATGTTTCAATAAATATGTGATAATTTTAAGGGGTAACACCTTACTTACAAACTAACAAACAAAAATAAAAAAAATCTTTGTCTTTTTTTGGTTTTGAAAAAAAAAACTGAATTATGATATTTTTACATTTGATTATCTACACGAAAATCCAAGTTAAAAGCACAGTATACCAACCAGTAGCTTAACTCTCGAGCTACAGGGCAATTCGGGAAGAGGGTGCGAGGAATGTGGGCAGAGGGGTTCGTCCCGACGAACGCGAACGGTTAGCATTACGAGCAGGTAAAGGATGACTAAATTTTCGAGCCTCCGGATATCTGCATAGGCCGAGTAGCGGAACATCTGGCGACCAAATCCAAGCTCTTACGACTCGTGACGTATTCGCTTTGATTTCAATTTTGTTCTAAGAGAAGCTACTGTCTGGTATACTGTGTTGAAAGTAATCTTTACTTTTTTTTGGTTTAGACCTTTGTTACCAAGGAGAAGAATTTTTTATGTTGACCTTTTGGAAATTTAGTATTTTTTCCGGTAACAAAGCCCTAAATGTTTTTGCATTTCTTAGTGATACCTTGTATATTACCATCATAGATTAGTTCATCTACTCCATTTCCATAGATTGTCCGATTCATGCTTTAGTTGAGATATTAATGAGATTTATCTATTTGTTACAGATCTTCTGGTGATGCTGATGCCGGCAGTGCAGCATCTGTGGATTCAGCGCTGGAACGGCTCCGCGGAGCCAGATCTTCGCTTGAGCAATTGTGGGCGAGTCGAGAGCGTCGCCTCGATCTCACCGCCCGATTGCGCCACTTTGAGAGAGATGCGCTTGACGCCAGTTCAAGGCTCGAACTCTGGGCCGATGAATTGCAGCGCACGGAATTACCTAGGGATGCACAGCAAGCGGAACAGGCCCTTGCCCTGCACAGTGACAGCGTCGCCCATATGCAGCATGCCACCTTTCAGGTTACATTAATACTAAAGTTTTAACAACCACTTAGTCTAACTATTTCTAACATGGTGAAATGTTTGAAGAACAGCCTGCTGCCACTTTCTTGCCCTCAAATACCAAAATGTTGTGGGAATACGGATTAACCCCTTAAGCCCCGATTGGCCGATATCGGCCACAAAATGATTCAGCGTGACGGGCCCGTTTTAATTTTATTTTAATTTAATGTGTTTTATTTTATTATGTTAATATGTTTTATTTTAATTATGGGTACAGTGGTTTGGCAGTAATTAATGTTTTGGTGAGACAGTGTCATAATTCAATTTTTTTACTAATTTTTACAAAATTTTTTTGGGACATCAACTTGTCAATCGGCTGAGGGGCCGAGGCCTGAAGGGTTAATCTATTCCCCTCATAAGAATGCATAATAATAATTAATATTCATATTATTTCACATTCGTTTTCTAACAAAAATCACTTTCCTGTGCATTTTACACGTTTTTTTATGGGGTTTTCAGCTGTCATGATTATTTCGTTTAGTTTTCTGTCCTAGTGAGAATATTTTCTTTCAAAGAGTAATTCCTAACCTATCTACTCTATTTGACAGCTCGCTGTCATTGAGTTTTTCAACAAATATACGAGAGTATATCAGTGTTGTAATAAAAAAAATATCACGAATTCCTTGGTAAATTTTAATTAAACCATAAAACATCACATAAAATAATTATATTTTATGCATTTTCTATTTGACAGGTACATGTTAACATTGCAACGACAGAGCTAATAAAACATCGACATTTTATAATACAATAAATTTAATTTTATCCCGAAAAGAACAATGATTATTGAAGAAAACACTTTATATTGCTATAAACTTCATCATATGGTGTTAATAATTTTTCATTTTTCTACATTACCTTTAGGAAATACAATATGGATATTTTTTTATGTAACCCATAAAATGTAATATTTATGACTATTAAAATCTGCAGTGTATTGTCAAATACTTTCCTATTATTTTAGAATCATACAATAAGTTGTAATCATACCGACGGCGGCCGCATCCACAGCTCTTGTTAAACTCAAAGTCTGTCATATCAAAACGATGCAACCTGTAAGCTTGCCTTATTTTGTCTAAACGCTGATCATTTATTGGCCTGCTCTCGGCTCTTAGTACCTATTTTATACGTTTCAGTACCGGGATGAGCCGGCGGGGATATTGCTCGTTTATTACAATGAAACACTATAACCCTAGGTTGCAGCATTTAGTAAGAACACCTATGGTACAATCCGCCTTGGCCAAAAGTATTAGCCACCCATTAAAAATCTAGTTATTTTATTTTAGCTGAATTGCAGTAAAACAAAAACACATGCCATTTAAAGTATTGTATTTTAAAAATATTTTAATATTTTGTTGGACCACCTACATATAGTCTTAATTTCAGCAGCAATTCTTTTTGGCAAACTCCTTACTAGCTATTTTTGACATTGTTTTATTCGTGTACATGACAGTTTGTCAATATATCCAAGCCCAATGCCATTTGGAAAATGCTTTGGTGCTGAAAGAATGTTATAGCCTATCGTAAATATACATATCTGGGGATCATTATGATTGGGTAAGAACTATTTGATGGCTTCTATATCTAATTTATATCTGACAGAAAATTTGGTCAAATATTTAAGCACTATGGAAACCTATCACCGTTCCACCAAACTATCTCTAAGTTTTATAAACCTGAAATAAGTACATCAAAAACTAAAGTATTTGACTTGTATATCAAAAACTGAAGTATTTGACGATCTTCCCGAAGCAACATTCTAGATACAAGCCTGTTAGGTTCATAAAGTGGGGTAAGTGCCTGCATGAAGTGAGACATTCTAACGAAATCTTAACCCATATATACCCAGAATTATTTTCGGAATTCGATTATGGTTATTTTCAGATATGGTTATGTTGATAATTCCTTATAACAGCGTTGAGTAGTTTAGTATACTTATATATATTTTTTTTAACGATATTTTAGAGGTATTCGACAATGAAACAATGGGCAAATATCCTACATTAGTTATAGGTATTTCAAACAAAGATGTTATAATGAGTTTATTTAATATTTATTATTATTTTCACATGCATAGTATAAAAATAGGAATGAAATACAGAGAAAAATTTAGAATCTAAATTTACTTCTCACTTTTTACAAAAAGTGACTGTTAGGCTTTTGCAATAGGCACATCCAGTTTACTTGGTACCCTGCTAATCATGTGCTCGGCATTATACTTTATTACTGATGTAGGGACATTCGTAGATACCCGTTTGCAAGGTCCCGGGTGCTGTTTATCATTGCCTTACTTTTGAACTAAGGTTCGGGCAATACTACGTGGAAACTCTAGCGTATCTAAATCCTTGGAAAAATTACGAGCTAGCAGGGTAGCATTGTTGATTACCGATGCTTTTACAAAAGTACTACTTCTTGTTTCGTTTTCGAATCACTGGGCATATATAGGTTAAGAGAAGTAGGTAGGAAACGTACTTTAAAATTCAGATTTAAAGTATGCATTTTTATAGAATAAATTTAAGTATATAGACCAATCTAACTGCAAGCTGTGCAGAGAGAAGTGCCGCATCATTTTCTGAACAGATTATTGGTGCCGCTGACATAAATAGTTAGAGGACCACCGCTCTAAACTAATATGTAATAAATTTAATATTGTTTGTAGGTTGTCCAACAAGGCCAAGAGTTAGCGGTGGCAGCTCAGGAAGTCACCGAATCCACTGGAGCTTCAGCCAGCAGTGAGAGCAATGCTTCCAATGCCAACGGAGACACAGCCAATCAGTACGACACACAGTCCAGGATACAACTTCTCCTGGAGTTTCTGCACGAGCGGCAGCTTGATCTCGAAGAACTAGCCGAGGAGAGGCGAGCACGGCTTGAGCAATGCATACAACTTGGTAAAGAACATTTTAATTTATAACGACTACTCTCAAGCGCTTGTGAAGTAATTTGTTGATGCAATTTTGATAGTTCTTAACTAGTATTGAATGCTATCAGCAAGAATAAGAAAATTATAACAAAACGGTTATATCTACATCGCTATAGATTTCTAATTCTGGAATTTGGATGTTGCATTCTGTAAAAACCTCAAACTGGGGGTGAACCCGTCAAAGGTAGTTTTAACGAGATCAGATCGCTTTATCTCCCATGGAGTGAACATGAAAGACTTAAGCGGATAAGGACAGCCCACCGACAAACCCATAAGAGACTAACGCCTTACAGCAAGGCACTGGGAAGAGGATCCAGCGGGCGACCTCACTCCCTTACTACCAGATTTGGACGGATTACTCAATCCTCCAGTCTGGTCACAGATTCAAAGTCGCTTGCACGGTCCCTACCTGATGTTAGGGATAATTCAGTTTGAATTTATAGCGGATCGTGGCACTTTTCGCCCGTCAATATCACTTGGGATCAAGTGGCCATGAGGTCGTTCATATTGCCCAGCAACACCCAAGATGTTCCCCCAGATTGGAACAACCGATCCCACCATTTCAGGTTAGTTCCTTTTCGAAGAGGCTACCGGATGGGAATTCAACCGTGAGTTTAGGCGACCCAAAATAACAAATAGATCAGGCTCAAGCTGCATGGAACTGCATGAAACCGATACCGAAAAACCTCAATTAGACTAACAAAGTTCACCGGTGCCCACTACGATGCTTGTGGGCACCGGTGCCCACAAGCATCGTAGTTCATGTCCCCTTTGTAGCAACACCCCTTGCACAGCTAGACATATTCTATCTGGCTGCAAGGTGGCCTTGGATCAAGGACGGTACACTTACCGCCACGACAAAGTCCTTGCTGTTATTCGCGAGGTACTTAGCCTAACAGTGGCTCGTGCCAACATGGGTTCCACAGTATCCTCCAAACCCCCAATACAGTTTGTGCGGGTTGGATCTAAAGGCAAAAAACGTCTCACTGCAAAACCTTTCTCAATAATCGAGAAAGCTTCAGATTGGATTATGGAGGTCGATTCGGTCTCTAAGCAGTATAAATTCCCTGAAAGTCTCGGATGCACAGCCCTGCGTCCAGATATAACTCTTTACTCTTTATCTCGGAAGATGGTCCTTATCCTAGAATTAACTGCTCCATGGGAATCAAATATCCCAAAAGACCACGAGTACAAATTAAATAAATACCATGACCTCGCAAATGCCGTCACCCGGAACGGCTTCACTGTTCACCTTCACGCGGTTGAAGTAGGCGTGTGGCCTGCCAGCTAAATCTTCGTTTCACCTTTTTAAAGATCTTGGTCTCTCCAGGAAAATAATCAACTCCTTTCTAGAAAAATTATCTAAAACCGCGATTTCTGCATCTCAAATTCTATGGCTTCGAAGGGGGAGTGAATGGGTGGTAAGGTGAACGCTCACATGTGGCAAGACAGCTGTCCTAAACCTACCACAGCCGGATCGTAAGTCCGGAATCCACTGCTCACCCCCCAGAAGTGTAAAAAAAAATATAGTATTATGATGGTCTTCTAAAAAAAATGGTCTTCTATTATGAAAAAAAATAGTATTATTATGATAGGACTTTGGTCGGTGAATTCCATGGCAGCTTCGTTTGTATTTTATTTTTTTTTATTTTAGGACAAATATGCCTTTTTTTACGAAAATAAAATTATTACATGCATTATTGAGAGAATTCGTTTTTATTAAATTGTACCCTAATCAATAATAGCAAGAAAGAGATTTTTCAAAATATTTGACACACGGCGGCCCCTAGGACCGCAGTGGTCGCCAACCTGTTAATATTTTGAAAAAATGCCTGAGAAACTATTTATATTGCAACTATTCCTAATGCGATGATTTAGATACCTCAAAAAAGCAAAAGGGTTAAAAAATTATATTGTGTTTCTTCGATTAAGTGAGCGGCAAAAATTCTGATAAACTTTAGGGGGGCACAAACAGAAAAGGGTGGGTGGACCCATTAGCTAGATGGACCCAGGGAAGGTGAATGAAGGTTTTATAATATTTGTCATGACAATCTTCCTCTAATTCTTTTTTTTTCTTAGGACAATTTCAAAAAGATGCTGCTCAGGTAGTGTCTTGGATAAGAAACGGGGAAGCGATGTTAGCAGCCTCATTTGCTGTTCCAGCAACCCTAGCCGATGCTGAACAGTTAAAACGAGAACACGATCAATTTCAAGTAAGCATTTCTATAAGTATGTTTTAATCTCGCTAAACCAACATTGGAAGAACCAGAAAGATACTTGGAGTGCTCAGGTGCTGAAAAACAGCTGATTGATTCTCAAAGTTGCTTATTTACTCGTACTGATACACCCATTTCAAGGGCGTCACTAATTAAAAACTCACTCTGTATATGACACAGGCAGAGCAGAAGTTTTACCTCAAGATTCAATAAACTCAAAGATGTGGTCAACTCTGTGTGATGTATTGAAAACTGAAGCTGCAAATCTTCAACCCAATTGTCAAATCTGTCTTTCTACTTGAAGGTTGCGAAATGTAATACTTAATGAACTCCAATATTCAAATCTTCAAATTCTTAAGGCACAGCAATTTGGCTATATAAGATTGCCATATTTTTTTATAGTACCTTTATTTTTAAGATTATAATACCTATAGTTATCTTAAGTCATTTGTACCATTTAGATGCATTAGTTTAAGGCTGAAAAGTCTGAATTAGAAATTTAAATTAAGAAATTAATCAAAATAAAAAGTCATTGCTTTATTTTTCTGACTGCCTCCCAACATTAAGTTATCCAGTTTTCGGCAGCAAATTTTTTAACATTTTTTTTCTCCATCTGACGTTTTCCTATGTATTGATGGGACCTCTTTGTATATACTTATAGGCTAGTCACCAAAGTAAAAAAAAAATACCAAAAGTTAGAACAAAATGTTAGTGACGATTTTATGAAGATTTTGACACTGTAAACCCAACAAACGTCACTTAGTAGAATTACTATTGCTGAATTATTATAACTTATTTAACTTTTAACTATATATGGTTTTGTAGATGAAGGTCTAAGTTACATTTTGATTAAAGTAACATTTTGTTAAACTTCTAAATACGATGACAATTTCGCGAAGTGATGACAGTCAGACAGAGTGATGACAAGTCAGTGAAGAAGTTCAAAAATGCTTTTGCGGGGATCTAACCTAACCTAACAACATTAACATTCATGAGCCAAATCTTTAAATTCTTAAGGACCAGCAATTTGACACAATAGTCATAATATATTATCATGATTTATTTTAGTACCATTATTTTTTAGAGTACCATTATTCTTAAGATTTTAATAACTACAATATATAGATATCTCAAGTCATTTGTACCGTTCAGATGCATTAGTCTAAGGCTATAAAGTCTAAATTAGAAATAAATAAAAAAAATGCCACCTGGCTGGCTGCCACCCCACTTTGCGTTTTCCAGCCTCTTCTTTGCTCAATTTTATTGAAATAAAGACATCTAAAAGACTTTTAAACCTTTTAGAGGGTCCATCGACTTACTGACTTGAAAATTGACGAGGGGAATTCAATATTTTAAAAATCGTAACCTAAAAATCTTAAACCACATTTGTCTCGATTTCATCGATATTTCTGAACACAGATATAGAAAATTATTAAATACAACTTTAATCACATGAAACTTTAGATGTTTATCTTACTTTTAGCTGTGACATTTGTACAGTTAAACCCTTGTAATATTGCCTTTTATTCTGGTAGTGTTGTGTTGTTTTGGCTCTTCCGCATGTTCCCCACTTAAGTTTGTTTTTTTCTTTTCTTTATTGTGAAATTTCAAAATGAATGGGTTTATTATCATATTACAATCTCTTACGAACAACCCTACTGCGTGCAATGTAAGTGTATGTCTTGTCATTGCATTCGCTTGACAGAATTGAAATTCAATTCTGTTAATTTTATCCCAATGGAAAGCGGTGACCCAACGGGAAATAGTGGCCGGGAATCGAACCTGGATTCACTGGCAGTATATAGATTCTAAGTCATTGGTTTACTTGTTACGGTCTACATATGGTCTACTTTGTTGTCAAAGCAGGATAACCTGGCCAGACTGTCATTGTAGTAGTTTAATGGAGGTGGTCTTTATTAATTCAATATTTATTGTTTTAGGTGGCCGTAGAAAAGACCCATGCAAGCGCTGTCCAAGTGAAATATCGTGCAGATGCTCTCGTTGCTGCCAATCACTATGATCCACATACTATACGGTAAGTTTACATTAAAATTTATTGATTTAGCAAGGAAGCAAAACAATGATTTTCTGATTTATATTGCTATATTATGACTTCTGCTGATGATGCTGCAATCATTGTCTCATACGAGGTATGTCCCAAAAGTATCCGACCTGCGTTCATAATTCCACGCCAGAAAGTTCGAGCGACCTCTGTTAGATAAAATCGTAACTAGTAACTTCTGACATATGTTTTGGCAGCCGCAGTTGGCAGTAACATGTGTTAATTTGCACACAGCATTACAGTTGCTGATAAAATACAAACGGAGCTGCCATGGAATTCACCGACCGAAGTCAGGCCCATCATATAGTGTTATTACACTTCTGGGGGGTGAGCAGTGGATTCCGGACTAACAACGGGCTGTGGTAGGTTTTGGACAGCTGTCTTGCCACATGTGAGCGTTCACCTTGGCACCCATTCACCCCCCCTTCGAAGTCATAGAATTTGAGATGCGCAAATCGCAGTTTTAGATATTTTTTTTAGGAAAGATTATTTTTCTGGAAAGACCAAGATCTTTAAAGAGGTGAAACAGAGATTTGGCTGGCAGGCTACGAGCGCCAACTTCCACCGCGTGAAGATGAACAGTGAAACCGTTCCGGGTGAAGGCATTTGCGAGATCATAGTATCCGAAGATCATAGTGACCGAAGGGTCACTGGCTGCTTCACCACGATAGTGCGCCAGCGAATTTATCGAACCTCGTGCAATTGGCAAAACACAAAATCACTTAATTTCGCCAGCCTTCGTACAGTCATGACGTAGCCCCCTGTGACTTTTGGCTGTTCCCAGAATTTAAAATTCCCCTCAAAGGGCATCAAAGGGCAGGGATTTGATGACACAGAGACAATTTTAAAAAATGTGAATGTACAAAAACTGATTTTATAGAACTGCTTTGGGATGTGGAATCACTGGTGGGAGTGTGTTGTTCAGTCAAATGGAGATTACTTTAAAGGATTTCACGAGCCGGATGATGATGAATAAGGCCAGCGCGGAGAAATGAAAGAAGGTCGGATACTTTTGGGACGGACCTCGTATATACACATACAAAATAAGCTACATAAAATTATGATAATTGCATACGAAAATTGCAAAAGAAAATGTGTTGAGAGACATGAACAATAAATATTCCCCATTTCAACAGGTTTTTGAATTAACTGTTGGATTCGGCAATATATGAATCGATGCATAGCAATCGTCATACACACTGCAGACGAATTATTGCTGACGATTATGAATAAATTCTGCATGTAATAATTGTTGCAATGTAATGATGAGGTCATAGAATTGTATTGACGTAGATAGCACTAACAATAGAAATTGGTAAACAGTATGTTGCTTCATTTCCTGTGAATGCTTTGGGTGGTCCAGCTGAATATCAGCCAACACTTAATTTAATTTCACATATTCGATCTCAAGCTATGGCAAAGGCAAAGTTAGTATTGATTTCCTTCCCTTTTTTTTTCCATCGGGACAAAGTTATAGAGTTGTGGGTAAGGAGGCCCATATAGAAATACTATGTCTCGAGGTGAACCTGAACGCGAACTTGTGTGATTTACTGTCAATTTAAATGTGTGATTTTTTCAGGGGCATATCTGAAGAAGTAACAGAGAGATGGCAGCGGTTGGTTACTTGCGCTGAGGAGAGACATAAATTGGTCACAGCATCCCTGAATTTCTTCAAGACAGCTGAACAGGTGACTTATTTATTTATTTGGAAATACAGAGTTTGCAACAAACGTAACATGGACAGCAGCAGTGGCGGTCTCTTCATATAAGCCGAAAAGCCTGGCTTGCCTATAATTCCAAATTAACAATTAAATAAATGAATAACACAATTCGTAAAAAAACAACTAAACAATTTTTTTTGCTAGCGCTCCTACTGCTATCTAGCGCGAACAGCTCGCTCCACGCGAGAAAAAATCTGTTATCGACAGGGTGCGATAATTATAGACAGGGCGCGATTGCTGTCTCGCTCGCACATTATGGGCTTTCAATGCGGCTTTCAAAATCAGTGTTCCTCTCATTCGCACCTGTGGCAAATTACGCTAAACAATATATGTGTATATACAACTTTTGTATCGGGAGCTAAGCCGGGCTTGCTTAGCCATGACGTTGAATGCGAACTGCGAATGCGAACGTGTCAACAGAAAGCGCGACTTCATTATAATTAGTTTGGATTGCAATGTGCGAGTGACGTCGGGCTAATTTTTTATTGTGTAATTTCAATTGATTTGTGGTTTTAGTGCCTGATAAAAAAATGGAGGAAATTGTCCTTTGTGGTCAGTAATGTATTCTTATTACTTTGTTTTCTGACATATGTGACAACCCGCAGGACTAAGACGGGGATACGGTTTTAGCAGCGAAGAATTTTAAAAACTCGATGCGATCATTCCATTTAAATTTTTTCACCTTGTTTTCCGCCGAATTTTTAAAAAACTGAGCGTTTGTACAACATTCTTCAAAAATCACAAGTCGATGTGGGTTATAGGAATTAAGAAAGGAAAACAAAATAAAGGAATTTCAGACTTGGTTACGTGTTGAATTTCAATATGAATTTGATCAAATTTATGAAAACAATCTTTAAAATAACTCAGCACCTCGTTTGAGACGCAACGTACGCTGTGCTCATACTGAATACAAACGACTTTTTGTCCAGGTAATTAATTGACAACATATTTTGCGAAATTGACGATCGATATTCGCAAATTTTCAAATTGAAATTTTTCCAACTCTTCAACAACAAACTATACGAGAAATACCGTTTAGATTTTCCTACAAAGGCATTAGATTCATTATTTGACATTTATGCAAACCATTTTGACAGAAGGTTTTAAAGAACCAAATGATTTGTTTGTACTCCTCTCTTGAATTGAAAGATTGCAATGTTTTTGAACGAATTAGTCAGAATAGCCTCGAAGACACCTTTCCCCAATTGTTGAAGTTAGCGTATCTTGTCGTCACTATTCCTGCTACAAGTGCTTCCGCAGAACGTGCATTCTCATCTCTTAAGCTTATTCATACTTACCTAAGAAATACACAGGGTCAGGAACGTCTATCTGAGTTATGGTTGCTATTGAAAAACAGTTGTTAAAAGAATTAAAGCGTTCGCCATCATTTTACTCAGACGTAATAAAATCATTTTTGAAAAAAGGTAGACGCTTCGATTTAGAATATAAACGATGAAAATATGCCAGCGTGAGTTTCATTCCCATGGCTAGCTTTCTAAGGGTCACTTATTTTACTTTTTGTTCACTTTTTTATAAAATAGTCTTACAGCTCATACAAGCAAGGGTCAACTTATCAACTCAAGCAAGGGTCAACTCAAGCAAATAAAATGGCTTTTCTAAGGGGCTCTCTAGACGAAAAAGCATGCTTGACAAGCTTCGCGTCGCGGACAGGGAGGGGATCGTAAAACCGCAGGAAATATACAAATATTTTTTTGTAATATTTACCAAAAATGCATAATTTTGTAGTTTATACCAGGGAGTCACGTTAATTAGAAGTAATTGATTGATGAATGACGTGACTGGCATTTTTGATAAATATTTTTAAAAAATGCATATTTTCTGCGGTTTACGATCCCCTCCCAGCCCGCGACGCGATTTTTGACAAGCATGCTTGATCGTCTAGCTAGAGAGTCCTTTAAAGCCACTAGAGGTATGCGACTGCTGATAAGTATATGTTAAATTCTGTCTTGCAGTAGCATGCCTTCAGTGTGCTTTATTGAATGTACGACCCAAGCAGTAAATTTCAAACTGAAGATTAAAGAGTAAAGAGGTACCACTTTTTTACTATAAAAAGCGTAAAAAAAAACACAAAGAGGTATGTCGGGCTTGCCCTATTTACGAACCCTGGGCACGCCACTGGACAGCAGATATGGTATACATATAGCTGTCACTTTAACAATCTACTAGGTAGGTAAATACGTGTCCGCGTCTTTCATTAAAAAAGTTTTGGAGCATGGCAGGAGAGATAATACCAATTCCAAAGGCCGCTTAACTTCTTGTCTCTTCCCGGCAGTCGACATCAGGATGAGAAATGATAGTTTCTTGCAGTTTGACTGCCACACTACACAGATCGTCGGGGGCCACGGTGACTTCAGGGCCAAACTTTTTGACTTAGGGCTCGCCGAGGATCCTTGGTGTGTGTGTGTTGTGAAAGTCAGACTGCAGAACATATTGGTAGTGCTCGTTGGTGTCGTACGCCAGGGAAGAACTGCTGGATGCGATGAGACAAATTTGGTATCCCATTAATATATCCTGTTTTATATTCCTTTTGGTATCCCAATTGGTACTCCGACTTAGTCAGTAGCAAGGAATGCTTTACGGAATCTTCTGCCAAGAAAGATTATCGTCAATGATCACTTCCAAGTTTTTATCCACATTAATATTAAACTCATATTCAATGATATTATTGTCATTTTTAAAGGTGACATTGGCGCTGATAGCATTTATTATGGCATCTATAGAACCATTGTTAATTAATGGTTTTTTATGTAAAGAACTTATTGATTAAGAAAACCCATTATTTAATTGATAATAATAACATACAATTATTAGTGCCATCTATTTATTATTTTATAGGCTAATTACACAACAGAAATAATACATAGAGATTAGAATGCCATCTATTAGTCTAATTGAACTTTAAAGTGTGTAATTATTACTTATTGAAACCTGTATACCAAATTAAAATTGACATTGTTATGTAAGTAATACTAAATAATAAGGGCTATGTTTTAGTAATCTGTTTGTTATTATATTATTATTTAATTTTGAGATAGGATACCGTAATGGCATATTTAGAATGTCATCTATTGGGATACTGAACATAAGAGAAGCCTAATCAATGTTTAGAACAATGAGTGCCATCTACATTGCGTTTTGTAGTAAAATCCTAGCTGCCTAAATTTAGTATGGCATTGAGATATAATACTCTAAATAACCAATCATACTATGTTATCGGAACCTAATATGGTAAATAACATCTCCCCACTACAATCTGGCAAATATCAACATATTAAAAATGTTTTTTTTATAGGTTTTATCCGTTCTCGATTCATTGGAAAAAGAATATCGCCGCGAGGAAGATTGGTGTGGATCTACAGGATTAAGCGTAACAACCGTACCACCGTCTTCCACCGCCGTCACAAATGAAGATGGCACCGTCGTATCTGATAAGGCTAATCAGGTAATAATGATTTTTATTAGTGACTATATATTGTTTAATAACACAAAACAACTTGGGTTGTCGACTACAACGAGCGAGCCCGTCACCTCAGGAAGTTTTAACGATTAGTCGTTCTATCTCCCTGGAGTGAACGTAGAAGACTTGGGACAAAAACAGTCCACCATCTAGCTACGTCACAAGCCCGTAAGAGGCCAACGCCTTAACCGCGAGATAGCCAGGAATGTTACCTGGCGGGCCGACACTCGCGCCCTTACTTCCAATAACACAAAACTATAAAAATGTATTTGATTCAGGTTGCGGCTTTATTGCTGAAGCATGGAGAGCAGAAAGAAGCTTTTCTCAAAGCTTGCACATTAGCCCGCCGAACGGCTGAGACTTTCCTGAAGTACGCAGCGCGGTCCGCGCAGGTTTATCCGCAACCCGCCTGCACAGAAAGCCGCGATGTCAAACGCATTCATCAGCTATACGAATCACTCCTGCGCACGGTGCTGGATTCCCTCCTCGCTAAGGAGAATAAGGTAAAGACATTCTTGACATAAGAAACTCTTGAAGCCATCGTGTAACATGTCTTAAATTTTTTGATGTACCTGGGTTAAAGAATATTTACAAATTGAAATCTTAACAGTAAATACAAATCTTGAAGGTCACAGGAAAAACTCAACTGCAAAATTTAAATCTAATCATCTCAAGGACATTTTGCTGAGTAGAATGATGGACATGTGGAATGAACTTCCATTTGAAGTGATTAGTGCAAGCTCTCTCAATCAATTCAAAAACAGACTCGATTCGTACCTAGATCTTGATAATATTATTTATGACTAGCTTTACAAGATCTAATTTGGATATATCAGCAAAGCTGCCTGTCCAGAATAAATAATCTTAACAATTTATTGCAGGGGCCCACGAATACTATTATAATGTACTGACAATATTAGAATATTGAAAACCTTCAATTCTTTCGCAGGTGCTAGAATATTGGACAACAAAGAAGAAGCGACTAGAGCAATGTCACCAATTTGCCTTATTTGAGCGGTCGGCACGTGCAGCTGTCGACTGGATCCGAGATACGCAAGAACGTTGCGGTGGGAGCGTCGGCAGCTCTGGCGGTTTAGCGGAGAGCCGCGAAAGGGTGAGGCTACTGGCTCAGCTAGCGGACGGATTTGTGGAAAAAGGTCATCCTCATGCCGCCCAGATAAAAGAATGGGTTGCTGCCGTCGATGCAAGGTTAGTATTAAAATCTCCATTTAAGTTTATTATTTTTTTCTTTTTCTGCTGTGTCTTATAATAAAATGATCGATTTGGAAGTTAATAGAAAACTTACATTGAAAAATGCAACAAATCATATTTGGGCAAGGAACGCCCACATATATAAATTTTTCAATTTATAAAATCCTGATATAAGAACTGTATGATACATATTTTAGGTACTAGGTAGGTATTCTAGCAACGCATAACACTGCAAGCGGATATAGCTCCGAGCACCAAATATAAATATCAGCGCTACAGATGCAACAATTGTGTATATGGTCCAAAATTTCAAAACAAAAGTCCTGCCCCTTTATTCTGAGTTTGTCCCCAGTAAGCTGTCAAGCAAAACTGTCAGACTTTGCTATAGTGTCCAGTCAGACAAAACATAAATAAAATTATCATCACGAGGCAGACAATCTTAGGTTCTACTACTTCTTCTTTAAGCGCTTGTAGGGAAAGCCATATGTAACTCCTTTTTGATAATATTTGTTAAAAATAATAATTTCAAAGTACATTAGAGTCCGACGATATTCTGGTGTTTACTTAGGGGCTACCCATAAATTATGTAACTCATTTTTCTTATTATTTTGGAAAGAAAACATATTACAATTGAATACGACGATTGTCTTGTTTTACCTTAGGGACGCACATCTTTTCACATGCAGCAACTTGAAACAATTTTTGAACTCTAATTTCCGCATCTAAGTGAAGTATGGTTTCGAAGGGAAAGAATGGGAGGGGGGTAAGGTGGGTGGACAGCTGTCCTAAACTTACAATTGCAGATCGTTACTAAGTGCAGTATCAGGGGCACAGAACATCGTCCATTTGTGTCATATGATTCCGACACATATTGAATAGCGATGATGATCCACAGAACTCTGCCCATATGTGTTGGAAGCTTCTGACAAATATGGAATAGCGTTGAAGATTCACAGAACTTCGTTCGAATGACTGTCATTCTAATTCCGAAGGTCCCAGTCTGCAATGGACCAAAGGGTTCTCATCCCATTGCTCTGACTGATACCATGGCGAAAATATTTTTGCCATAATGTAGTCATTATAAGGATAACAATTTCATGCACCGAAATTAGTGGTGGGTGTTAAACTTTATTTTCAAATAACATCTGTTAACCTTAATGTTACATACAAGCGATATGTTATCTGATACGATAAAAATATGTTGAAACTTTTTGTTTTCATACATACTTTGCACTGACGGAAATGTAATACAGACAGAAAGCACATTTTCATTAGAGCTATTATAATAAACAAAATATACAGCGACTGGGCGGAAGGAGATAAAAAAAATCCTAAATTAAGTTAGGTTAAAAGTTTGAAATTACAAATATATTTTTTTTCTAAATAAAACCTCTTATTGTAATACTAATGCCTGGTATTTCTCAATGTGTCAAACAGAATATCATGTTTATGTATTTGTAATCACCAGGTGTGTTATATTTTGTTATCATGGTTATGGAATAGGTGTGTTATCATGGTTTTGTATTTGTTATAACTAGGCTTTATTGTTTATGAGAGCAGTTGCTTGTAAACAGTAAGCTAAATGATAGCTTTGATTCCAATTTATTTATAAACAGGGTCTCTTATCAGATGTATAGATAGAGAAAGAAAATAATTGGTGTGTCACAGTGATTTCAATGGAAGACAACATTTAGTCATTGCTTCTTTGATAATCACTTGGTAAGTACACCTCAGAAGGAATGGACAATAGAGCAATGTTCCTATCAAGTTAACATGTTAACATTACATTATACAGGGTGTGATTACAGCAAGGGCATTTCTTGAAGTGAGTGAAGCAGTATAACAAAATACGCAACTTTTGATTTAAAAATTTGGAAAAAACTTTTTTTTTTATTGTTTTTATTTTTATTGTCAAATTTGTAAATTGTATCTATTGAATATAAGCTTCAGAAGCGCGCTGCCACCTAGCGGTAGGTAATATATCGCAAATAAACAATATTAGCGATATTTTACCTACCGCTAGATAGCGCATTGTGCTCACGGCTTTTTATGCTCTTAAAAAAATATTTTTTTTTTTTCCTATTTTTTTTTAACAAAATTTGTTTATCTCGTCGTACTGATTCACCACTACAAGACATGCCCATGCAGTAATCACAACCTGTATAACACAGCGCGTTTTTGCACGTTCTACCCTTTTCAAAACGTTGAACCCTTTACGGTAGGTAATGTTGTTGTAGCTGTAGATTGAAATTGTCATGAAAAAAGATTTTGTTTGTCCCGGGGTCTGAATATTTGACTCTGCATTCTAATCGATCCTTTAAATTCTTATCTGAGCACCTTGTTAATGAGGATCGTTATTGCTATTTTCTTCCGCTAGGGGGTGCAGTGGCGATATGTTCAGGATGGTGTCATTGATTATATAGCGTATTAGATTGCTCAATGCCATAATACGATTTGGCAGCTAAGATTTTACTACAAAACGCAACGTTAGGTGGCATTCATAGTTCGATAAATTGATCAATCTTCTCTTATATTCAATATGGCGGCATTCGTGGTATAACAGTATGGCGGCGTACTTTAGATAGTGCTCTAAACAAGTTCTCTACATAAGGTACCCTATATTGAAATAAAATAGTAATATAATAACAAAGGAGTTTTGAAATCATAGGTCTTATTATAATAATAATATTTACAGAAAGATTTTAATTTGGTTACAGGTTTCAATATGTAATAATTATGCACTTCGTTCAGATAGACTAATAGATGGTATTCTAACTCTCCGTATTATTTCTGCGATGTAATTAATCAGTCTACTTAAAAATGCAATAGATGCCACTAATAATTGAATCGTATTATTGTTATCATTGGTTAAATTATTGGGTTTTTATAATTAATCAGTCGTTTATAAAAAAAACCATTCATTATCAATGTATTATAGATGACCAATTAAATTGCCATTTGTTTTGCCGTCAATGCTATCAGCACCACCTGAATTTTGCAGGCGCAGAAGGGTTGCCGAAATGACCAATAAAGTTGAGCTATCTAATACCATATATAATCAATGGTGCCATGAAGTGAGTGATGCACTGTGCTCGAGTGCGTCACTCACTTCACACCTTTGGTCAATCACCGCTGGCATCAACTGCAAAAAGTTCTGCACACATCATACAATTTTAAACAAGTTAATATTCGGCTTTGTCTTTATTGTCAGGTATGCCGAATTCAGCGGGAGTATTGGCTCCTCGGATCATGATCATGGTTCAGACAGCGGTGTGGGAATGCAATCTCTTGTATCGTCTCCGATGGCTTCTTGCGCCAGTTCACCTTCAACGACATCTATCGGCACCTGTCCTAGTACATCGACCACAAGCCAATCCAGAAATGGCGATAATGCTTTAGTTGTTAGAGAGGCTGAAGATAAGAGACGTAGCGCCAGGAGAAAAGAGTAAGTCCTTATTGAATAAAACTAATATACAAAGGTTGGTTAAAGTTTTTGGCCTAATAAAGAGATGGCGCTCTGATTGGAAAATGGATATATCTTTAAATTAGAATCTTTAGGAAGAAATATCAACAAACCCCTTATTTTGTTATTATCAAAAAAAAAATACATTCCATTGAAAGTATAAAATTAATAAATTGACATTTGATACACGAAATACACGAAATAATTGATACTTTTTTTTTTTTGTAGATTTATAATGGCAGAGCTCCTTCAAACTGAACGAACGTACGTGAAGGACCTCGAAGTCTGCATCGAGGGCTATCTCAAGGAGATGCAACGGGAAAACTTTGCGATGCCACAGGGGCTGCAAGGGAAGGAGGATGTAATTTTCGGCAACATCGAGGAGATATTTAGATTTCACAAGAATGTATTCTTGCGCGAGCTCGAAAAGTATGAGACGATGCCCGAGGACGTCGGCCATTGCTTCGTCACGTGGGCTAGAGAATTCAACACGTACGTGACTTATTGCAAAAACAAACCGGACAGCAGCACAGCCGTCATGCAATTCGGCGGGGATTTCTTCGATAGAGTCCAACGAAAGAAGAAAATTGAGCATCCGCTGGCTGCTTACCTGATAAAGCCGGTTCAGAGGATTACGAAATATCAGTTGCTACTGAAGGATCTCCAAGCGTCGTGTGCTGAAGGACAGGGTGAAATTAAGGTATTGAATGTTTAATATTTTAGTACCAATCATTTTTATTATAATATACGCTAACATGCAATAATTTTCAAACTTGTGGCTGTTTTTCAAGTACAAAAGTGTCTAGTTTATTCTTAAAGGTGTTGACAGAGTCAGCACTTATTACTTCCATTCCCTACATGATTTGTTAAAAAGTGTTTCCTGGAGTTCGATGCCGCAGTTGTTTTATTTAATTTAAACGAGTGTCCACGCAGCTGTTTGTTAGTGTTCATGATATACATGTTCTCGAGGTTGGACGCACTATAATAACCGTTAAGCATTTTGTACGTGTCTGTCAGATCTCCTCGCTGCCTACGTTTCTCTCTAACAATGCAATCAAATAGATCACATCCATTGTTATTTTGGGTCTGGTTTGTTTTTTTTTTGTCAATGGGTTTAATTAATTTGTGTTTGCTATTTAAGTTTTGGCTGCAATGCATTTGAAATATTCTTATTTTGTGTTTGCAGGATGGGCTGGAAGTGATGTTAAACGTACCAAAGAAAGCTAATGACGCTATGCATTTGTCATTACTCGAAGGCTGTGATGTACCCACCGATAGTCTCGGTGAAGTGGTTCTGCAAGATTCATTTCTTGTTTGGGATCCAAGGCAACTTTTCAGAAAGGGTAGAGAAAGGCACTGTTTCTTATTCGACCTACATCTTTTACTCGCCAAAGAAGTGAAGGACTCGCATGGCAAGGCTAAATATGTCTACAAGAGTAAATTAATGGTGAGTGTCATTTAATAAGTCTAGCAGTGTTATTTCAGCCTGAACACTCACCCTAAACTTAAGGGATTTATAAATTTTATAACTTGCATAGCGCAACCACACATGTGAATTTAATACTGGGTCTTTCTTAACCTATGAAGTTGCCGTTCTATTTAACCCGACAAATGACAGGCGTCCTTTTGGGGATGCAAGTTTTAATACACTGGAATGACAGGCGTCCACTTGGTCCAGTGATGACGACACGATGGATTTGTAAATAAATTTGTAATTTGTCGCCATTATTATCTTAATTGATTTACGAGATAAGGTTATAATGTTTTATATGTCAAATTTCAATGCGATCATTTTACAGTTCTTCTTTTTATGATCCGTATAGTGGTTTACAAGTTATGGTCTTTTTTATCAAGGTCGTCGATTTTGCGCGCGAAAAGGTCGCGCGCGAATGGGACAGCTGAATTTTTACTCCGCGAGGAGAGGGGTTAAACAATAATTTTGAAGTAATGCTGTTCCCCATTTTTAAAATTTTCCCAAATTTACACCAATCAATGTATTTAAACTATATCTGATGAGTTGATGACACAATTCTGTCACCTCTCCCAATAAGAAGTGCCGAATATAGCTTGAAACTGATTAAAGGTCATGTAAAGGCGTTCAGATTAACTCTCAGCTATGTAAAGGTGTCATTTAAAGCCATTTGGCTTATATTACCTTTTAGTCATATAATTTTGTGGTATAACTGCAGTGTAGGAACCTCTCCTGGATTTTTGATTTTTAAACGTCACTGGACTATATTCGCCACGCAGATTCCTAATCTGCAATAATCTTTTGTCGCTCTCAATAAATAAGCGAGATATAGGCATTTAAAGTTTACATACTAAACATCAAAAAGTTGGCCATATTGCTTCAGAAGTAGTGTCGGAATATACTTAGTTGATATATCGCGAGTTCTCTAATATCGATAACAATACGCGATATTACAAAAATGATGGCATGGTCGTGAAAAAACATGTGCGTTATTAAAAAAAAAAGACTATTTTCGAGGGTTTTTTCAATGACTTTGCGTTTTGATAACAAAAGGTATCCTGAAACAATAGAAAATTCCAAAATATCTGAATATCCCCGCAAGCAAAAAATTTTTTTCGAATTTCGCGCGAAATTCGAAAAAATTTTTTTGCCTGGGGCGCTGTGGAGGCTTTCCAAGTTGTGGGGCTTTCCCACATGTGGCCTACAAACAGACTCAACCCTCCGGGTTGTAAGGCCAAAGGTGACGTCGGACGGCGTTGGCGAAATTCTCTTCTTTAACGTCGCTCGGGTCGTGTCTAATCCGCTGTAGGTAGTATTTCCGGGACTTGCACTCGAGGTTTGTATTGTTAATAAAAAATAATAATTTTGATGTTTTAAAAGCTTCTAAGCCATTAAAGATTTTTATTTACTTTAAAAATGAAGTCTATTACACTAGTTACGAATTTACAAAGCACGCTCGAAAATGGCCTGTCGCAAGGCACGCTAATAATGATCTCCAAGACACGCTCGAAAAATGATCTGCCTCGATATCGGCGGGTGACCGACCTTATATAGGTATGACCGCTGCGGCCGGCCCAGTGGTGGGGCGGGTTGCACCCTCGCCGTTGTTATATGTCGTTTCCGTAAAGCTAATATATTATAATATTGCCTACTATTTTACTAAGTTAAGAGTGTACATACGACCTTAAACTCTAACTTATATTAACTTATGATTATTATATACATTTTAATAATCATATATTATTGCTATGTCCTATTTTAGGTTGAATTTACATATTTTCACCAGTTATTGGCCGATTTGGCTCGGACTTAGTCTAAAAATTAAATTAAATTATTCTAAACATTTAGACATTTTCATGGCAGCAATTTTGTGGATTTTTTGTGATCCAATATTTAAGCTGGCGCTTTCAGAATATGAGTCATTCCTTTGTACCTACCTGGCTGGCGGGGTGGGTCGATTTTACAATCGGCGGCGGGGTTGCCTAATCCTTTTTGCCGGCGGTGTATTTAGGGTGGGTTTTTATTACCGTCGGAAATATCCCACGTGCTGGGATATTTCCGACGTTTCCTTTGTTTGCGAGCGAGGTTTGTTTTCGGGTTGACGTGTAATTTCGAAATTTTTGGCGTTTCGCTTGTAAATATTCCACTTTTAGTTTAAAAACCATTAGCCCCCGCTTTTAGTGGAGCTAATCCGGGTGTACCGATATTGTGTGCTAAGTGCACTTACTGCCATAAATAATATTTGTTGATTGGGGATTTTTGATGCGCTCGGAATTTTAGGCATGACGACACAATATTTGTTGTGATGTTTATCATCATCATGCCTGCCCGATATTTCATCTTTCTTCCCGCAACAGGCGCTATTGATGTTAACATGACAATGTGTTAGCGATATTTCGTTTTTTTTCAAGGTTTTTACTAAATGACTTTGGTGATAATGAAAAAGGCAACCTTAAACAAACGAAATGTCTTCAATATCAAATTAACACCGCAGGCAAAAAGTTTTTTTCGAATATCGATATTGCGGTATACTCGAAAGTGTCCAACACGGTACGTACAAACAAAATGGCCGCAACTTTGTTGACATTGGGATAACAAATTTGAACGCCTATATCTCGCTTATTTATTGAGATCGAATAAAAATTATGGAAGATTTGGAATCAGCGAGGTGAATATAGCGTGGTGAATTTTATTTTGGGCCATTTTGGCCTATTTGTTTACATATAAAATTTAAACTTTAATTGCCTATATCTCGCTTATTTATAGCGACCGACACAATTTTCTTCCAGATTTAGCATTAAAATGCTACAATCTATTAGTCTGTATTTTTTTAATTTTTTTTGGTGAGAGGTTATACTGCATTTATTCCAATTTTGTTGTATAAAGCCTTTTAGTCGATTAAGGGTGTTATAATGGCTATAAAGCATACTAATTTATAACCATTTAATAACTAACAGCTGTATAGTGGTCGAATAAATAACCTTTATAGAACAAACAAAACAAAGCTACTACATTTCCCTTACTCCATCCACCAAAGGCTGTATAATAGTTACAAGACCCACCATTTTACAGCTTATAGTCATATTGTTGCCACTAGGACTTCACTTTTGCAGCTTATAGTTTTTTAAAGGTTATATTAAAGTTGCAGATGCCACATAAGCAAAGTGGCCATTTTTCTCGAATCTTTATAACCTAAAATTTTTGTATTATATTTTTAAAGGCATTATTTTAGTCATAAAATACACGTATTATAGGTAAATCCTATTTCAAAGTGTGTGAACAATACCCAGCAAGTGTTCTTTTTTACTGCGAAAAATAAAATTAATTTACAAAAAAACTAAACCATAATTATGAATTAAAATATTAATATTTTAAAGGTGCGTTAAAATTTTGTTAGACATGTTACTTAATATTGTCGGTGAAATGATATCCGCAAGAGAATTTGTTGTATTAAACTACAATACAATCATTTTAAACTCAATAAAATGCAATATATTAGTAGCCATTAGGAATTCTATGTTTGCGACGGCAAATGATCATGCATCTTTCTTTCGTTACCATTTTGTATCATTTTAAGGCATTATCCGACTAGAAGTTTTAATAAAGTATCAATTGACGACACTTTTACAGCCCTTGCTATATAAGGGTCGCTTATACATCCAAAGGTAGCTGTTATGACCGCTATTCAACCACTATTCAGCATATAAAATGCACCTAATCCGGTCATATACTGCTATATGACCAGTTCTTGTGACTTAAAGCTGTAGCGTTAACATTGCCGTGACCGTTACGTTATATAGCCAATTTGTGCTACTTGGGTTCATTGCATGCAATGTAACAAATCATAAACACCAAATATCTGCCATAGAGTAAGATGGCGACATCTATGTTTCATTTCATATATTAGATGCCTGAGCTGGCAAAAAGAATCATTTTTGTAATGATTAATAGATTGCTATGAAAAATTGTATCCATTTTAGAAGTTGTTTTGATGACTCAATAAACATTCTACTTAGCATTACATAGATCTACAAATATTCATATTCGCTATAAACATGTCAAATTTATGATGGGATTTCCGTTTGTATTTTCATTGTCCGTATTTACTTACTGCATTTTTATTTCCTTCATAGACTACTGAACTCGGTGTCACTGAGCACATAGAAGGCGATGAGTGCAAGTTTGCCGTGTGGACGGGACGTGCACCGATGGCGTCGGACTGTCGGATCGTACTTCGCGCTCAGTCCTTGGAAGTGAAGCAAACGTGGGTGCGACGTCTGCGAGAGGTCATACAGGAGACTTCCTACTTCAGCGTTGCTATATCTGGTCTACAGCAGGCGGCTCCGCAGCCCCGCAGCCCTGCGCGCGCTCGACCAGTCAGTTCTCAGCGTTCGAGCAGGTGAGAAAGCGATTTTTTTACATTTACTATGGTCTAACTCGACTACAGGAAAAAAAAAATACGAGTGGCAGTCGGGGACTGCGGTAAAACTATTGCATAGCATTTTTAACAACTTATGCAATTATAATAATTTATTTATTTTATTTTTTCTGATATCAGATAACTGCGCTCTATCGGAAAACGTTGAAATTATTCTGAACTAGCTGGCACTAGTTAGAAAAACCGGGAATGTCGAATAATCAGAGTTAATTACACAAACTTGAAGTCCACAGAAAAATACTTAACAGCAAATAACAAAGTATGGTCTGGGTTGCTCGATTCTTATTGTATTTTTTAATTTTAATTTATTTTTAGACTTTTTCATATAAATTACAATTTAGATGAGTTGCGCTGCCCACTGCTAATTTCTCCCACCAGATGGCAGCATTCCAAGCTTGTGTCAGTGTTGTTATACTTACAGTTGAAAATCTGTTTGTTGGAATATTTTTGCAATAAATAAAATAAAATACAGACGGAGCTGCCATGGAATTCACCGACCAGAGTCAGGCCCATCATAATACATTTTTTTAACACTTCTGGTGTGTTAACCCCTCCTGTTGCGAGGTAAAAACTCACCTATCACTTTTGTTCGCGACATATTCGGGCAAAAAATCGATGCGAGTCAACGGCCTTGAGAAAAACGACCATAACTTATAAACCACTAAACGGATTAAAAAAAGATAAAGAGAAAAATGATTGCATTGAAATTTGACATATAAAACATTATAACCTTATCTCGTAAAACAATTAAGATAATCTTTCGGGTTTTATGTATGTTACCTAATAACTCAAGAGCGCCTGGCCCGATTTGAACGATTCTTTTTTTGTTTTGTTCGTAATCATTTCGGTGTTGCTATAGGATATAAAAAAATTGGAAAATCTCTCGGAAAAGTGAGAAAAATGAAAAAAACCAAAAATTATTTTAGTACCGAGTTCGGCCAATAGATGGCGCGGTTTGACAAGAATAAAAATACGAAAATTCGAAAATCAAGATGGCGGCACGGCGTGAAAACTGACATTTGACAGTTAAGTTGAATTTTACGAATTTTTCATAGCGTTTTCGTGTTTTCGTGATTCTGAAGGTAAATCAACTTAATTAAGTGAATTTGTGTAATTCGTGATTGTTTTTCCAGGTTTTGCAATCATTTTTCACAGTTATGCCCTTGCCCAGACGCTCCAATCTCAGCAAGGTGACCGCTCGAGCGAGACGACAAAAAGAGGTTCGACCAACTGAAAGCGATGAGCATCGCCAAGAATTGAATGAAGCGGCACGGATCCGTAATGTTGCAGTGCGAAGACGATTGAATATGAGACAAAACACATACAGAGAGGCATTCTATTATAATCTGGCGATTATGAATGCATGGAAATTGGAAAAATGGACCATTTGTGCCAATATTGCAATGCCTTTAAGTACCGCCACGAACCACTCGGTTTGTGTTGCGCAGGAGGTAAAATGAGATTAACGCCATTAGTTCCACCACCAGAGAAATTAGGATCGTTGGTGTCTGGAAATGCACCAGATTCTAGGCATTTTCTGCCGTACATACAATATTACAATAACTGTTTCCAAATGACTTCATTTGGTGCAACACATATTATTCGCGACAATTTTACGCCCAAATCTGAAAAAAAAGAGAAGAAATCAATGGAGAGTCAAACAAAATCGTACTGTTTACACACTTTTCTCTTCCATTTCGAACACAACGAGCACAACGAATCCACAAGTGCCAATTGATGAAACTGCTCTTTTGGAAGACAAAAAATAAACAATCTTTAAATATGTAATAATGTCAAACAACTGTCAATGAAAATTACCTAAGTTAACGTCATCTGCTGCCAAACGAACAAATTCGTGGCGAGACGAAGTTCGTCGGGTTCCGCTAGTAATGAATAAATATTACAAAATTGGCAAACTGAAAAAACTCGCCTATAAAATCATTTCGATTTTTTTGTCACAAAATACGTAAAATATGCAAAAATTGTAAATACAGTTATGTTCTTTATTAAATGCTTTACCAAAACGATATTTTTTTTTTACTTATTTGCATACAAAAATATTTATTTATTCAGCCAAGAAAAATTTTATGTATTCTCGTAAAAAAAAATTTTTTTAATTTTTAATTTGTGACTACTTATTTTTATATGAAATTCTTTCAAAATAACTTTATTACTACATAACACTTCTTAGAAATCACACCAGAACTTTGAGCTTTGTCTGATATTATAGAAAAATCTAAAGTTTTGAGAGTTTCCGCGTCCGAACTTAATAATAAACTTTGAATGCTCATAATATAAAATTCGTTAGATTTTTTCAATTATATTGTCTTATCATAGACTTATTATATGTCTAATAACTAATTACTATACTCCAAAGAGTCACATTTCATCGAAAAACTATGGAAAATCGCACTTTATTCTCTCATAGTAATTATCAAAACAAGTTTCTTTGCGCGATTCATTTTACAAAACAAGATATAATTTTCAAAATACGCCTAATTATGTGATAACTTAGGATGTAAATGAAACAATACTTATTTTGTTAGTAAATTAAAGCGACATTACGTCATATTTCGCAATATATCGGGATATTTCATAAACATTACAAAATAATAACAACCATTTTTTCGCGAGCCGTTTGTTGTCGCCGAAGTGTTTTCTTTAAAAATTCGTGAAAAACAGCAAATGGACTATCTCAATTGACTAATCCTTATGCCGAAACTACTTAAAAATGCAAATTACTCACTGTTATCCAGTAAACACTGCACTGTTATCCACAAAACACTGCACAAAACCACCATTTCGCGGAACTACGCGGCCGCGGCGCTGGCCGATCGAGACTGCCGTTTTGACGTCTATGCTGACTTTTTAAATCGCCGTTCGATTTTATCGCCGTTCGCCGCCGGATTAAAGATTATTTGGCCATATCGTTCCGCCATCAGAAAGCATTAAGTACGACGTTTCGAATCGTAAATTGCATTTTTCGCAGCGGCGAGCGCGATATCCAGTAGCGGATGTTTCGGATGTAGGCGGCCGCCATACATGTCCCCAAATGGATGTTACGTGCTGAGCGGGTTAAAAATGTTACCTGACTTGATAGCAGTGGATTCCGGACTAACATCCGGCTGTGGTAGGTTTAGGACAGCTATCTTGCCAGATGTTAGCGTTCACCTTACCACCCATTCACTCCCCCCTTCAAAGCCAACAAATTTGAGATGCGGAAATCGCAGTTTTAGATATTTTTTCTAGGAAAGAGTTGATTATTTTTCTGGAAAGACCAAGATCTTTAAACAGGTGAAACAGAGATTTGGCTGGCGCCAACTTCCACCGCGTAAAGGTAAACATTGAAGCCGTTCCGTGTGATGGCATTTGCGAGATCATGGTATTTATTTAATTAATACTCGTGTTCTTTTGGGATATTTGATTCCCATGGAACAGTTAATTCTACAATAAGATGTATTTTCGGAAGAACGTACATCGTACAAAATTAGTTACTTACTATTTCATTTGTTTAAAAATTCCCAAAATGTGTTAAAATAGATAGAGTGGATGGCCATATTGATAAAAACATTGTCAATTTTGGTATTAATGTGCACATTTTAAAAACTCGAAACTTCTAAACAATGCGTATTTTACAGTGTTTAAAAGATTTTGAATTCAGTCTTCACAGAGAGAAAGATTGCGATAAGACAGAGCTTTATATACCCTACTTTTTTGTAAAAAAAATGCATTTTGAATCTTTAAATCGATTTTAGTAATATTGTTATCAATATATATTAAAAACTCTTTTACAAATATCTATAGAGAATAAAAAAAAAAACAATTAAACGATATTCTTGTCTGCAAATATTTAAATATATATTGTGGTCCAAGAGTTGCAGCGCAAAGTAGCATGTGTATTCGGAAAATAAATTATCGTCGGTTGCTAGGTGTATTCAACTTACATGTTTGTGTGCTTACATTATCAAGCAGGGGAGGGACGGATAGGGGTCATAAAATTCACTCCGCGCGACCAAAGAATCAATCAACTCCGCAATGGACAGTGTTACACAATTGACTTTAGCGTCATCGTGAGCAGAAAAAAAAAGTCAAGTGAAAACCTTTGCTGAAATGTTGCCCACGAAAGAACTTTTCACATAAATAAGATTACGGTAGTACGCAATACAATAAGATCCCTTATTTTTTAAACATAACTACATAATGCCATTAAAATTAACCATTTTATTTTGTTTGAACTACCTATCAACACTCTAAATAACTATAGTTACACAGATGATACAATGAGTGCCCACTATTAAACTACAAAATATATTATTTAAATTTTACTGAATGCCCCAGGGCATTTCGAAATCTCTAAATATAGAGTATGATGAGAACTGATGTTTATTTTCTTATTGTTTTAGGGATCTTGAAGAGTGCAACATTCTCGATGAAGCTGGAGAGAATCTCGACCGAAACTCCCTTGCGTCCTTCGGCAGCGGCAACACGACCGACTCTGATAAGGTAAGTCTTACTTAATAATCCATTTATACCATATTTCAATAAAGGTAATTTATTCTCCTATTTCTTTATTTACTATTTGTTACTGAATATACGAGGGTGGGTCAATAAGTCGGTGACTTTTCGAATTTCCCGCCTCTTAACTAAAAGGGCAATTTTTGCTCAACAGGCAACTGTCAGTTGACTCCTGTCGAAATTTGAACAAGCTGCATCATTTAGTTTGTGTATGACAGCCATTGATAGCAGCTTACTGTGTGTTTTGAGAAGAAAATGGAAAAAAATGAATTTCGTGTGCTCATTAGGCGTTATTTTTTGCCAAAAAAAACCATCACAAACCAAGGCTAACCTCGATAAATACTATGGGGACTCTGCCCCATCAATTTCAATGTTAAAGAAGTGATTTACTGAATTTCGTTGTGGCCGTACAAGCACGGAAGATGCCGAACGTTCTGGACACCAAGTTGAGGTCTCTACACCCGAAACAATTGACAAAATTCATGATATGGTGTTGGTCGATCGCAGATTGAAAGTGAGAGAGATTGTGGAAGCCATCGCGTTTCCATTTTGAATGATCACTTGGGTATGAGAAAGCTTTCCGTACGATGGGTGCCGCTTTTGCTCACAATCGACCACAAACGCAATTGTGTGACAACTTGGCAGGAGTGTTTGGCGTTGTTCAACCGCAATATGGATGAGTTTTTGCGCCATTTCGTAACCGTTGACGAAACTTGGATCCACCACAGCACACTAGAGACCAAACAACAGTCAAAACAGTGGCTATCTCTGGGTGAATCGGCGCCAAAAATGGCCAAGGTGGGTTTGTCATCCAATAAAGTCATGGCAACCGTTTTTAGGGATTCACGCTGTATAATCCACATTGACTACCTTCAAAAGTTAAAAAAATCAATGGCGAATATTATGCCACTTTATTGGGTCGATTTAATGAGGATTTGAAAAAAAAAAACAACCGCATTTGGCCAAGAAAAAAGTTTTTTCCACCGGGACAATGCAAGGGTGCACACATGTGCAGTTTCCTTGGCAAAAGTCCATGAATTGGGCTACGAATTGCTCCCTTTACCGCCCTATTCTCCGGATTTAGCCCCGAGTGACTATTTCTTGTTCCCAAACCTGAAGAAATGGCTCGGCGGAAAGAGATTTGACTCCAACGATGAAATCATTTCACAAACAAATACCTATTTTGATGACCTCAACCAATCTTATTTTTTGGAAGGCATGAAAAAGTTGGAGAAACGTTGGACAAAGTGTATAGAACTCAAAGGAGACTATGAAGAAAAATAAAATATTTTTTTATCCAAAAACCTGTGTTTCATTCTAAAAGTCACGGACTTATTGACCCGCCCTCATACATATTAGGCATTCATTATCATGATAATTATATACTCTAGGATATGACATTGTAAACTTTGCGCGGTTATCCATCGTTGTTAAATAATTAAAAATGGATTTGGTGGCACCCAACGTTTCGGCGTTGTTGCAGTCCGCCCTGGGCAACGGTATTTGCAAAATCGCTAAATTCATAACAAGACCAATCTCTGTTAAAATTCATTTTAACCAACTATAGCACAGTATAGGAATGAATATTACTTCATACAATATGGTATCAGTGTAGTAATGAGTACTACATCATACAATTAGGTAAGGGGCGATCGCAACAGGGTATGAGTTAGTATGATTGCTAGCCATACGCTACTTTTTAAAATCACTAAGGGTAATCATAATTTCTACAGATTCTACAACGGAAGATAAATGTATTTATTTTATGTTACGATGTATATTGTATATTATTATGAGTATTGAAAGTGAGATTTTTTTGTATATGTTGATTGAAAAAACGTTCTTTTTTTTATTAAATAGTAATTGTATTTATCAAAATATCACTGGAAATTTATTTTAGCAAAAATTGCGACAAAATGAGGGCTAGTTGCGAGTGACATAACTGGTTTGAAATAACCTTGTAAAGACTTTCCATCGATAATATTTTGATCCCATTAAAACAATTGAGTACTAAGTGCGGAATGCAACTTCGTCTTGAATACACACTGAGTTTAACCAGATACCTATAATCCATTTATCGAGGAAAGATACAAATCAATGACAAACCGGAGCAAGCTTAAGCAAAAAACTTGTAGGATTCGATATGTTGCCGTTTCATCGTCTATATAAGTAGATTATACAGGGATGCGCAGGGAAATATGTAGGACATTTCGAACGTTAGAGTTGACAATACTGTAGTGCCGGAAGTTGATTTCAACCGATGCGTAGTTATTGCGAATGCGTTGCTATTTAGTAATCATGGAGCATTGAAGTGGTGTGGGACGTGCTATTGCTGTGAGAGCGTTTTATAAGCAGGGTGATAGAGTGACTGCTTAAGGGTATTTTAACAGCATTATCTGCTAGGACATCATGGACTGTCAATTATGATACTAATTTGAGCGTATGAAAATTCTTAAACTCTTGAACAATGTGTATTTTTTCGTGTTTCAAGTTTTTTAAATTTGGTTTATTGTACTTACGTAAATAATAAAATCTTTGTAGTCATCGTAATGGAGCAGAGGGGTGACCCGAAACTCGGTTAACCAGGGCTCGGATAACCGCGGCCCTACTGTACTGCAATTGAAGCCCGTTAATAAAGAGCTGTTTGCTATACAAAGAAGATTAGATGATCTGAAAAAAAACTCTGAAAACAACAACAAATCACCATTGGCCGGTTATTGATAATAATACCAAAAGGTATTGTATACTGGGATATACCTGATCATGGTGTCACTCAATCTACAACACATCAGGTATCTAATAAAAAGATCCAAGACCACGTACTTAGTGTCTGAGAAAGCGATGCGACCGACCCCTCAGATAGAAACACCCATACATGCACTTCAGCATTAAGAATTCCTTTTTATACCTGGGATTTTGTGCATCTAACTAAACTAACAATTAAATGGTTTTAAATGGAACCCATATGTTGGCTTTTGAAATTAAACCAAGTCGTTTCACGTGACCATGAATGGTCGAATTCGATAAATGTATACTCTCAGCTATCTCTGGAGTTGTTATTAGGCGGTTTGCATCAATCAGTTTCCAAAACGTGGTGCATCTTTAACAAATATTTTTTTCGTGCTTAAACAGCATTTGTACTTTTTCGGTAGTAAAAAAATTGGTCGTGTCACCCCAAGAATTTTCCAGCAAGCAAACAACCCCCTTCCCCAACCCTTCACCTCCCCCTCCCCCCCCCCCCCTCCACCACCCGATAGTTATTATGTCAAGTGCCTATGATATCCAAAGTAGGATATTTTAGTATTTTGTAGTATTTCCGTGGTATAAAAATAGTATTTTTCCAAAAAATTATGTAGTATTTTCATAAATACGGCGGGTATTTGGAATAACTGCAGTATAGGAACCTCTCTCCAAAAAAAATATATATTGTTATATATAAAATATATACCTTTTCCTTGATTTTCCAATTTTTGTTTTATTGTATTAAAAAGAATATAACTTTCCGTTGATTTTCCAATCTTCAACGCCATTGACAAGAATATTAAGAAGCATCAAGAATATAAACCCTGTGGCACCCCAGAACGTGCTTTCATGATATCTTTTATCTTTTAATCTTCGCTAGTCGTACATCTGCTCGACATGCAAGGATGTCACTAATTAAAAACTCACCTGTGTATATTTTACTGAACACTTAGATTAGGGTTCCGGACCAAACTGAACCTTGGTTTAAATTTAATGGTTTAAAATTAAATGAATACTTACAAAAAATAACAATGAAACATTTTTAGGGTTCACTACCAAAGCGTTAAGGCGACGTACTACTTAAAAAATAAACCGTATCTGAGTTTTTAAGCCCCGCCTACTTACCCCCTCCCCTCGCGACGGGGCAGGTGTTTATTATGTTGACTCATCTCGCAGCGATATT
Source organism: Micropterix aruncella (assembly GCA_944548615.1). NCBI lineage: Eukaryota > Metazoa > Arthropoda > Insecta > Lepidoptera > Micropterigidae > Micropterix > Micropterix aruncella. The sequence goes on along the minus strand of OX155980.1, from coordinate 55,387,311 downwards.
CACTCGCTATCGATGTCTGGACTAAACACACTAGGTATACACTATTGCAATGGGATTTATATTTTGGGATTATGCAAGTGTCATGTACCTACGCTGGTGAAGAAGGCTACGCTTTATCATCATCTAAACTTGAACATTATATTACTTTCCCGGCTGCCACTGGTAGGGAAGGTGTTGTGATCGTGCGGAAAAAAATGTTTAGATAACGATAGAGATGTCCATTTTGAGGTCCACCAAGATGATTAAGACCATTTTCAGAGAAATGTATGTCTGTTTGCCTGTATGTAATCTCTCACGATAACTGCCGAGCCGTTGAACCGATTGAATTGAAATTTGGAACATAGGGATAGTATCACCCTGGAATGCGCCCATTAGATTTTGGCTGTCAACTGTTAAACCAAACTATCACTGTCAAAAATTGACAGAAGCCATATCTTACAGAATTTCATTTGCGATATGTCATTTGAAATCCCCTGAAAAACTGTATTAAGAAGAGTCACCTGTCACTAATTAATTTTCGACATTTTAAAATTATTTTAAATGGTGATAGATGACAATTGGAGAAATGCCGTTAACTGTTTTGGATACAGTTTTCCAAGGGCTTTTAAATGACATAAATCGCAATTCATGTTCCGTGAGATACAGCTTTAGTATTTTTTTGATAGTTGTAGTGACAGTTTTTGATAGTATTTTTTGGCAGAAAAAACATTTAGAATCGAATTAAAAAACAACATTGTGTATCGAACTATTTATTCGCGGTATAATAGTTCTTTGAGGAGGACATAACGACACCCATCGCCTTGTACATTATCATTAAAAAATTATTTAATTAAAAAGTAATATAATTTATTTTTAGATACTGTAAGCACATCATTGTAAACTTTAAAGAAATACACATCATTAAAAATAAATAATTATTAATTAAAATATAAAATCATTAGGACAAAAAATCATGAAGACATTTCTGGTTGGCAAAGTAGTCTGTTATTTCTGAGTAGATACATACATATTAAATGTAAAGAGACGAATAAATACATTTAAAATTGCGCAGTACATTTGAGACTTCCTTTTTGTAGCCTTGACAGTGTCGCTTTGTAGTGGTGCGCCGACTTTTGTAATTAAAATTCATCAAATGATAATACATTTTCAAAAGCCTGTTCATCATTATTAATTAGATCTGTACTCAGCACAGATTTGGAATATCGTGTACTTTTCGGTGGCTCTATATTGCTTGTGCTTTGCTTTGGAGTGTTATTGGCAAGTACATTCTCTGTGAGTTCTTTGCTCACTTTGTGATGGAATCACTGAAAACTAACTACCGCTTAAGCGTTGGACAAGGGAGAGGAACCGATTTCTTTCGTTTTATCGTGTCGTTTCTTTTATTTGCTTCTTTCAAAGTGTATTCAGGCTCCCTTAAATCCATATTCCTTCATACTCCTGGATCGATAATTTCAGGTAATACACAGTCCATATAAAAACAAACAAGTTTTTTCCATGACATTTGTCCAAATCAAATCATTCGTCTGTATATATTCGGTTTTGAGGAGATCGTTTTTACCAGACCAAAATGTAAATAGGCACACTTCCTTTCCAGTTATATGTATCGTTCCAGTTACAGTTTCTTTCCAGCACACTTTCTTTAAAGTTATCCACAATACCACAGATAGTTCATACCTTGTTGAAAACTTACGTTTTTTCGTTCCTCAGCGATTAATTCGCAATTCACGCACGTTTGAGGTATCTCGTGCCAATACCAACTACGGGAAACATTCCATCGCTTATGGGCTGATATGCACGTACGACTCTTGTTTCTCCACCATCGACATTTTCAACCTCAACCAACCGACGTTCGTTAAAGAATTATTCAAATCAATTGCACCTAACGAGCTTGTTAATACCTATAGTAATTAGTTATATACTTTCTATACAACAAAATAAAATTCGAAATTTAAATTCTAAGTGTCAACATATTTTAAAATTTTCTCTCCTCTAAATAATAATTAAATAATAAATTTTAGTGATTATAGTGCAATTCTATAGTCTGGATTAACTCGCGGTTAACACGGGACGCGTCCCGAAGGATCTGATCGGTCTGAGCTGTTCACTTTAAATATTCGACCAGCGTGTCTATGGAAAAGTCGACCATCGAAAACAAGCGAGCTGTAGTTACTGGCTGAAGGCAGATCGACTTTGCTGAAGATACATCGGAGGACTTACTGAAGGTGGTGGTGGATTTGATTGACCAGCCACCTTTCGAAGACTATATGCAAAGACTCTCAGAAGGAGGTTACCGCAAGGTATAAGGACGATCAATTGTGCGCTGGCAGCTTAGAAGGATTACGAGACTCTTGTGGAGGCGATAGTGGTGGACCTCTGCAAGTGGCGATAGCTGACAACCAATGCCTTTTCAACATAATCACCGTTACCAGTATTGGAAAGAGCCCTTGCGGAAGTGCCAAGGGACCTGGCATATACACTGCCGTGAAGAGTCATGTGAAATAAATGGCGTTTTAGGAGTATGTCTACCGGCGAAAAATTGTCCAAAAACTGAGGGGGATTTGCCAAAAGGGAAACTATCACAATTTTGTATAATGTCGGAACAAGAGACTGTATGCTGTATTCAACACAGCCCCACGAGCAACAACACGAGATCATCAGAAAACCAGGATAAATCCAATAATGCATCTTCTATATCACCGCCTACTACAACAACTACCAATAAGTCACCGGTCATCTCTACAATAGCTCCAGAAAAAACTCAAACATCACCACAAGCCATAACTACCAATTTCATAAATGACAGTGTGAAAAACGAACTAAATCCGAAAAAATAGCTCTGCAATATTGAGTAAAAATTTAACAATGACAGTCATTGCTGCGTTAGCAATTAATTGATTTATTTTATTTTATCTGCATCCAAACTTTTCTCTGGTCGTAACGGTCTCCGTTCCATCGGGTTCAGAAGAGGGAGGAAGAGAGAGTGCACCCGTGGTCGCGCGCCCACCTGTGCACTATAATATAGCCTGCGCACTTGACTGCTTCCGAACAGTGGACTCTGAGAAGACTAAAGAAGTCACTAGAATCTACAATGCAGTCGCTGTGGCCGAACACGGCTAGAAGGATATATATACAACATATCAGTAGCTACCACAAATATTTATAAATATCTATAAATATTTATTATATATCTATAAATACCTATAAACATCAATAAATATCTGTATTTATATATCCACTATACGACCTATCTATATCTTTATTTATATCTATATACATATACACATACCATCGTCTAACTCCTTCTTCCTAATCACTTCCAATTCCCTACCTCTCCCATCGGTTTTCTATATATTTTTTATATTTAATATGAACTTTGTTTATTTTATAATTAATTTTTAAGTGTAATATGCTGAAATCCAAATGTGTAATAAACGATTATAGGCGTAATATTTTTCTTTTTTTTCTACATTTATGCACACGTATGTATATTGTATGCGCTGTATTTTTCCAGAAATAAAATAAAAAATAAATAAATAAAAAGAAATTATATATGGACCTGTCCTTGAACTTGAACGTACCAGTGATGTTTGATGCTGATTTCAAGTTTTCCATCTTTCTGTTTCCAAAATGTCACTTTTCTTTTTCTTGTCGCTTCCGTTAACCAGATTCTATGCGCTGTAATGGGAAATTTGACTTCAAAAATATAATCATCAGATATTCCATCTGGAGAAGCTCCCAAAAATGGAAATTTAGGGTCAATGAATAATCCACATTGCTGAATTTCCACTTTTTCTAGACATATTTTTCATTCTAGTGCAGTTGTTTCATTTTCTTTTCCATGGCAAATTGATGCTACGTTGCTCAAATCCCATTTTCAGTCATGGATTTAACTAAATTGGCGCATTTTGTGTGTTGTTAACTATTGACAATTTTGCCAAAGTTAGACGCAGTTACCATTTTTCTTCGTAATTCCAACCACTCGCTGCTTTCACCTTGAATAACCGTAAGTTTTTCAATTCGCAATCGATCATTTTTCTATTTTCCAATTCTTGAAATAACAGAGCTTTGCTTTTTTCGAATATTTCTGATGGAACATCGGGTTGGTTGCAATGTTCTCCATAATGCGAATTATTGTTTTTTTTTTCAAAAAAACTTTCTGCTTTTATTTCTTTTATAAAGAATGGATTTACTTAAATGCCTCTGTCTTCTTTATTCCACTTTTGATATCCTGCCAGAGGGACTTTTGCCTATATATTTTTTATGTAATCTTGAGAGTGGCTGTTTTGTATTAAATGATATAACTGCCGCATTACATCGCGCTTGGTAAGACTGCTTTTGGATGTAATTTGTCCTCTTACCACCAATAAATTTTGCAATGATGCCGTTAAACCTTTCGAGAACATTACTATCTACATCATGAATTAGGCTTCTTGCATGTATTGCTACCTACGTTTTAAGTTATGTAACGTATTCTTTCCCAAATAATGTCACCCATCAAACAACTCATTGCATCCAGTGTTTCATTTTCCGACAAACAATTTTAAAAACTTCTACATTTATCATGGTTTCCAAATGCATCTATCGGGGCGTTCAAAATGTCATTATACAGGCAATCAATTTTCTCATCAATTGAAAAGTTTTGACATTTATGATAAGCTACTGCTGATGTAATATTTCTTCGCATTTTTAGTTTTTTTTTTCACAGACATTACAAGTTGAATAAAAGCTTTTAAAAAGTAGATACCTACGTTTTGTTTTTTAAATTACAATTCTGCCTATCTGACGGTTTTCTATATTAGAACGGTCAGAATCGTAGCCTAATAGTATATTATATTTATACATGGTGTATAGCTCTGTCATATGGCTCTAACGCAAATGTATTGGCATTGTTTACTGTCCCCTTATATATGACACATTTTGACTCGCGGGAAGCAAGCTGAAGTGGCGCACTTGTTTCAAACTCGCATAAGATCACACCGGTCGTAGGTTCAAAACCTACCGATATGTATATTTTTTTTTTGTTTTTATACATAAAGAAACATTGTTATCAAATAAATGAACACTTTTTATTAAAAAAAAGTAATATTGTAAATTAAAAAAAAAAAAAAATAAATATTAAATATTATTTTACTTATTATTGTTTCTATTTTTCAACATATGATTTATCATGTTTTTAAACCTCTTTCATTTACACGGTGAAATAGCCATCTAAAACCGATATTTTTTTACTTCACATCTCCGATCCATCGAAATGTCAATTTGGTAATAATAAGTCATGAAACAGAGCGTCGCGAACGCAACCGCATATGTCGGCCTTCGAAGCCGAAATGAACCACGTTTCTAAGAGCCAATAACATTTCATTATAAAAGGTTGGCTGTTATGCCATTTGAATCAGTAATTGATCCCCACATAAGAACCATATTGACCCAATGTCGCTTGCGGCATTTTGAATGCCAGCGCGTCGTCGCGAGAAGAGCGCGCTCATCTCATTGTATGACAAAAATAATATAAACGGGCTCTGCAAAATATTATTTTTAAAATATACTGATATTTTATTTGAAAAAAATAATCGTCAGTACTACAAGTTTATTGTACATAGTTTATGTAAAAAAAAACAAACTTGAAAAAAACACACAGTAATAAGTAATATTTAACAGTGAATATGGATGAAAGTTACACTTTTTATATAATTTTTTTTAACAAGAAAAACTTATTTTTTTAAATTTATGCGAAAGCATTCCTCTTTACAACTATTGTTAAAATGCCGTAGTATTTTTTTTGAGTTTCTTGATCGTGCAGTTTAGTGTGAGGCACGTTTCAAAAAATGCTCTAAAATGAAAATTTCCTGTATAGCTCCCAGATTTAATTATTTTCCTCAATTTTCCAATACTTAAAAAAAAATCTGAAATAGCTATCTACTTAAGAAAGGTACTGTGAGTTACGATAATTTTTTTTTGTTGGCTAACATCATCAGTTATTTCAGTATGACTGTTCAAAAATTGCCAAAAAATGTAATTTTCGAAATTTACCTACATCGTCGCCTTAAGTACAAACTGAACTCTTATTGGCGAGACTCGGTGGTCTGTCCGTCCATCTGTCTGTCTGTCTGTATGCCGGTTAACATCCATTATCTCGGTCTGTTTCAATCACTTGCAATGTTCGCCAGCTAGTATATTTGCGTAAATGATTGAATCGAACGTGTTTACTGCGTTGCATTCTCACTATCCGCAGTTTTTTTTGTATCGCCGTAGTTTCTTTTTTTTGTATCTCCTTAGGTATGGATTACAAGAAAATTAAAATAAAGTATTTGCTACTATAATTTCAAATAAATCGACAAATCTACAATACTTATACACAAAAAGAAACGATTAGACACATTTTAATGAGGTCTATATTTGTCTATCGAGTTAAATTTTGAAAAAAAAATATATATAATCTCCACAAATAAACTGTAAGAAACAAATAATTTTATAACATTTAAAGCAACATTTTTCAAAAAAAAAATCTTAGTCTTATACCTAATAATGAAAAGTTACTTTTGCCAATAAATTATGCCACCGCGCCGCAGCCGCGCGTGCCGCAAAGCGACAGGAAGTTACTTTGCTAATAACTAAGGTTTGTTTGTTAACGTGTCCTGGCCAGATTAGGACACGTCTCTCCAAAAGTATGCGGCCTGGATGGCCTTGTCCTTCGCTTCTTGTAGGTCCTGGTGTGTCAAGAAGGTTGATAACTGCGGGCAGGATAGGGGGTGGTCTACATCCTGCAGCGTTACACAGTTCCACATTAGTATACTTTGTGTAGCCCCACGAGATTGGCGACACCCACCCTCAGTCTGTTGAGACTACGCCAGGTGGTATAGGATAGGGGAAATGAGACGATGCTGTCTCTTACATTATGTCCTCGCCAAGTGAAGCCCTCCATTGAGTGATGCGGTTCTAAGATTGACTGCTTTAGAGCGGTGGTGTGCGGTTAAGAAAGTATTTTTTTGCGATTTAAGGCCATTGTGGTATGGATCGGTTTCGAACATTTCTGGGTGTAATCATTTAAAAATACTAATAAATTTTAAATAAATATCTTCGTTCTAATCATCCACATTAAATTTTATCTTGTTACTAATGGTGGCCGTCCGCCTGTTTGACTTTTTCTGTCAAAATTTAAATCGTCATCGACAAATTCGCCGTGGACCTCAAAATGCACGTCCACACTGATAAAAATATTGGATTACTTCCTAAATTTCCGATTTGTTATTACGGTTTTACTTTATACAGAATAATGATGTTCCAATCGTAATTTTGTTGAATTACAATGAATTGTGTTGATACTCCATTACTCGATTATATGTTTCACCATTCTCTGTATGGGTAATACGAAAATAACGGTATACCGTAGCTTCAACATGATTCTTGTAACTGACTATTACCTTGCGTATGTAATAACATACTGTCGTCCTAAACGCAAGATCTCGTTGTGCGCTGTAATCAATGTGCGGTATAGTTACCGTGACATGGTAACTACACCGTTAGGCGTCATGTTGATACATACGTACGCACCACAGTACATGTTCTATACGTAGTCCCTTTTGAAACATGCGTATTTCCGTGTATTACAGTGTTATATTTTTCTCAGTGCATTATAATCCACATTTGACAAACGCACGGCGCGCGCGGCGTGTCAATTTCTGGCAATGCCATGTGACTTAGGTACTGTGTTTTACAAATGGTTGGTATCGCGTCCACCTACACTATATAATCATTTCATCATACTATTGAGAACCGTCGACTCGACTCCAGTTGGTGTGCAATGCAAATGGCGGTCATGTTTACAGAGTTTTCTTACAACCGTAGAATAATTATAAGTTAGTGAGGTCGGAAGACATATTAAGGCCTATACACTTTCGATGTTTTCTGTCACTCTCTGTCCCATTGCTCAACGTGGGGCGTGTCGCTCGCACTCGCCCGCGCTAATGCTACAAAATGCATGTTTATTTTTTTTATCCGAAAGATTGTTCAAAATATCTAAATTCTAATACTAATAAAACTTGTATAAGAAATATCTACTGTTTCTATATTTTTGTCTAAGTAAAGAATGCCATTTCCGAGTAACATCGACCCAGAGAAAAATATTTTCCTAACAAGGAAAACCAAATATCGAAAAACTGACTCGATACGTAACTCGGCAATGATTTGAATATTCAAAATCAGATTTTTAATTACCGAAATATCAAGCCGTCACCGAATGGTATTGACTCTAAACTGCCAGAATGGTGACTCACAATGGTTGTCGCCTTAATCTTTTCACGCTGTGGACGTCTTACATTGATCTTTTGAAATTGACTATTTTATTATAAGTTATTTTTATGCAAGACGGTCTTATTTGAGTCAATTCGATATGGCTCTTTGATTATTTCCAGTTGGCCACGCTTCATAATAAGAGTTTCCTGCATATACTGCTTTATAGCTTTAAAAAGAGAATTTCTGTATCATTAGGCCTTTTTGGCATTTTTTCACAGTTAAGCCCCTATGATTCCCTAGGTGCCAAATTTGAGTAAATTCGTGACGATGGAAAGTTGTGTATGAAGTGAACATTGTTGCTCAGAGATAAAATCCCCGCCCCGCAGTCGGCAGACTAAGACTAAGACCTTCTGAATAGAGATCGATACATTTGAAGCATGATACCAGGAATAATAAAGGTCACATACTTGGAAAATACAAGGAAAAGTAACGCATAGAAACTAGACTTTGAAGTCGGCGCTGTAGAGAGTTGTTATACCTTTGAAGTATACTTTTCCTGAGAGAAATATCCGATAAAATATTCGCAGATAAAGCAAATTTCTACCATAATAAAATTCTTAGCCAAAATATGTATTTTTATATGAAATCCCTTAACACACTCCACGCATGAAATCGCGAGATATTTTGCAACTCCCCATATTGTCCTCTATTCTATACTCCTAAGAGGATGGACTCTATGCTTTTATACATAGGTAGGCCCACACTGGGCCTGATTATACACTTAGCTGGACTTGTATGTTCTGTGAAAGACGAATAATAGTTGTTATATTTCATTATTTTTTTTATGTTTTCACTAAGATTTTAATGTATTTTAAATATATAATATTGATATGTATGATTTTACAGGTCGGTATCTTGATTGGGTATCACTTAAGAGCGTTGTCCCAAATTTAGGCACTCGGGTTTTAGGTATTTACCGCTCGACGCGCGAGGTGAGTGCGCCTGCGTGGGTTTTTCCTCACGTAAGGGACACAGTTGCGACGTTACGGCGACTAAACGATCTTGATCTGTAGCTATGGCGTACCTATATTTTTAGTTAATAAGTAAATAACTAAAGTTTACGAAGAAAATAAAAAGACTGTCCAAAATAGATTAAATATGTATTTTAATTAAATTTATACAAATATGGATGATGCAATATTATTATATTCACATAAAACTATATAGGTAATTATAAAAAGAAACTCTTTTTAGTTGTTTATTTGTATAAGTACCGACTTAATTGAAGTGTTATAAAACTATTTTAATTAAATTTATACAAATATGGATGATGCAATATTATTATAATTACATAAAACTACCTATATAGGTACTAATAAAAAGCAACTCTTTTTAGTTGTTTATTTGTATAAGTACCGACTTAATTGAAGTGTTATAAAACTATTTGTCTAAGGGGCATTGATCGACTTTTTCTTGGATCTATAATTTCTGGGAGAAGACAATCAAAATAAAATTTTGATAACCGGGGAGACATCTTTTGTTCCCAGAAAATATCATCTCTGAAAACTTTGACGACTTTCATATTAAATTCACAGCCAGTCCACACCGCAAACAAACATTTATTCTTATTAGCGATGTGGAGTTGGCCTTGAATTTGATAAAACCAATCATGCTTTGTGTTCATGACCACATCGTTGCCAGATAATTTAAAACATTTTAGTTTTTTTTGCTGAATAGCAGTATCTGGATCGATGCCAAAAACAGAAAAAGGGCACTTTATTTCAATGATGCTATCTTCATATACGCCATCCGGTGAAGCGCCCAGATAAAAAAGGGATTCATCAATAAACAAACCACATTTCTCGATAGATATGTTTTCTTGGCGACTAAGCTGTTCAGCAGCTTTTACCTCGTTATCTTTCCCGTGTTTTACTGATGCCACATGATCGAACGAGTAACTGTATAAAATACTTTTCACAAGAGGAGCTGAATTAGAATTTGGTTTTCTTTTGCAAATTTTTGAAAAATTTGATGCAGTTAGGATACATCTACGTAATTCAAGCCACAGTGCACTTTCTGCTTGAAGTATTGTTTCGCGCTCAATTTCATGGCGCTTTGTGGTTTGTTTTTGTAGACTCTCCAAAAAACTAGATTTGGCCTGTTCGTAATCTTCAGAATTCAAATCAGGTTTCTGACATGAATTGCCATAATCGATATTTGTCGGAGGTTTTGGCGCAAAGTTAATTTTGCGACAACATATCTTGCCCCTTCTACTTTCATTGTAGGCGAATTTCTTTTGTTCTAGACGTTTCAGCGTTTTTCCTGGGCTTTTGTTGCACACTGATTTGTAAAGGCAGGTTTGAGGTTTTCCTGTATTAAAACAGACAACAGCCGCATGACATCGAACAGAATATGAGTCTTTCAGCGAGAAATTTATACGCTTTCCACCTACAGTCTTCGCAACAACACTGTTGAACTGCTCTGCACGATTTGTAGTAAAACAGTGAAGCAAGCTTCTTGAATGAAAAGCCAACTGGGACGCATTTCGCTGCAGTCTCAACATGAGTGTTCTTGCAGCAATAGTATCATTTGTTTCTTTTCTTCGTTCTTCAGTACAGTAATATAAATTGCAATCGGAATGGTCTCCAAAGATGTGTTTGGGGCTGTTAAAAATGTCTTTTTGTAATGAAATAATTTTGCTGGATTCCGATGTAGACTTGGTCTTCCAATGCCGTACTGCAGCCCGCACAGCTGTTCTTAATCTTACTAATCGTTCAGGCGTCAGTAATTTGCGTTCATTCAAAGGAATTGTGGTGTCTGTTTTCAGGAACAAATTTTTTCCGTTGTAGTTGCGGAGAAGATGGTTAGAGCATTCAATTTTTTGAATAGGCACGGCAGGATACGGTCTGCTCTCTAATATATGTTTATACGTGCTGGCATCACCATCTGCAATCAGCGTATTGTAAACCAACTTCCGTTTCTCTACGGAAGATTTGAATCCCTCAACTAATATATTTGGTTCCATACTTGACGAAGACCCGGCGTGGTTCTTTGTACATTTGTGGGCAGTGGGTTCAATCTGTTTCTTGTTGGCCCGGGAGCAAATGCCGCAGTATTTGTTTCTCACACCTATGTACAAAACTTTTCCTGTATGATAGCCAACGATGGCCGCAACACCCGATAAAGCATTGTACTGGTTTTTATAAGAGCGTTTACTCCAACAGCAGTCTGCTTCCACAGGAATCTTTGGAAAAGTGCCAGTATCTCCTCGCAATCGGGCTAATTTAATCTCTTCATTGGCCGCTGCAAGCATGCTCTCTTCAGCTGCAGTTTTCCACATCTCAGCAACCTTGTCATGATGTTTACTATGATTTCTGAATGTCATAATAGGCAAGTCCATTGATGCAGTAATCTCATTTAAACTCGTTCGCCCAATACCTGTTAATATGGCCCCTGAGACAGCTCCTTCGTTTACGTTTAACGTAGTGTTTGCCTTCTCTTCATCGCAACTTTTTAATTCGAACTTGCTATGACACATATCACATTTAAAGTAAAAAGTTGACTGAAGTCCCCTTTGAATTTCTTTAACGATTTTCAGGTTATGTAATGAACAACCAAACCGATTATTATGTTCTGCAATTTTTTTTAAGCCGTTCAAGAAATACTGAAAATCTACCACGCGTCTGCCTTCGATAGTTATAGATTCCGGTTCTGTTTTTGTAACCTAAAAAAAGATTAAATTAACGGATTTTTTCCACGTTTCATTATAATTGAAAAGTAAAAAAGAAATTAGTTTTTACCTCAACGTAACTAATCGTTAAATTATCCCCAATGTTGTCAATCAAATCACCGTTCATAACTTCAGTCCTACAAATTAAATGATCGATATAATGAAATTTACAATGAAATATATAATGAAATTACCAATAACAATTTTCTACTCACGATGTTTGATTATTTAGGTTATTTGCACTAGGTGTTTCTCAGGATGAATACAAATTAAGGTTTCTTTCTTCAATTAAATCGATATCCATGTTTTCAATCCTACAAATAAAATTGCTGACATTAGAGAAAATAAAACAAAATAAAAGTTCACTTAGTAGATTAAAAACAACTACAATTTGCAACGTACGATATATTAGTAGGAGGCGATGCAGAAGTTCCAGTTGAGGCTGCATTGGGGGTTTTAGTATTTATTAAAGATTCTCTTAATTTTGATCTGAAAAAAAAACAAAAGACGATTATTAAGAAAATTAGGGAATCCGCAGAATAAAAAAATAACAATATTTCATTCCGGTGTACCTACCTCTTATATTTCAACAAGTTATTAATAGTAATGCATTCTAAACAAGTAAAAAGTTAAAAGAACTAAAACCTACTAACATATTTTCGGGGTTTTCAGTACATATTTTCGAAATGTACTCATTGAGTACATTTCGAAATCAGTACATATTTTCGAAAGGTACTCATGTACCAAACACGATACTTGCACGATAATACCAAACACGATATAAATCTTTTTTTTTGTAACAGTTTGTCCGGTATATGTTGCCATTATGTATGTTTTTAAAATTATGTGATTCGTTAATAATCTATATATTTCAATTGTTTGTTTAAAAACTTGTATTAGCTAAACCAATTTCAATAGATCTTGTAATGCCTCAGAAGTAAGTGTTATCATTATTACGTAACTATTAATTAATGATTGACAGTAAGTGAATAATTACCTAATTAGGGTACACAAAGAAATTACGAAATGGTCGTTAGTGATGGTATAAATAATAATGATTTGGACATCGCGGTTATTTTATACTATCACTAATGACCATTTTGTAATTTCTCTGAGTACTCTAATTAAGTAATTATTGACTTATTGCCAAACATCAATTAAATAGTTACTGTAAATAGTTACGTAAAAATGGTAACCCCAACTTCTGAGATATTACAAGATCTATTGAAATTGGTTTAGCTAATGCAAGTTTTTAAACTGCAATTTATAGATTATTAACGAATCACATATTAAAAAAATATGTAATCCAGGGAGCATTAGTATAATGATAAATTAAGGTAATTTAATAACTAGGTGTCTACATTCAAAATCTACTATTGTTAGTTTTTAAGTAATTATTTGTCTTATTACGTAGTTTTACTTATTGATAATATCAAACTTATTGATAATGTTTGAGATCATTTAATGTCTCGAATCTCACATTTCCTCGATTGTCAAAATACGACTAGAAGTTTTGGAGATATGAGGGAACAGATTAAAATACATACTTACATCCTACTAATATTATAAACGCGAAAGTTTGTATGTATGTATGGATGTTTGTTACTCTTTCACGCAAAAACTACTGAATGGATTTTGATGAAACTTTACAATAACATAGCTTACACATCAGAATAACACATAGGCTATAATTTATAAAAATATAGTGTGAGTTATCTAAAATATACCGATAACTGTCAAGTAAGTAGGAAAAAAATCTAAGAAATTGACATTCGAAATTTAAATTCTATCCTACTATCCTACTAATATTATAAACGCGAAAGTTTGTATGTATGTATGGATGTTTGTTACTCTTTCACGCAAAAACTACTGAATGGATTTTGATGAAACTTTTCAATAATATAGTTTACACATCAGAATAATACATAGACTATAATTTATAAAGATATAGCGTGAATTATCTAAAATATAACGATAACTGTCAAGTAAGTAGGAAAAAAATCTAAGAAATTGACATTCGAAATTTAAATTCTATCCTACTAATATTATAAACGCGAAAGTTTGTATGTATGTATGGATGTTTGTTACTCTTTCACGCAAAAACTACTGAATGGATTTTGATGAAACTTTACAATAACATAGCTTACACGTCAGAATAACACATAGGCTATAATTTATAAAAATATAGTGTGAATTATCTAAAATATACCGATAACTGTCAAGTAAGTAGGAAAAAAATCTAAGAAATTGACATTCGAAATTTAAATTCTATCCTACTATCCTACTAATATTATAAACGCGAAAGTTTGTATGTATGTATGGATGTTTGTTACTCTTTCACGCAAAAACTACTGAATGGATTTTGATGAAACTTTTCAATAATATAGTTTACACATCAGAATAATACATAGGCTATAATTTATAAAGATATAGCGTGAATTATCTAAAATATAACGATAACTGTCAAGTAAGTAGGAAAAAAATCTAAGAAATTGACATTCGAAATTTAAATTCTATCCTACTAATATTATAAACGCGAAAGTTTGTATGTATGTATGGATGTTTGTTACTCTTTCACGCAAAAACTACTAAATGGATTTTGATGAAACTTTTCGATAATATAGCTTACACATCAGAATAACACATAGTCTATAATTTATAAAGATATATGGTTTTCTATCATCATTATCACAATTTTCCATCACCACGCGGGTGAAACCGCTGGGCGCAGCTAGTACATACATATATACATACCTACATGCTTACATAGGCTGCTAAAATCATAACCCTCCTTTTGACTTTTCCGTAGTCGGGTAAAAATAAACTGTTACGGTTGATGGGTGATCGCTAGTGGATTTGTCATTTACTTGACTACGAGTATTATGTTGGTACAAAAACAATAACTTACATTGACACCATGTTAAAAAATAAATAGGTACTTACGCAGCTTCTCTTGCCTTCTGCAAATTATTAATCATGTTACGTTTTCGTGACATCACGGATTTCTTTGATCCATAATAATATTTCCTTTCTTTTCTACCCATGTTCTGTAAGTAGAATAATAACACGTTTGTAGAAAAAAAATATAAGTTAAATACAGCTATTTATAAACTTAGTCCACTATTAATCAAAATATTGCTTACATGAATAGCCTCGTTCAGATTCACAAATAAAATACAAAATACTTCGGTATCACAATTATTTAGTCACACTATAATTTACGTAAATATCACGCGCGGCACTTGCGCGGCGGCGGAAGATCAACCGACATAGACCCTGCGTCGACGAGCGCCAGAGAGCGAATGATTATAGGCCGTTCGAGGCACACGATTTTATACTTACTTTGAAAAATTATTATCATAAAATATGAAGACGGATTTTTTTTCTTTTTTACATATTTATAGTACAATCTTTTTTCTTACGTATAAAATTATTTATGTTGTCAAATTACTTCTATATTATGAGATATAACGTATTTTCTTTTAGTCAATTTCTAGATTTTTGACTTTCTTAGACGTGATAAAAATACAAGTTTATGATGTTAAAATCGAACTTTTCTTAATACGTTTTAAATTTCAGGATATGTTCCTTCAAATTAATATTTCTTACCTTCTTACCTAGTAATAATAATTGGTGTAATTTTACTTCAAAATTGAGTCTTCGCGCGTCATCCAGAAATCGCGCTTTCGAAATCCGCTGTTTACTAAGTCAATTATCTAATTTTATATTAATTATTCAATAGAGGTAAAATAAATATATATGGTGATTAAGATGACTGAAGTCAAAAGAAGCTAAACCGATTAATTATGTGAATAAAATCACTTCAAAAACTACTAAATTCTTGATTTACGCATGAAAAATGCTAACACGCTCTTAAAAGGTCACGGGGAAAAACGTTCAATGTCAGTTTTTTCGTGAAAATGACATTCTAATGCCATTTCTTGGCTCGTTCCCAAACGGATGGAAGAATACATATATTCTGCCCTTAAATGAAGGTAGAAGAAAACATGTCACGGAAAAGACTGATCCACCTCTGGACCTTGATCACTTGATCCCTTGGACCTAGTTTGGATCCCTTTTAATTGATCCCTTTTGAATTAGATTATTTTTGCTCTAGTGAAATGATATTTTTTATAGTTGATTTAATGCATTCTAACACGTTTGAAGTTGGTAGGGTGAAGATTTAAAACCTTCTGAAATGATCTCGGCATGATTATATATGACCCAGAATATTTAACATTCAAATTTCCCATTTTTAAAATGAAAAAATATGTTTTCTTAGATCCATATTACATTACAGACGTGGCCAATGCATTAGACTCACCAAACATTATTTGACTTTTGTTGAAATAATTGTAATATAACCTTCCCTTACTACATGGAATTCATAATATGTCGGCTCAATAGAATCGGCAATATGTCCTCTCAAGTTGTTTAGTACTTGCAACACATAATGGAATTATTAATTACTGGAAACACCCATAAATGCATATGACAGGTGTTTGAAACAAAATCTCTTCAGTTCAATTGTATTGTTTCAGATGAGTTTAAAGTGTTTTTGGTCGGATTTTAATAATTCTTTTTGAATATTGTGTTAAGATACTGACAGAATTAGAGATAAAAAAAATGTTTGGGGCTAAAATCTACAAGATATTTTCAATTTTATACCAAGTAACCATTTCTAGGGTGAAATTTATAATTTTATCTTCAAAAATCGAAAATCGGTCGAAAAAAAGACTTCTCTGCGAAAAGTTTTTGTTATAATTCTGCTGACATAAAAAACACTTTTATTGCGAGAAATCGCACAGAAAAAAATGTTTCGCAAAAAACTGTGATCCGAATCAAAGTGAGTGGAGTACAATCATAATCGAGTGGGGAAAACTTATCAAAATCCCAAATTAACCCCTCGATCGACCAGAACATTGATGAATTTGTGCCGGAAGAACCGCAAGCATACTTCAGCCAACCTGAAAAAAAAGATGGCAGACTATGGAATGGATGTATCCTCCAGAACAATCTGCCGTAAAGTTTTTGATGGTGGTCTGATAGCTCGGCGGCCAAGAAAAAAGATAAAGATTACACCTGCCATGGCAAAAAACGTCTAGATTGGGTTCGTGAACATGCAAACAAATCAGAGGAAGACTGGGGCAAGGTAACAAACCCAAATGTATATTTTACATATCTGAATAAATCATGAAAAAAAATTACCGCACACCACTTTGGTTGAAATAATTTTTTCTACCAAACTAGTATCCAGGACAAAGTTTTGCAAATTTTTTGGGGCATAATGAGCAACTTTTTTATTCAGGTATGCTTCAGTGACGAATCAATATTTTCCATTATTGAGGAAACTGCTCAGTACGTTCGAAGACAGCCTGAGGAAGTCCTTCACACCGACTGCATTCAGCAATGTGTGAAGTATCCGACGTTAGTTGTGGAGCTGCAGGTCTGTGAAGGAACCAGCAAGTCTATACAGTGTAGAAGCAACCATGCGTCTAGACCAGTACGTAAGAGTACTATAAGAACGACTTTTGCCTTAAATGGATCAGTGGTTTCCTGAAAAAGATGGAACTTTCATGCACGACGGTTCAACTTGCCACAAAACTAAGAAAGTCACCAATTTTTTGGCTGAAAACCAAATTTCTATGCTATCCTGGCCAGGGAACAGCCCGGAATGAATCCCACTGAGAATTTGTGGTCAATTGTCAAAAAAAAGATTGAAAACAAGACGAATAACAGCCAAAACTCAGCTCATCGTAAAACTCAACTCTATATGGCACCGTGAAGTCAAAAACATGTGCCAAACCTTGTTTTTTCCATAACAAAGTGCATCAAAACTCTAGTAGAAGATAAAAAAATACATACTAAATACTAGCTTTCATTACTGTCGTATAAATTTAGAATTGCTTAGAAATAAACCTTGAAAACCACAACTTCTTCGTTTGAGTCTAATGAATTGGCCACGTCTGTAAGCCCATAAAGGAATACCAAACGGATCCTGACAATGTATATACTTGCGTACGGATGCGATTATAGAAACAGACATGCTAATGTCTGTTTCTATAAGTGACTGCATTGGTTCGGGCAATAAAAAAATCTAGCTTCATTCATTGGAATCAGCGCTTTATGAACGGGCTTATTTTCTAGTTCAATTTAATTATGTTCACAATGTGGAAACACAATCTGGCGCAGGAATATTGAAACGCTGTATATTACTAGCGCGCCAGGATATTAGCAGCAGTCTACGCCGCACTGATTCAAGGTCAACGATCGTAAGAGAGCCTTGATATTTCAATGCGAATATTAATCTCCTTACAATTATTATTGTTAGTGACCCCTGGCCGTTTAACATTTTAGCTACTGATGCAGGGCCTACAACATTTAACAAAGCCGACCGCTTCTATGGTTTTGGATTATTGGCTGTAGCCAAGGAAGGCTTTTAATGCCTCGTCATAGCATCATTGCATAGGGGGAATTATTTTTCAATCGCGCTAATGGCACTCGCTTTTCAATCATGTCGGATTTCGTTGACAGCTTGTCGTATTCTGATCAGAAATAGCGAGAGCTAGTAGAGTGTCAACAATGCATGTCCATTATGAGGGCTTTATGAGACTGGTAGCTTTATGTATTTCATCAACCGTCCGTTACGAATAGTTTATTATTTGGTTTTATAGCAATCACACGTTTACGCGTCCATTTACATATATTATGAGAGCAGCGTCGAATAGGCGGGGATTAATACATCACTTGTAATTACGATCATCTATGTTATGTTGTTATAATACCATTACAAATATTACAACAGGTTACACAGGCGGATCAATTCAAAAGTATCTGCATGACCAGTAATACGAGGTTAGATTAAAAAGTTCGCGGACTAACCAACAAGGAAATACTTTATCTTAACAAATATATTTTTTTAACATTTTCTTCCCCGTCTTCAACATATTTCTTACACCTTGATGGCGACTTTTAAAAACATCATATTGCGACTTTTAAAAAATGATTCGTCGCGACCGTCAAAATAGGTGTCGTCATCTCGCTTAAAAGTATCCATTAAATTTATTATATTTGTAAATTCTTGAACTCAATATTCTGTAAAAAAACAGTAGTAATAAAATACGTGTATAGTCATTATCCTTTCTTCAATAGGCGGCCACTATTTTTAGCCGGACTATCCGAAAAAAAATACTCGCTAATATTGATATCGACGGACTTGATAGATTGAGTATAGTTGATGACTGCAGTGTTAGCAGGGAGCTAACGGGCCCATGATGAGGTAGGTGGCCACGATGACCCATGTGTTCAGGGTCGGTCACACTCACGGGTCAACACCCATCCGACGGCCTCCACGCACGGAGTGCGAACCTGGGTAGGACACTGGGTCAACCAGTCTCCCCTGGGAATCAAACCTCTGGCGCTCCTGGACGGTCTGCGCACCGAGCGGCGCAAGCCAATCGATTGTGCTCTCCGACTAACAGTCGGGGGAGTCTGGGAACTGTATTGTTTCCTATAGAGCGGGGGTGGTTGCCTACCTTACGGCGACCGCTCTTGAAATGACCATTGGCCATCCGATCCTGGGTGAACAGCAGGGCAAATGACGCCTTGGTCCGCGATAGATTCGGTATACTCCGTTTCACCGCTTCGTAAGGGAGAGGACCGCGCAAGCGACCTGAACTCGGAACCAATCGAGAGACCGGAGAAATCTGGTCACAATTGGAAGTGAGGGCGCGAGTATCTCGAGCCCGCCGGGTTTATTCCTGGCTAACTCGCGGTAAGGCGTTGGACTCTCACGGGTTGTGGCGTAGCTAGACGTTGGATTGTTATATCCTAAGTCTTCTACGCTCACTGCAGGGCGATAGAACGACTAATCGTTAAAACGTCCTGTGGTGACGGGCTCGCCCGTTGTAGTTGACACCGCAAGATGCAGTGTTAGCCGGGTCCCGAACCTGGGTAGGACTCTGGGGGGCGAAACCAGTTTCCCCCGGGAATCAAACCTCTGGCGCTCCTGGACGGTCTGCGCACCGTGCGGCGCAAGCCAATCGATTGTGCACTCCGACTAACAGTCGGGGGAGTCTGGAAACTGTATTGTTTTCTATAGAGCGGGGGTGGTTGCGTACCTTACGGCGACTGCTCTTGAAATGACCATTGGCCATCCGATCCCGGTTCAGAGCCGGGCAAAGGACGCCTTGGTCCGCGATAGATTCGGTGTACTCCGTTTCACCGCTTCGTAAGGGAGAGGACCGCGCAAGCGACCTCGAACTCGGAACCAATCGAGAGACCGGAGAAATCTGGTCACAATTGGAAGTAAGGGCGCGAGTATCTCGAGCCCGCTGGGTTTATTCCTGGCTAACTCGCGGTAAGGCGTTGGACTCTTACGGGTTGTGGCGTAGCTAGACGTCGGATTGTTATTGTCCAAAGTCTTCTACGCTCACTGCAGGTCGATAGAACGACGAATCGTTAAAACTTCCTGTGGTGACGGGCTCGCCCGATGTAGTCGACACCTCAAGATGCAGTGTTAGCGTTACGGGCTGTACTTTAACAGGCCCAACGCAGTTGGGCCATTATGACCCGTTTTGTTCTTAAGTCGGCCAAACTCACGGGTCAACACCCATCCGGTTGCCTCCAAGTAGAAGTTCGAGCCTGGGTAGGACTGCCCTGTGGGTCAGTTTTTCCTGGAGTCGTTCTTCGGGCGCGCCTGGACGGTTTGCGCATCGTGCAGCGTCAGACAATCGACTGTGCATTCCGATCGATTACCGGGGGAGTCTGGAAACGACTGTGTTTCCTATAGAGCGAAGGTGGCTGTTTGATCTACCTAACTTTGATAACCTAATGTCAGCCGCTCTTAAAACGACCGATCGACTACCCGATACTGCGTGAACAGTCGGGTAAAGGATGCCTCGGTCTGCGACGATTCGAGCTGAATCGCCGCTTACACAAATTTACCGCTTACACGGTGTAGTGTAATGGTTCCATCTAAATAGAGTACCGCGCAAGCGACCTCGAAACCGTAACCAACCGGGAAGCCGGAGAAATCCGGCCATAACAGATAGTCAGGGGCGAGTCGGCCCTCTGAGTGCTTCCCAGTGTCCCGCAGAAGGTATTAGACTCTGACGGGCTAGCTGGCGGAGCTAGATAGTCGACTGAGGTATCTACGTCTCTAAGTTCATCCTACGGCTAAAAGAACGATCATATATCGTTATACCAGTCTGGGGTGACGGGGTTCGCCCGTTGTAGCTGACACCGCCCCACTGGTAGCCGGCGCGTAGGCGACAGGCGGAGAGGAGTTGAGGAGTCACGTAGGCATTTGTAATGTGCAATATATTTGGTGTAGATCTATTTGGTGCAGTATCGCAGTATCAGTATATTTGGCAGTTATCGGTTCCTGTGCGGTTGGGCCATTAAGGGCGACTTGCATCAAGCTCGGTTAAGATAGACAACCGTGTTTAAAGAGTCTGTTAAATCTTGTAACAGACTCTTTAAACACTTTAAAAAAAATTAGCCACAGTTAAATACTCGAAACTGCTTGCACCATGCTCTGTTAAGCGGCAGTTAAATTCCCTAACTGAGCCCTGGTGCCCGGTTAGCGCCACTAACCCTCAGTTAGCGAGCTGTCAAACGCTAGCTGTCAATTTTCGAGGTTAGATTTGATCGCGTTTAACCGTTTTACCGCACTCGTAAAACGGTTTCCTATATGTCTGATGGTAATAAGGAAAGACGCGAAAGCGATACATGAACAAAAGCGTGGTCAGTTTGAGAGCTGATGAGCTGAGATCCTCCCGTCCGCCATTTTTAACTGTGCTGTGATTGACTGAGGTGAGCAATCTCGATTTCAGTTGTGTCTATGGTTATGTTCTACCACTCAAAAATGGTTTTTGCGGACTCCGAACGGCGTTAGTTAACCGGGACATCCAAAAAGTTAATGCAAGCCGTCATAATTTGACCGGCTGTTAAATTGTTTATCGTGGTTAGCTAACCACGGTTAGCAGAATTTAAAAGACCGCTTGGTGCAAGTCACCCTATGACGTGTTCGTTATCTCTGGTCGGCTCAACCTACGGTTCAACCCCTATTCAGTAGCCTCCTCGAAAAAGATCGATTCCGGTAAGGTTGTCCCTGCCACGGCATGGTAGATCAGTTACCCTGGGGGATGTCTTTCGGGCGCTGCTGGGGACGCCGCATCGTGCGCGTCAGCCTATCGACCGTGCACTCCGGCGGATAACTGGGGCATTGCGCTATAATCATTGCGCTATAAGCGGATAACATCAAGGTGTGGGCATTGCGCTACTTGTTTATGGCAGAATAATATAAACTGTTTTCACTCTTATGTACTGTAAGTTTGTAAGTTTTTCTATTCTTAATGCCGGTATTTGTATTTAACGCTTATTTAGACATGTTATGTATGTACTTGTAAGAATTCTATTATTTTTTTTTATATTTATGTGTATATTGCATATCAACGGATTGGTAGAAACTGTAATGTTGATTTGTTATGAAAATAAATAAATAATTAAATAAATAAACTGAAGGGGTCTGGAAACGATCTGATACGTTCCCTAAGCCGCGGGGGTCGATGTTGGCTTGAAGTCAGTCACTCTTCAAAACGACCAGTTGGCCACCCGATCCCGATCTGTAAGCGGCCAAAGGACGCCGTGGTCCGCGATAATTTCGAACTGAATCATCGCTAACACCAAGTAGAGGCCGCGCAAGCGACTTCTGACTGGAGGTGGTAGAAATTCTGCCAAATCAAGGCGCGAGGCTATCCCGCTGGTTTCTCTTCCCAGTGCCTCGCGGGAAGACGTCGGTCTGTGACTAGCGTGTTAGCGTAGATAGACGGTGAATTCGTCCTTACGTCTCTACGTTCGCTTCAGTTTAAAGGACCATCAATATAGTTATACCTCCCTGGGGTGACCCCTTCGCCCGTTGTAGATGACAACTCTCCAGTGGCGCAGTATCGTGGGCTATAAACCAGAAATGAAAAATAATACTTTCATCAACCTAAAAAAAACTGTGAAATGCACGTTTGATTCGCGCGCCTAGGGTTCCGTACCTTCAAAAGTTGTTTATACTCTTTATTGTGAAATGTCACAATAGGCGGGTTTATTGTCATATGACAATCTCTCACAACCAACCTTACTATGACGTGTTATATGTACTAAGGATGTTTCCAAAGTTCTGGGAATTTATCTATATTTTTATTATTTTGTTAATTTTCGTCAATGCAGTTTTTCAACATAATCTCCATTTAACTGAATACATTTATCCCAACGATAAACTAATTTTTTAAGCCGTCCTCAAATAACTTTTTCGGTGTCTCCTCAATCCACCTATTTATGACACGTTTTGTCAGTTAAACTTTCAAATCGAACAGTAAGGTTTTTTCAAATCTGGAAACAGGTGATAATCACTGTGTGCAAGATCCAGGTAATAAGGTGGGTGTGGAAGCAATTCCCATCGTAAATCGTTCAAAACATCCTTCGTTTTTCGTGCAGTGTGTGGTCTTGCATTATCCTGATGCAATAACGGACGCTTATGCAACTTTCCAGGCCGATTTTTGACAAGTGCCTGTCGCAGTGGTCCGGATAATAAATTCGAATAATATTCTGCGTTAATTGTAATACCTTTCGCCAGATAATCCTTAAAAATAATTCCTTCGCATCCCAAAATACAGTAAGCATTACCTTTCCAACAGACGGAACTGCACGCGCCTTAAGTGGAGGCCCTTCTTCAGGTTTGCGCCATTCTTTGGATTGACTTTTGGTCTCAGGATTGAAATATGTAATCCACGTTTGGTCAGTGGTCATTATTCGTTGCCAAAATTCATCATCGTAACGGGCTAACAGCTCTTGAAGTTGACGACAAGTATCAGACCTATTGAGTTTCTGGTCTGGTCCCAACAGCCTTGGTGCCCATCGAGCCGAAACCTTGCTAACGCCCAAACAATCATGCAAGATGTCATGAACTTGTCGTGTACCTATCCCTAGGTACACACTAATTTGACGAATAGTCATTCGCCTGTCCTCTTTCAATAGGTCTTCGACGGCAGTATTGTTTCTTTCATTTACCGACGTTCTTGGGCGCCCACTGCGTGGATCGTCTTCTAGTGATGTTCTACCGGTTTTAAAACGATCGATCGACCGATAAGCAGTATTTTGGGATTCTGGAGACTCACTAAATACTCCTTGCAGACGCTGAATAATGTCTGATGTTTTCACACCTTCTTTCCACAAAAAGAAAATTATTGCTCTTTGAGATTTTGCTGCGTCTGCCATGGTTACAAAAACAGTGTTTTGAAAACGCGTATATAACAGTCGAACACCTAAATCAGACTGAACAATGTTGCACTAGATAGTTGCATAAACATGTCAAGACTTGTCTGGCACCAATAACATTGCCTATAAGTTCTGCGTAATTTAATTATAGCACAATTCCCAGAACTTTAAAAACATCCCGTATGTGTGCGTGTAACATGTCTTGTTATTGCATTCGATCGAGAGAATTGAAAATGCAATTCCGTTAATTTGATCCCAACGGAAAATGAAACTGAGTGGGGTGAAATTAGGCTCGTTGGTACGAATAAACAAAAGTTATACTGTTTTGAAATCAGCGAGATAAGCCTTTAAAATGATATCTAACTCGATTGCGTAAACTATTTTTTTGCCGTAACTAGATATTTTTTTCAATATTGACCGTTGCTAGATCGACTAGGTGCAGGTGCGCTTTGGCTCTGCCAATTGTCATAACGATCATTTTAAAAGTAGTCGATTTAATAGACGGTACATCCGCGGCGCAAGCTCCAAAATGTACATCTATATTAATTGAAATTCCCTTAATTATTCCTAAAATTCCATTTTATTATGATTTTAACGATGGATATTTTTAAATATTGTTTGCAAACTATACGATGACTTAGTTTTTAGATTGACAAATAATTTGTACCTACCTGTTATTTGATTTTAAGAAAAAATAGTGTAAATTGTCATCAATGAAAATTTTTTTTGATTATTTTTCATGTCGCCGTATCTGATGACCCTAATGCGTCTACTATTAAACATCTAGATTATTTTTAAAGTGATATACTTTGACGTATGCCATTGTTTACCTGGTAAGTTTGCCTTAGTACGGGCCTAGTACTAGTTAGGCGGCGTCGATTTAAAGATTTCTGATGCGAGGTTGAGATCCCATTAGGATTGGATGTAAGAGATTGTCGTAAGTCATTAATAAACTCGTCCATTGTGACATTTCACAATAAAGAGTAGAAACTAACTAACACAAACCACTCAACTACCTGATGTACCGTGCTATATTCAGAGTGGTATTTCTTTCACCAAGGCACAGTATACCTACAGAAAGTAGACGCATTCTCATGTGACAGGGCGTTGCGGGGATAGGGTGCGAGAGAAAAGAGGGATACGTCTCGGCAAATGCTTTTTTGGTTGGTGTTACACTCGGGCGAAGGTTGGCGAATTTCTCGAGCGTTTGAATATCAGCGTCGACGGCGTAGCAGCATATGGCGGCTATACGAGAGCCCTTAGGACTCGTGACGTAGTTCGCTTCGATTAAAATTTTATTCTAAGAGAAGCTACTGTCTGGTATACTGAGACTGAGGTACCTATGTGTTGACGCCGTCAAGAAATCAATTCTGTCAGTAATTAAATCAAAAGCCCGAGGAATTCCCCATGAGGTTTAGACATGGTAGGACGCGGGGGAGGAGGTGGGGGGAGGGGGTGGGCATTCAATGAAAACGACCGAAATAGTTATTAATCGTTTTTTCTGTTTGTTTCAGGTAAGCGACTATTTATATTATTTAAGGGCAGAGTGGCGATGGGAGTGGCTGGTAAGTACATAATATAATAAGTCACACGATATTAAGTATAGTAAGACAAAATATAATAAGACCATTTTTAACAAGGTTTTAGATTTCTCTTAGTAGCTTGTCTTAGTACGTATTTGCAACCCTTCTACGCCGGCGACATGTAGGTGGTGTTGAAAGCGTTTATCGGCGAAACTAATAGAAATTTATTTGTCTATCTATAATAACATGGATAATGAACGATTTTTTAAATAAAACACTAGTTAGTTATAAAAACTCAATAATGTAACCAATGATAACAATAATGACATTTAATTATTGGTGCCATCTATCCCATTTTTTATAGGCTGATTACATCACAGAAATACTACGAAGAGATTAGAATGCTCTCTAACAGTCTATTTGAAAATTAAAGCGCGTATTTGCAATGTTGCAGTTGCAGTATTTGAAAATTAAAATGTATTGGAACTGTATAGTAATTTAAAGATCGGCTGTGTCCCCCAGCAAGATTTTTCCGACAAGTAGCCAAGGACTGATTTCATCTGAATATACATTTCATAAATAAAACCAATGACCGCCCTCTCGGTCGTCGGACGAACCCGGTAGGGTTTCTTTGCAAAAGCCTCAAACGTCGCGGTCTCTTTCCCTGTTGAGGGTGAGGTCGGGCCAAGCGCTAACAGCGTTAATATTTGATTAAAATGTATGGCGGAATTTAAATATTATTAGTGCTGCTTGTATATGAGATATTTTAACAAAACTTCGCAATGTGATTTCGGCCCAACGAGTCATGTGTATCGAATTTCAAGTCTAAGTCCAATATTTAGACATTGAACCGCAACTTTTTCAACTCTTGCTATGAAATCTTGCCTGTATTCCAAATATCAGCCCAATCGAGATTAGCATTCGGGCGCTATGGTGAAGTAATACACACAGACACACAGAGATACTTCATCATGGAGATGGTCGTAATCGTCTCAAGGGGTTTAAACTATTGTAGGGCCAATATCAATGTGCACC
Source organism: Micropterix aruncella (assembly GCA_944548615.1). Classification (NCBI taxonomy): domain Eukaryota; kingdom Metazoa; phylum Arthropoda; class Insecta; order Lepidoptera; family Micropterigidae; genus Micropterix; species Micropterix aruncella. The sequence continues at coordinate 55,360,521 of OX155980.1, read as the reverse complement.
TGAAGTCATAAAGCATTAGGCCGGACGACGCGCGTAAGGATGTCCAACAAGTCGACGTTGCTTATCGATAATTTACTCAAATAAAATCAAATAATTTATTCTCTTAAAAACTTATGTGTAGTTGCGTAGACATTGTATCATTGCTTACATTTATACTTCTTACATTATTTAATTCCCTATAATGTTGCCGAACAAAATGAAAAATATTTATTATTTAGAATGTCGTACAAAAATACATCGGGATTTTTTTATAGAAATCGTTTTTTTTAACCATTTTTTTTAATGTGGAGTTTCTTGATTTGCTATTTTAAATGGCATTAAAATTGAAATTCTTCGTGTCGCTTTCATCACTATCATTATAATGAGCTTTCAGGGAATAAAGGGAATTCAAGAGAAATCAATAATGACTAAGCCAATACATTACAGTGTTGCGAAATACATAACTGATGAATTGAAATATAGATAAAAGTAGCGATTGCAAAATATTTAACGACCAAATTCAAGCATTTGTGTCATTGTCACCTAATTAAATGTAGCTCTGTAATCAATTGTAGTTTGCCGGCAGTCAGTTAGAGTTTGTCTGTCGAGCAGTACGGTGCAGTATAATTTCTAACAGTGCAACTAAGGAGGATTTACAACCATCAATGGAGACATTATTTTGTAACGTGGAATTACTAAAGTTGAAGGGCGATATTAACATACAAACTCGGTGTCTTATCCATAACGTTTTGACATTTTTTGACGAACTTAAAAGAGACCCAGCAAAAATTTCTGTCATCAATCTTAATAAACCTCAAGAGCTGACGGCGTCAATTTGTGGAGTATCTTTGCGGACTGTCAAAAAAATAAAACAAGAAGTTTTACAATCAGGGCTTCCTACTACACCAAGAGAGACGTTTAAGAAGCCGGCAACTTTAACCAATTTAGATAACTTCGACATCGATGTGCTGAGACGTATCATCACATCATATTATGATAACGGAGAATATCCTACCGTGGACAATATACTCAACAAATTTAAGGATGCCATACCTGGATTTAAATGCGGGAAAAGTTCCATGAAAACCATTTTGCAGAGTATAGGTTACAAATATCGAAATGGCGACGACGGACGGAAATATTTAATGGAAAGGAGTGACATTAAGTGTGCCAGAATGGACTTTTTAAGAAAAATGCACAACTTAATTACCACCAATGATTCTCGATCCCGATTTTACCTCGATGAGACCTGGGTTAACCAGAATCATTCAAGAAGACGTATGTGGCACGACAAAAACGACGAAGGTGGATTTAAGAACCAGAACACCGGAAAGGGATCTAGACTTATTCTTTGTCATGCTGGGTCTGGCAAGGACTGGTTTCGTTCCAGAGGCTAAATTATTGTTTAGAGCGGTGAAATCTAAGAACTTAGACTATCATACAGAAATGAATGGTGACACATATATAGTGGTTCGAACGTTTTTTAAAAGTACTCGAAGAGCCATCCATTATTATCGTCGATAACGCAAGTTACCATTCAGTTCAGCTCGAAAAGATACCTAATTTAAAAACGAAGAAAGTAGAAATACAAGAATGGTTGAGAAAAAAAAACATTGCTTTTGAAAGTACCGAGATTGTAGAGGAGTTAATACGTAAGGTGAAAGCAAGTAATCCTTCGAAAGTGTATGCTTTGGATCAATTGGCAAACGAATTAGGACACGAATTGATACGCTTACCACCATACCACTGTCAATATAATCCTATTGAGCTCATCTGGGCTCAGGATAAAGGAGAAGTCGCTTCGAAGAACAATACGTTTAATTTAGCAGATGTCGAGAAATTGTTTCACGAAGCCGTCGAAAATGTTACACGGGAAAATTGGGCCAAGTGTGTTAAACACGCGGAAGATCTGCAAAGAGCTGATTTTGAAAAATATATTTACAGAGACCAGCACCGTTTGGTTATAAATTTACAAGATAGCAGCGACAGCAGTTCAGATAACGAGTAAAATATAGCTTTTTTAATATATTTGTTTAGCCTGACCAACCTATAATTGTATTTTTTGTTAAAATGTAATTTGTAATATTTAGTACTTGGTTTCATGTTACATTTTAAGATAATATTTAGGTTAATGTAGATATTTTTTAAATATTCTTTAAACTTTTATTTCACTTTATTGTTGCATGTATACGTTAGTTTGTATTTATGAAATTTTTTCATAATAAATGAGTTTAAAACTAACTAAACCAATTATTACAAATAAACCCATCGAAAATTTTCATCATAATCTATAATATCCATCGATATCTCTTGTCATCTTTGTCGATCCAACCATCGATCCATCATAATCCATCGATATTCCATCGATACATCGATAATCCATCGATACTGCTATTATTATTTTGAAAACACGCATCCCCATAGTGCGAGCGAAAGACAGCGAGTGTGAGCGAGAGGTCCGGCCTAATGATTTATGACTCCAAGTGCACGTTGATATTGGCCGTACTATAGATACTTCCGTCTTCTTATAAAAAAAATGCGGGTTCACAAATTTGATCGGTTGGTGGGCCGGGAAAGTCAAATTTAATTAACCTGTGAAGTTTCATGTGCCTTGAATGGACATACTTTGGCGGTCCGCCATAAACGTACGTACAAGTTTCCCGCTTTCATTTATAATAGGAGTAATTTGGGCTGCGAATTGCCGTGTCCATTATAAATTCTTAGCAGCGGTAGAACGTGACTATCCCCACTCGTAGGGGATTCGCGAAGACTGTTAAGATTTCGTCACACCTGACTTCTGAAACCACTACTATTCTACTAAAAGAGATATACGCATTATTTTTTTACTTTTTCACTGCATTGCTTAGAGAATGAGTATTAAAGTCGAGTTTTCCGAAAATCAACCATAAATAATTGGACTATATTCATTTACGAAACTCATCTTCTGACATGAACATATTCTGGAATGATGTGACTACACAAGCGACGATTCTTCTTCTCAATAAACAGTAATAAGATATACCTAATATAAGTAAGTAGAGATAAGTATATTACTTAAAAAATCGGTTGTGTCACCCCAAGACTTTTCCGGCAAGTAGCCAAGGCTGATTTCATCTGAAAAATAATTTCATAAATGAAATCGATGAGCGGCCGGCGGACTAACCTGGTTGTGTTCCGTTGCAACCGCCTCGGGCGGCGCGGTTCGTTTCTCGGCGTGATTGGGCCCACCCGAATTTCAGCTCAATCGAATTAAGCGGTTGGGCGCTGTCGTGGATGGATACACGCGCGCGCGCGCACACACACACACACACACACACACCCCAGACACACAACAGACCTTAATCTGGAATTGGTCTTAATAGTCTCAGGAAATGGTCTTAAGGGGCTCATAATAGATATTTCCGCCCTTATCTCGAGAAAAATGCGCGTTCACATTACTTTCCCTTTTGGGTAATTCGTTCGCCGGCAGAGTAAAATATGACATTTACATTTAAATAAACCGATAACTTGTTTCAACTCAATACCATGCAACCCGAGTCACGTCACACCTCTAACTAGGCTTACGCTTGTACCTAGATGTGCGATTTACGACGTAATTTGAATAGCGAGCTGACGTTAAAAAAATAGACTTTATGTAGAGATTAAAAATATACGTACACAATTTATTTACTACCTCTTTAAAGTTTAAAACTATTGATAATAATAATAGATCTATTTGATATTTTTCATAGATATAATATTTTAAACAAATGAAATTACAATTACTATCGAATATTAAATTTGTAGTGCATACATCTGTGTACAAGAATAAAATATTAAGTGCGCGCGAAACGACAGGAGCTAACCCAAAGCGACGTGTTCTCACTTCCAATAGCAGCAGGGAAGTAAACATATTTCATAGCGCGCCTGTGTATTTATATACGTGGCTAGCCCATACAAAAAATGCATGGAGAATCTGAGACCTGATTTCCTAGGATTGATTGTATAAAATCTTATTATAATAATTGAAATCTTAATATTTTATAGTGAAGATATATCATTTAACTTTCTGTTATAATAATTTGTAATTCAAAATAATAATTATTTTCCCAGTGAGGATTAAAACCCCGCGCCCATTTTTGTATATTTTCCCGTGTGTTTTTATAAAAAACTACGCAAACTATTACCAAACTTATTATCTCACCTTATAAATGACTTATTAATAAAAACGAGTGTTTTTTTCACTACTTTTTACAGCGTAGTTTTAGGGGAATAACTAAAACGCTACACCCTAATTTGAGAAATTTCGTGCAGCAACCCCTCAAATTTATTTTACATTCGGGGTGCAATGTATCAAAAATGCCTTTGTGCGAATGCCGTTCTTGCTCGAGTTATCACGAAATTTTAATCTTTTCCAGACTTCGTAGTTTATATTTTGTGGTAATTTCTATATCTATGAATGTACAAACTGTGGAACAAACTTCTTGAGCTCTACAACTACAACTACATGCAAACAGCTGCTCGTTTTGTAAACGAGCAGCTGTTTAACGAATATGCCTTATAATAAGTCTTATATGTTTGTTTTATTTCAAGTACATGCAGTTCGTTAAATAGTTGTTTTTCTACATCGGGTTTTAAAAAAAAATTGAAGACTCAATAAATGTTTCTGCGCCTTGGGAAGAGTATGAAATCGACAGTACAGGCACTCCAACTAATTATCCCGTTAGCCCATTTACCCTACCATATTCTGTCTACTGTACATTACCATCCGGTGCACCGTACCAATAACTCGGTCAGAATCCCTTGGACCACATAACCTAGTGAACGTGAACTAATGATAAACTAATATTCCACGTCTTCTGCTGTTTAGAGATGTTTATGTGATGTGTTGAGTCACGTGTGAAGCCAACTTTACAGGCGTGGATTCGCACGCTGGCCGTATGCCGTCCTAAATTATAAACCGTTGCTAGAGCTCTGTAGAGGCCGCACGCCGTGCCTTAGATTTCAACCCCATCAAAAATTAAGTCTAACAGCTTCGAATAATGGGTCTTGCAGGATTTCATACCACACGTTGCGGTAGGTGTTCAATTAGAGAGGCCTTCACCCATGTCTGCGAACATTAATAACGGGTAATCCTTGCTTAACAGACAGCACCACGAAATAATTCTTCCGACTTACTACTTCCATTCTCCAATTGACATTTCGCGGACTGTTTGTTAAAAATAAAAGTTTTATTTGCAGTTAATAAGCTCAAGAGAAATAAAATCATGTACTTAACTATCGTAATTGATTACATAGGTTATTGGATTGCTCAATGCCTTATTACGTTATGGCATTTAGGATTTTACCACGAAACGCAACGTCTAGATGGCACTCATGGTTCCGAACATTAATTAATCTTCTCTTATATTCAGTAGCCCAATAGATGGCGTTTTAAAACGAATTTCAAAATCATAGCTCTTATTATTTTAATATTATTTACATAAAGATGACATTTTTTAATTAGGTGTACAGGTTTCCATGTGTAAAAATTACGTCGTTTAAAGTTTAAATAGACTAGTAGATGGCATTTTTAATATCCGCGTATTATTTCTATTATATAATCAGACTCTATAAAAATGCAATAGATGGCACTAATATTTCGAAGTTATCCTTATGCCAATTGGATAACTATCCATTATTGGCATAAGGATAACAAGAATTGCTATCCTTATATGTCAATAATGGGTTTTAATAATTAATCAGTTCTTTATTAAAAATATTAATTGTCAATGTTATTATAGATGGCCATATAAATTGATAATAGTTTTGCTGGACAATGCTATCAGTGCCATTTGCATGTCGCCGGCGCAGGAAGGTTGTTAAAACGTACTATGACATATAGTAATCTAAAGCCTATATAAATGCAATCGTTTAAAAGGGAAAACAAGGTAAAGAAGATCACGCAGCGTATTTTATAACAGATTTTAAAATTACTTTTTAACCTATTTCAACAATAAATTTCAAAAAACTAATAGTAAGATGAAACATAAACATGAAAGCACTTTTCAAAAGTTAGCACTGGGCTCGGATCTGTTCCTATATAGCAGCTCTAATCGGGTCTTCCATACGATGAATAAAACTCATTAGCAAAAGATTTTTTGAAATATAATAAATGGTTTAAGAGTTACAGCCCCTTAACTCAATAAGCCTTTAATTTTGTAACTTAGGAACGCAAAGTCTGATTTTATAAAAACCGGTATAAATCTGTTTTTCGTATATTTCAAATAGCTAATAAAAATACCGTACGGATGAAAATGTGATTTCTCAGTAGTGCGTTTGTATGACAGCTCCGCGATCCATTTCACGTACGGAACCCTCGCAAAGCTTCAGGAGCTGCCACCGGAGACTCTTCGACATACACTGAAATCGTCACACCCTTACTCCAACAAACTCCCACATTTTTCGATATTTGGATAACTTTACGGAAAAAGAACGGCTGTGTCACCCCAAGACTTTCCCGACAAGTAGAACTGATTTCATCTGAATAATAATTTCATAAATAAAATGGGTGAGCGACCTCTCTCGGCCGGCAGACGATACCGTTTGGGTTCCGTTACACAGAAGCCTTGTTCGGCGCGATTTATTTCTCGGCTGGCCTCGGCGTTAATATTGGTTTTTAAATGTATGGCGGAATTGAAATATTATTGGTGTAGCTTGTATAAGAGATATTCCATCCAAAATGTCACAATGTGATTTCGGTTTAACAAGGCATCTGTGTACCGAATTCATTTTTTTAAATACAATATTTCGATAATGCTATATGACTAATGCGCCCCCTCTGGTGGGCCGATATCTACCACAATGTACAAATTTCGACCACGAACCTTCAACTTATGCCATGACCCAATGACGCCTGAATACCAAATTTCAGCTCAATCGGATTAAGCGTTTGGGCGCTATGGTGCTGGAGTACATACTCACAGACAGACAGGCAGATACACAAACAGACTTCAATATGGAAATAATCCTTATCATCTCATGGGGGCAGAAAATGGACATTTCCGTCTTCATTTCGAAAAAAAAAATGCGCGTTCTCAATACTTTCCCTACTGGTCGGTTGATGGCCAGGGAAAGTAAATATCAACTCCAAAGAGGCAATGAAAAAAGGCTTCAAAGCATTTATTGATTCATGTCCTCGAGAGTTTTAAAGCAGAGAAGCCATTAACCAACTCCCATTAAAATTGCGAAACTGCGCAGAGAATAAAGGTCCATATTTCAATTAAATGTTAAATACATATTTTTCAAATTACTTTTTTTTGTCTTAAATTTCCTTTTTAGAACGGTAACTTCACATTTAAGGAGCTAATTTGGAAATAAAGATATTATACAACAGCGAAACTATCAAATTCGTAGCATTTTTTTTATAGTGGGTGTTATTCGTATACATGACAGATTGTTAAAATATCCAGGCCCAAAGCCGTTATTTACAAATCGATCACTAGGAAATAAATGAGACACGAGTGCTACTTTAAGCATACCTTTTACCTTGCTAGCCCACCAACTAGCGGGGAGAGAGAAATTATTGTGAAGATGCAATTTTTTTTCGAGATGAAGGTGGAAATATCTATTTTTAAGCCCCCTAAGACGATTTAAAACATTTCCAGATGGAAGTGTGGTGTCTGTCTTTGTGTATGCATTCCTCCACGATAGTGCCAAACGCTAAATCCGATTGACCTGAAATTTTCATGCAGGCATCATTGGTTCATGGCATGATATACTATTTCAATATTTTCGGAATCTTTCAACTTTAATTAAAGCGGTACATATTTTATTGGTTCGACGGGAGCCATCGATACAATGTCGAGGGTCAAATCTGCCCTTGCTTCGCCGCTTTTGCCCTCGCTTCCCCCTGGGTATTCCGCGGGAAAAATTTATCAATTTACCCTTTTCGACGTCCGACTCGACAACGGCCTATCGGCATTCGTTATGCACATTCTGCGATAAATCGCCGCGAGCACTTGCTTTCGTCGCCGCCGAGATTTCCTTCCATCGATATTAATATTTTAAGCAGGCGTAATTTTTGATCATTTTTATGCCATTCTCAGTCTCGCCTTCTAAATGACGATGTACGTAGACTCGTAATACTAAATAAAATATTATATAGTATCTAAAATATTCAACCACGTTCATGACGACATAAAAAACGGTTGTCACCACAAGACTTTCCCGGCAAGCCGACAACCCCCCAAACCCCTCTAAACCTCCCCAACCGCCCTCCCCCCAAAGCCTCCCCACAAAGCCTCCCCCCTAGCGCCTCCCCCCTTACCCCCTTCCCCCCCTTCTACTTAAACCCCCGCCAAACGCTACCCGCACCATCCCCCTCGCAACGTTTTGTCGTTTTTTTTGTGTCGCTTGTATAAGAGATATTGCGACCAAAATTTAACAATGTGCATACCGAGTTTTAAGTCTATAAGTCCAATATTTCAAGATTGAAGTATGACTAGATTGAAGTATGACCAGCACGCCCCGGTGGACCGATTTCAACCAGAATCTTTTCTTCTAATCTTTTTCTTCTTTCTTTTCAACTCTTGCCATGACCAAGATCTCAATCGGATGAAGCGTTTGAGCGCTATCGTGGAGGAATACACACAGACACACATACACACAGAAGTGCGTCTACAATATTTCTTTGACAGGAAAGTAAAATAGAAAGTACCATTTTATTCAATAAAATTTCAAGAAATGGCCAGTTAACGCCACAGGTCATTCAGTGACACAGAACGATTTTCTGCAAACTGTATAAATTTACTAGTGCTTGTATACTACCTAATATGGTGTAATATATATAATAATTGATAATAAATATAATATAGATACTATAATAATAATGTAATTTAATCTAATTCGTAGAAGGGAATACCACAATATACAACATATATCAGATCATAATATTTTTATATTTGTAAGTACTTGTATATCGGACTTGCATATATAAAACATTTATTATGTGTATGTACATTTATAAAACATTGTGTATGTACATTTATAATTATTTATCTTTCAAATACCGAGGAGGTTCATACTTGCATATAATGTGTTGTCCTCAGTTATGTTTTAATATTCTTCAGTTATGCTTCTCCACGCAAGTCAGACAATATTATCCTAATTGTTGCAATACTCTTAACTATTTTATTCTTCAGGCTCTAACCTCTCCTCTCTAGACAAGATAATAAAGGTTCAGTGTCCCTCGTCAGAGTCATGAGCACACTCGTCTGATAAATTGTTTAGGGAGTCCTAGACATCGGACAAACTTACGCGAAGACTGTAATACTGTACTTGCATAGATTCAGTTCTCCCTAGAAATTGGCTATGCATTAAATCCCGTCAAGGAATTCCACAAATCATAATTTCGTAATACATCGCAGAAATACTTCTTTGGCTCAAACGCACTTCGATTTACTGGTGCCAAAACTTTATAGCAACTTAAAAGAGAATTAAACATCCGGGACAATGTAAAGACGAACAACCTGAAAATTAAATCTCTAATGGCTACGCTACCTGAAAAGAATGCAGACGGAGAATCTCGATAATTTTATTTTCAATAAATGTTGTTCAAAATTTAAGCATTTTTAAGCAGTGCTGACTGAATAGACAACGCCTGTGCTAAGGATGGCTTATAGTTTTTATTAAAGTTGACGATTTGACTTGTATTGAGTTTTGTAAATCCTACTATCTTTGAGCACTGATTATATCTATATATATTAAACAAAGTCGGGTTTGCTCGCCAAAGTCGCGTTGAACACTTATAACTCGAGAACGGCTAGAGCGATTTTCATGGTTTTTGATTTGTAGTATTTGTCTCCGTCCCGAATAGCAGAATAACTATTAAAAACGAAAATTGGAAAATTGACGACAAAGAAATTAATAATAAAAAGAAAAATCATTTTCCCATACAAAACGTAAGTCTGTGTTTTTCTCATGGTCAGTTGTACGTAGCATGTACACGTGTCGGCAAATCATCCGCTTTATTTGTTCTTGCGCCTGATAAAAAAACAAAAAATGACGCATATCACAAGGTTGCATTGAATGAAGAGAATTAAACCGAGTGCATCCCATGCTGCACAATATATATATAGTTTAATTCAATTATGTCTTGCTGACACGCGATTGATATACTTAATTTTTGTACTTTTATATTTATTTTTGTGTTATTATCTTAATAAAGTAGTGAAATTAATATTTATTTTGTATTCATTGTATTACTTTCATAAAATCATAAATTAAGTTCAGCTAATCTGTAACATGACATTCTATGACTGTTAGGCGGTACGAAGTTCGCCGGGTTAGCTAGTAAGGCATCTAATCAATTTAATGAGATTGCCGTTCTATAAAAGAAATTTAAGACCAAACATTGTGTATTAAATACATATTTAATTAAGCTAGCCTGTCAACTTTTGTAACTCAAACACTGAGTTACCCTGAAAGAAACCCTGCCAGGAGTTACTGTGACCCGCTCCACCGGTATACTAGGAGAAACATCATGCGTAGTAGGATAAGAAATCCTGTTCCATTAAGGTGGGGTTATAAGAATAATCGGCCAGTACTAAACAACCTAACTCCATACTCCGGAAGCGTGGAGAAGTTAGGCAATAAGGGCGAGGAAGAACAGTAAAATGGTTCCTTTCAATTTGTTAATAATTGAACAGCTTTTCCATTCTCCAACCTATTTTTTTGTCTTGTATTCGCCAATTCTTTCCATTCCTCCATTGTTTAGTATTCCAGGTATGGAGTGTTATATTAATAGTACCATTGATTATACAGAGTATTAGATTGTTCAATCCCATATTATGTTTTGGCACTGATAGCATTCTACGGTGAAACTATGAGAAATTTATTTTGCCATCTATAATAACATTGATAACTAATGGTTATTTTACATAGGACTGATTAATAATTAGAACCCATTATTTAACCAATGATAACAAAATAACATTAAGCTGTTAGTGCCATCTATCGCATTTTTATATAAGCTGATGACATAACATAAATAATACGTAGAGATTAGAATGCCCTCTAATATACTATTTGAACATTAAATCGCCTAATAATTATGAATCGAAACCTGTATAGCAAATAAAGAATTGACATCCTTATTTAAATAATATTAAAATAATAAGAGCTATAATTTAAGAAATCGTTTGTAATATTACTGTTCTATTTTGAGATAGGATACTGCATATGCATTTTTATAACGCTATCTACTGGGCAGAAAGCAAATCATCATCGACACTATGGTTTCGTGGTCCTCCCATCTAAGGACATATCTTGCCTGTGTTGGGGTGGAGCTTTTTTAGTTCAACTGTTGGATAATCAGATAGTTTTTTTTCATGAATAATAGCCTAAATGTAAAAAGCCTAATAATAGCCTAAATGTAATAGCCTAAATGTGACTTTCAACTTAGTTTTTTCATGTGCAATAATATCTTTGTTCAAATACATTCTCATAAAATCCAAAAACACGTCTTTTTTCAGGAAAAAGTCGAACTGTAAAAATATATCGATTTTCTTGTTTTGTTTCACAAGAATGTAGAGCTGTCACGAACACTCCTGTATATTTTATAGAATATTTCTGTTTTTCACTTCCTTTCTTTAATAGCCTTTGACACAATTACTTCAGCATATATACCGGTATACAGAAAAAGATTATCCTCGCAACAATACTTTCGCGATCGGTACATGTTAATGCTCAATATTTCTATCTAGGACTTTTTCCTTGCGGATGACTCCAATCAGTTTAATAAATTGAATCAATTGCCGCCTGTCGCTTGTGCTCTGCTGCCTCCCCGCTCTTCCTCGTTAGTTGCCACCGTCTATAAGTATGCGGCTGCAGCGCAAGTTGCTTTTAGTTCGCTTCGTCGCCTGTACATATCCGGCGGATGCCTCGTTGCGGAATTGTCTTTTTATAACAGAGTGCAGCCCAACAGCAGTGTTGAGTCTTCCTACTTTTATTTTATTTTGTACTCGAACAAAATATTGACAATATATACATTGTTTTGAAATTATACATACAGAATACCGAGTTTTTATTTTCATGACTACTTCACAATCGTGTAAGAATGGCCAAGTATTTTAAATTAATCTAAATTAGTGACTCAATTTTACAAAGAATAATATATTTACACTAAATTACTCCAAAATCATTCCAATTAACAAAAAAGACTATAATATAATAATTGACACTAAATAGATATTGAATACATTGGTGACTGTAGGTAAAGTTGTGTTCTAAATATTTTAAAATTACGTTATGCGCGCATACATGTTGATTTTAAGCAAATCCACTCACATAAATCTCTTGAAAATATCAATGTTTTCTATCGCCTTTATTTTATCAGGCAATTTATTAAAAAGTTTTAAGTAGGTACTTGCCTACTATGTAGAGACTAGCCGACTGGTACTTGGCCGTACGTGGTATGATCGATTAGAGGTAATGGGTTTTTTTCCTGATTTGCCTATGTACTTTCTCGTGGGATATTGCATTAGAATTCGCATAGAGCGTCTTGTAGAAAAATTGCTTATTCGGTCAATATCCCTACTTTTTGGAAGTGTTCACGACATGACTGTCGTGGACCAACACTCACTATCGCACGTATGTCTCTTTTCTTTAGAGTAATTACGCCTTTGGTGTGCGCTGCAGTACCCCATATCGCAGATGTCATTCAATCAGCGCGTATTTAATAGGTTGATCTCCTCAGATCTCTCCATATAACTACTGATGCGTAATAGAGCATATCAGTCTGACGACAGTTTGGACTTAACATGCTCCATATGTAAATTCGAGGACATATTTTTATCCAGATTTGGGGTGACACAACCGATTTTTTTATCTATTCCAAGGGAGACAGTCTACTCTGGACAACGGCGGTTGCATCATTGCCGAAACGTCGAACGAACGCTAGAAAGTTCACGCGGTAAATTCATTTGTATCTTATTTATAATATCAAACGACAGCGATAGTGTTCGATTTCATATAACAATTTATTGTCTGGTTTTTAGTTTTCCAAAATTGGACGGATGCTTAAAAAACCTAATCGGCAGATGCCTGGCAACCTTGCCTACTATGTACATATATGAAACGCTTGAACTCAGTCATAGTCACAAACTCGGAACATCTATCTATCTATTCCACTCTGCGTGAGCTTTTAAAAGACGTCTATTCCAAGTTCGCCTCTGCGACTAGGGTACTCTTGAGACCCTTACTTTATCCCATCGAATCACCCTGTATGTCTATTGAGTTAGTAATTCCATGAACGCAAATTATGCTGGGGACGGATACGACGCGGTAGGCTGGACCCGGTAACAGTGTTAAAATGACAGAAGCCACCAGCGATCGCCACGCCGCCGACCATTTCCCGCAATTCGATTATAATCAAAATGCAAATATCCTATTACAGACTGAATTGCGTTACATTGCTCATGAGAATAACGCTACTCGAGCTGAATTTGACTCATGATACGATTATTATATTACAACGCCTTCGTTCGTGCAGGCATCCGAAATCGTAAAAACCCCTCCCGCAAAAATATGAAAAAGAATTTAATTGATTCAATAACTTCAACTGGCCAGTTGATTTTGAGAGATGATTTTTTGCTGTTAAAAAACAAAATAACCGTATTGCAAACGTAGCGCCCGCAGCCACGTTGACACCGGCTCTCGATCGTTACCGAAGTTAAACAGCATTGGGCGCGGTCAGTACTTGGATGATTGACCGCATTAGGGCCGACCGTGCTATGCTATAAATTCCCGCCTCGAAGTGGGTTCCACGAAAAGACACTTGTCCTGTGCGTAAAAATAAAAAAAATCATTATTATCCGTTTTGCATGACTACTCAATTAAATTAATAATGAAAGAACGATTTAACAGTAACTGACAACAAAAGTAACTTTGCATTAAAAAAATATGAAATGTAAAGGAAATCAAAGTTACAGTATGTTAAGAATGTGTTTTATAAACTATTAAGAAATATAACGATCGCCATAGTAAAATTTGATGCACAGACGATGTATACGAGGGATGTCGTTATTAAATCTGGTATTTTTCTCCCTATATGTGTATTTATGACATTAAAAGATATGTTATCATTACAAGAGGCATCAAATTAGTAATATAAAATTTTGTGTATGTATACTTTGCCACCTCGCTACGTTTTTCATCGTAGCCAGTTGGCTGATTTTTAAGGTTGGTTGTGGTGGTAAGGTTGGTTGTAAGAGATTGTTATATGACAATAAACCCGCCCATTGTGACATTTTCACAATAAAGAGTATAAACAAATAAACTAACAAACAAGGTGATTTTTAAGGTTCAAATTTTCTTTGAAACTATCGGATTACGATTTAAAATATGGATTCCACAACGAGGACACAAGATCAAGATCAATTCAATTTACACCCTGTTGGCATAAGAGTCCCTTGCCACCATTAACTTCCTTATAAAATTATGAGCATTACTGCTCGTTTCTTTATAAATATGTATACTTTAATATTCCATAACTTTTTTTTTATAAACCTGGACATACTTATTTATATGCATGTTGATGAGGTTCAAATCTATAATCATTTTCTTCCTGAAAACATTAATACATCAATCGTCAACATGAATTCCTGTCTTCAAGCCATCTTTGAATGTGAGCGCTTTTCGGCCTTCTAATCAACTCTTCGAAGTGGTAGGCTATACTAAGTGGAGGTCGTAAATAGCTCTCCAAAATGAAAGTGAAATAATTGCCGCTTTTAAAACTTTAACGAAATCACTATCCTTGTTGTAAAAAGTGAAAGATAATGGCCTAATATCGATAAACTTGCTATGCTTCAAAGACTAAAATGGTCTCATTTGGATTGCGATCAGACGTTACAACAAGCGAATTCCAACTAAAGGTTCACTCTATCAACTGCTCTAAGCCACCCAACTGCGCCTGCCCGATCGTTCATAAAGTAGGCGAGATTAGGTATCTTGGTTTGACCATTGATTCCAAGTTAACCTGGAAGAACCAACTAAATGAACTTACATCACGCACTCGAAAGTTAGTATACGTCTTTCGTGAGCTACGTAATATTCTGGAAAAACCGACGTTAAAAATTGTGTACACGGCGCTTTGCCAAAGCTTATGGATGCACGGTATCATTGCATGGGGGGCCTGTACGAAACAAGTACTTGAACCACTGGTTAAAGCCCAGAAATTATTATTGAGGGTTACTTACAGAAAACATCCCCGCCATGACTCTGACCTGCTGTTCAGCGAAGCAAGTGTTTTGGATATTCGTCAGTTGTTCGTGAAACAATGCCTAATACATTTTTACAAGACCTTAGAGAAACGTTCCCGAAGCCAGCAACAAAGACCAACTAGAATGGCTGAAGGGACGAACTATGTAATTGCTCACGTACATACAACCTTTGCCCAAAGACAGTTGTATTTCATCGCCCCAAAAATTTTTAATACTTTAGAAGAGTCAGTAAAAAATGTTCAAAATATACAACAATTTAAGATAAAAGTAAAAAAATGGCTCCTTTACGAAGTAGGTCGTACAAAGACTGAAAATGAATTGCTTCATACAATAATTTAAAATATGTGTGTGTGTGTATTATTATATATGTATGTATATATGTTTGTATGTGTATATGTGTATATATGTATGTTACTAACCCTTTATTATATATATTTGTATTAATATGTTTACTATTTTATGCCATTTTATTTCTTAATTTTCTTTCTTTCAGCTATTTTCTTATATTTTATTTCTTTATTCATTATCTTAGTGTTAGTATTGAAAGTAGTCTATTAGTCAGTACTACTCAAACGTCACTACTACTCCAAAAACAAAGGCTATATATTTCGTATGCCCAGATACAGGCTGTTCGGTCTAGTTGGGCATTCGTCTAGAATGATCGTATGGGATGTATTCATTTTCTTATTACTTATATAAATAATTACAAATCATATCTGTACGATCTCACTGTTAACTCTATACCAAGTTGTAACAAATAAAATAAATAAAAAATAAAAAACATTTCTCCTTGCGACACGTTGTCGAGGTTAGTCGCAAAGTATTTGCTAATTTTCATCATCTACAGTTCAAAAGATTTCTTCCTATGGACACAACAAAAAAATATGACAGTCTGTCCTCTTACCTTTCTTTGACTATGCAGATGTGGTTTATCTCGGTTTATCAGAGGAACTGCTTAACAAACTCCAATGTGTATACGGTTCATCTTCGGTCTACGTAAGTACTACTACGTGTCCGAATATTGGGCACAGTTAAAGTGGTAACCAATTCGCTAAAGGAGATATGTTCTTATACTTGGTCTCCTCTACGTGTTCTCTCCCAATCGACACCATTATATCTCCACGAGCACTCGACGTGTTCTCGCCCAAAACACCATCCCATATCCACAAGCATTTTGTACTATTACGTTTTCACAGTCTCATGCTTCGGACTGCCTCTGACAATACAATACAATACAATACAATCAACTACTCCAGTAGATAGGCATTCCTACACTTGGATGCGTCACAAAATTAAATGCTAAAAATTTCATTATTATAAACATAACTATCGTGATAGTTGTCATGGCTGTAATATTATATTCAATATTACCTACATACAAATAATCAAAATATGCTAATGTGATGAGTCAGGGAGAATAATATATTAAAATAGAAATGCAAATTCTATGCAGAATAATCAAAAAATATATATTTTATTGCCAATCCAGCAATATGCCTTCGTATTTTTAAAAAAAAATGAATTTAATTATGTGAAAATTAGAATGTCAGCTATCATAATACCATTATGTTTAAAACTTTACGCATTTCATTAATCATCAACATGGAAAATAAACTCAGAATTTTCAAACTCCCTTATACCATAAATTGGGTTTCTTACCAAATTATGTATAATTATCTTTTTAAATTGGTCCTCTCCAAGGCTTTTCATTTGCTCTGGAATCTTATTATAGAAGGACAAATTTTGGTGAATAAAACTGTTTCGCACTTTGCTAAGTCGCTGTCGGTTTATGTGGAGATTGGATTTATTCCTCGTATCGTGATGATGAAAATCACTATTCACAGGAGCTTCTGTTAGGTGTCTACGAGCGTACATAATATTTTGGTAGATGTAAGAAGAAAATAGAGTCATTATTCCTGATTTTACAAATAGCGGCTTACAAGAACTTCTTGGTGAGACTCTATATAAACTGCGTACCGCTCTTTTCTGGAGGAGAAAAATTCTTTTTGAGTTTTCGCATAAATTTCTTATCTTTCTAATGGCGAATATAGCACTGCATAATTTTTTACTGAGATCATTTAAGTGATCAGACCAAGAAAATTTTGACAGTATACTGAAAATTTTGCACTGCAATACAAATGTCTTCCCCTTCTCTTTTAATAGTCATGGTGCAAGACCTTGAAACGATCTCCCAGCAGAACTTGCCTTCATCCGAATCATTTAAGACTCGCCTCAAAAGTACTATTTATGATCCAGTTACAAGATATCTATAACCAGTGTTTTATCTTTCTCTCTTCTTCATACCCAATTCCCTATCCGGGGGCATTCTTAGGTTTAATTAGGACAAGTAGTTTTGTATACGTGAGTAGAATTTTATAGTAAGTATCTTTATTTCCACAACTCACCTGTACCACTGCGATAAGGTTAGCTGTTAAATATTGCCATGTGGTAGTAAGCTCGCCAATTTGTATTTTATTTTAAAAGGCAAATAAAGAGTTTAATATTATTAGTTTAAGAGAAAGTGTGCACCGGAAAATGTGATGTAATTTTACGGCAAAAATAGTTATGGAATTCGGGGCAAAGCCAATGCTACGATGCAATCCTACCTAACAGCCAGGTAGTAGAAATAAATGGATTTAGATCGACACCTCAAACGATATCCTGCGGTGTTCCTCAGGGACCGATTCTTGGTCCATTATTATTTTACTTTTTTATTAATGATGTAGGCAATTGCTTTCCCGCCTACACCAAAACCTTGCTCTATGCGGATGATACAAGTTTCCTTTTTCACGATGACAATCTTAACGACCTAATGACAAATGCCAATCATGTGTTAAACCTAGCAAGTTCATGGTTCGCAGAGAATAATCTATTGCTTAACGCTAAAAAATACCGTAGCTATGCACTTCTCCTGAAAATACAAATCGTCTGATTTACCATTAAATATAATTGTCAATAATAGTACTTTAGAGTTAAGAGGCCTATTACAAAATAGCGTAGGTATTCTTTTAAAATGAGTTTAAAAAATGAACGCATTTTTTTTTGGATGTAACTATAAAAGATAGGATAAATAAATAAATAAATAAATAAATAACTATTCAACCCTGGGAGAAAACCGCGGCACTGAGCGCTCTTCTCTTGCGCAAGCAAATATATACACAATTTCTAATTGTTTTTTGCAGTGTTTTCTCCTTTCTAATGACAATAATTTATATTATGTCGTATTGCTAAAAGAGTGAACTTTAATATAGTATAAGTATTATATAAGAATCTTATTTTATTTCTGAGAAAATTAGAATGATACAGGAAGTTTTTTTTTAAATTTTGTGTAATTGTAAGTAATGTATACCTTGGATATGTGGTCAAAAAACGAAAAAATAAGGCCGCTATGGTCAACAAGAATACATGACGGACATAAAAAAAAATAGTATACGGTTTTCGTTGTAGTGATATTACTGTATTAAGGAGCTCAAAGTTTGCCTTCCGAGCGTTTTACGAATAACGACTTTCGGAAAATGGGCTGAATAAGTAAATAATATTCGTTATATCTAAAATTAAAGGCCGCTATGGTCAACATCAAGAAATGGTCCAGGTAATTCAGTAATTAAAGTTTGTAGAAATCTCTTCATTTCTTGGAATTAGAACGCCAAAAATCCACTTTTCTTGCCTTTCTGGAAAAAATATGTGATAGGGCTCTTAAGCAATAAAGTTGGAAGCAAGAAAGTTGGAAACAAAGGCGTTTGAAAGGTTTACTGGGTGATTTTTTTGAGCATGCCAGTTCTTTTAAATGGGATTAACATTATTATGTAACTTTCGGCTACATCATTTTCGTTTTATTGTTAAATTCAAAGAAAAAAACAAAAAAACTTCATTTGTCAAAAACAAAAACAAAAATAATTTCTGAAGTCACTCGCATGGGCAGTACAATCCCATGTCTGCTATTGTAGATTATTACCATTGATTATATAGAGTACTAGATTGCTTAATGCCGTAATACGTTTTGGCAACCCTTCTACGCCGGCGACATGTAAGTGGCGCTGATAGTATTGTCCGGCGAAACTAATAGCAATTTATTCGACTATCCATAATAACATAAATAAGATTGATTATAAAAACTCAACAATGTAACCAATGATAACCATAATAACATTCAACTATTAGTGTCATCTATCGCATTTTTATAGGCTGATTACATCACAGAAATAATACGAATAGCTAGAATGCCATCTATTAGTCGGAACATTAAAGTGCATAATTATTACGTATTGAAACCCGTATACCAAATTTAAATTTGCCATTTTTTAAAAATCATTTTAAAATATTAAGAGCAATAATTTAAAATTCGTTTCCTACTTTATTATTATTTTATTTCGATATAGGATACCGCATAGGCGAGTTTAGAGCGCTATCTATAGTGCGCCACCATACTGTCATACCATGAACGCCGCCATATTGAACATAAGAGAAGATTTATCAATGTTTAGAACTAGGATTGTCATCTACACGTTGCGTTTTCTAGTAAAATTATACTTTTTTATAACGTATTCTGCATTGAGCAACCTAATACGATATAGTTAATAAATAGGTAGTGACGTACGTGAATTTATATGATTTTTTAAGGTTATTTTAATATAGAAAAAAATACATATTTACCTAATTTCTTCTTTATTGAGCAATGTCAGTCATTTCGTCTGTACATACATACACCATCACACTAAAAAGTTGTTCACGAACTTATTCTATAGGAATGCTTTGACACATATTTCTCATTTTTATCATATTCGGGGATGTTTCGGTTTTTTAAAATTGCGCTACATTATACATATATAAAAATAGTGCTGCAATAATTGAGTTACTCACGATTTGATAAAAAAAAACTTTCTCAAGCGCTTCCAATTTTCCATCAATGTTTCACAATAAGTTTGCTGTCTTTTTATATTTGATTATTTGATTCAAAGTGGGTATTCTTTCAGATCATAGATCTAACCAACTAAACATTTTCTAGTTTACGTTGTCGAGAATATAGTCAGCGCCTCAACCGATAATTTTGAAAAATTGCTTATTAAATTCTACTAATTAAACTGAATTATTAAATTTCATATAAAAACCATATTTTATTTAATTTCAATCAATTTATTGAAAATAGGATAAAAAAATATTTACCGCGTGAATTTTGTAGCACCCTATGTTTCGGCGATGTTGCAACCGCCGTTGTCCAGGGAGACAGTCTACCCTGGACAACGGCGGTTGCAACATCGCCGAAACGTCGAATGCTACAAAGTTCACGCGGTAAATTCATTTTTATCTTATTTATAATGTCTTATTATATATGACAGCGATAGTCTTCGATTTCATTTAACAACTTATTGTCCGGTTTTTAGATTTCCAAAATCGGACGGATGCCTGAAAAACCTAATTGACAGATTCCTGTCAACCCTGCCTGCTATGTATATGAAACGCTTGACCTACAGTCGTAGTCACAAGCTCGGAACATCTATCTATCTATCCCACCCCGAGCGAGATTTTAAACGACGTCTATTCCACGTTCGCCTCTGCAACTAGGGTACTCTTAAGGCCCCCACTTTATCCCATTAACTCACTCTGTATGTCTATTGAGTTAGTAAGTCCATGAACGCGAATTACGCTGAGGACGGAGACGACGCGGTAGGCTGGACTTCCAATAACAGTGTTAAAATGACCGAATCCACCAGCGATCGCTACACCGCACGGTGGTTCCGCGTCCAAAGCAGAGTTCAAAACCTCCTAAATCTGTTTTAAACAATTTTTTCTTTTTGTGAATTATGTAAAATATTAATAAAAGACCTATTTAATTAAATAAAAAAAAAATATCAAAATATAATTTATTATTAATCATATACAAGCATCAGAAAAACTGTATTTTTTTATTTAAATCGTATGCAGTGTTGTTACTACAATTTGGTACTCAAATACAATGAATTTTTGTAAATTAAATTAATAATTAATAAATAAGAAGAAACAACAAAGAAAATTATATTTACAGCTTACTCAATAAAAAGTCCAAAATAAACATGCAGCTTAAAACTTTAATAATTATATTTATTATTATTTATTCCGTAGCCGGCGATTGGGGAGGGGGTCGCCCTCGCAGCCAATACGCTGCTGTCGGTGCCGCTGGATCTCGTACTCCATTCACGATTCGCTTCCATTCTTGACGATTTTTTGCCACGTCTCGAGCATCCCTAGCCGACAATCGTTGATTTTTAAGGTCGCCTTTGATGGTATTTAGCCAGGTTTTCTTCGGTGCCGATCGCTGAATTCTCCATTCTGTCGGACGGTCTCGCCAAAGAAGTTTACGTGGCAAGCGATTGTCGTTCATTCGGCAAACATGGCCGAACCATCGTAGTCGACGTTTTTGTACTTCTTCTTCGATCGTTGTTACTAGATCGCATCTTTCTCTAATGGTCTCGTTTCGAATTCGGTCGCGGAGTGAGACACCGAGAATCTGCCTCAAGCATCGCATTTGGAAGACTTCGAATTATATAACCTCCTTAGATAGAAGGCTCTTTTTTTTTCGAGGAATTTTCCAAAGACCAGATTAAATGGGGTCTGAACTCTGAATGGTCTGAATTAAGTCTGTATTTGTAACTTCTCGTGACATTTTTCGTATAAAATCTCGTCTGAACAATTTTAAACGTTTGTTATTAGATTCAGCTGCTTCCTCGGAAAGTTCCCCGATAGATAAAAGAGCATATTCTGATACATAGCAACATGTATGAGAATTTTGTGGAAGGAAGCAGGGAGATTGTATCACGGATATTCTTCAACTAATGGACGCGCGGTTACCAAAGAATATTTTTTAAACTTATTACAATCAATATTAAATCCCGATGACAAAGCCTGTAAAATATAACGTAAACCTGTAATTTCACCTGAGACTGCAGAGTAAGATTTTTTTTTGTGCCGTATTACCGTCGTTTGATGTCCCGCTTCCGCCACTTTGTGGTTTATCTATAACTAAACCTAACCTTTTCCTAAATTTCTTTCAAAAATTGAAAAGGAATAGGCCTACAGTATCTTGTGGAACAAGGGCTAAGGTTTTTCCACAAAACAGTATGGTCTGAAAAATTGGGTTCTGTTTATAGCCAATTGAAGTGGAACATAAGTGGTCACAAATAAACCACGGTCGTATTGTGCTGTTGAATTCGATAAGCTTTGCTTATATTCGCTATGATCCGTACTATCGTCAAATCCCCATTTACCGATTAAAACTAATTTATCCGAATCGTTTGAAACTCTATCTAAAACTTCACTTTGAGACTTACGTATTCGAGAAAAGGTATGATCTAATAAATTCTGTAAATCTACTTCGCAAGTAGTTTCTGAGACTAATATGTTCTCTGGGTAACAGTTATTTTTGGCAAAAAAAAACACTGGGATGATGGTAAAATATTACACGAAGGTTTACTGTTCACAAGATTCCTAACCAATAAATATTGGTACTTAGTAAGTTTAGCTTCAACAATAAGCGACAATACTTCGTCAGCAGTAATATCCATTGTTGAATTACTACTATTATATTGACCCGAAGTGTTAAGCAGTGTGTTTACAACTTGTGATAGTTCTGTTAATCGTCTACCGCGTTTTCACCGTCCACCAAGATCGGAAAAGTCTTTTTTGGGCCTTCCGCCTACTACGGCGTGGGACGGCCCCGGTTGTTCCTGCTATAAATGGCACTGTTCAACATTTCTACACTATCTACATTTTCGGCATCTTTGAGACGTTAAAAAACTTCTAAAACATATTTTTTATAATCTAAAGGTTTCGGAGGACACCACAGCTCAAATAAACGCCTCCTTGAAAAGGAACATTTCATTTTAAACCTGAAATTAAAATATAAAATAAATATCAAGTTTCGTACAAAATGCTAAATCGCGTCTATGGGACATCGTAGCAAACATGTTCGGACGCGCGGGCATGTTAGGGCGAAAAAAATATGTTCCTCATAAAATACACAGATGTACGACCATTTTAAACTAAATCAGGACCTCCCCAGTTGGCCCCACTTTTTTGCAGCTCTTGACAAAATTACAGTAACAGAAAAATATACTAAGAAAAATAGGTTGGCATAGTTCGACATAAAACGAGAAGTATAATAAAAAGATGCGTAAAACTTAATAATTTACAAAACACTTACCTTGTTCTTGAAAAACCATCGTACACAAACAACATAATAATTAGCGTTTCTTAGAAATTACCAAAGACAATCACCGCGCGGATGAGTTACCGATATGCAGCGAGCAAGAACAATGATATGCTTTTACTTCCGAGGTCGATTAATAAGTGATAACTGAAGTAAAAAGCCCTGATATTTATACTCCTAGGTAGGTACGGTCTTGGTGATGACATCGTGCTATACGAATTTTTAATATTCGGCAATGAGTTACAGGGGGTTCTGACCAATGGCCGGCTCATTTTGTAACGCCGACTATTTCCCGCAATTCCTTTTAATTATAATCAAAATGCAAATATGCTATTAGAGACTGAATTGCGTTAAATGAGAATAACGCCAGTCACGCGGAATTTGACTCATGATATGATTAATCTATTACAACACCTTCGTTCGAGCAGGCATCCGAAATCGTAAAAACCCCTCCCGCAAAAATTTGGAAAAATCAAGTTTTTTCTGAAGCCAAAGCGAAGTAAGTGCTCACAGACTAATAGAAACTCTCCAGAAAGCAAATGGCGAAAACTAATGGCGATATGCGAGATTGGTTGGATTGATAGATATGTTGGCATAATGACATGAGGAAATTTACACATCTCTGGACAATTTCAATACTGTCGTCCTTGGGAAGAGCTAATAGGCCCTGTTGTAGTTTGGCCACTAAGGCCGAGTTATATAGGGTCGGTCAAACGCACGGGTCGATACCCATCCGGCGGCCTCTACAATGAAGTGCGAGCCAGCGTGGGACGCTGCGGGCCAGTCTCCCTTGGGAGTCAACCTTCGGGCGCTCTTGGACGGTTTGCGCACCGTGCGGCGTCAACCAATCGATTGTGCATTCCAACTAACAGCCGGGGGATTCTGTAAACAGTAATGTTTTCTATAGAGCGGGGGTAGTTGTTAACCTTACGGCAACTGCACTTGAAACGACTATTCGGCCACCCAATCCCGGGTGAACAGCGAAGCAAAGTATGCCGTGGTCCGCGATAGATTCGCGATAGATTCGGAGACCATATCGCCGCTACGTAAGGAAGAGGACTGCGCAAGCAACCTTGATCCTGTAACCATTCAGGAGGTAAGACGTATCCTGACGGCTAATTTCCAAACGGAGATATCCTTTCAAACTGGTAGTCAAGGGGCGAGGCTGCTCGGTGCCTCGCCGTAAGGCGTTGGCCTCTGACGAGCGTGTGGCGTAACTAGACAGTGGATTGTTTTCGTCCCAAGTCTTCTTCGCTCACCTCACGGGAGACAGAACGATCCAATATCCTTAAAACTTACTGAGGTGACGGGTTCGGCTGTCGTAGTTGACAGCTTCAGTTGTCGTCCGTGGGATCTAATGGGCCCTGTTGCAGTTAGGTCACTAAGACGCATGTGTTTAGGGTCGACCAAACTCACGGGTCAACACCCATCCGGGTAGGTTAGACTCTGGCCTACGGGCTAGTTTCCCCTAGGTGTCAAACTTTGGACACTCCTGGACGGTTTGCGCAACGTGCGGTGTCAGCCAATCGATTGTGCATTCCGACTGACAGCCGAGGGAGTCTGGAAACAGTATTGTTTCCTATAGAGCGGGGGCAGTTGTTTACCTTGTGGCAGCCACTCTTTAAACAACCACTCGACTACCTGATATCGGGTGAAAGCCGGGCAAAGGATGCCGTGGTCCGCAATAGATTCGGTATACACCGACCACCGCTACACTAGGGAGAGGATCGCGCAAGCGACTTCGAACCTGTAACCAGTCGGGAGGTTGGAGTTATCCTGATGGTTAATTCCAAATGGAGAAATACTACCAAAACTGGTATTCATGGGGCGAGGCTGCCCGCTGGGTACCTTTCTCAGTGCCTCGCCGTATGGCGTTGGCTTCTGACGGGCATGTTGGCATAGCTAAACAATAGATTTGTATTGTCTTCTACGCTCATCCCACGGCTGAAAGAACGATCATATATCGTCATACCAGCCTGGAGTGACGGATTCGCCCGTTGTAGTCGACACCGCCCCACTGTCGTCCGAGAGGACGCTATGAAAAGTCATTCGAATTCACTTCTTTTCTTAGCTCGAAAACGTACTCGTATTTTCAGCGATTTTATATTCAATGAAATATCCGCAAAAATATCGATTCAGTACCTAATGGGCAACCTATTTTATATAAACTTTCCAAGTTGCAGTACTTCTATGTTGAAACGGACAGGACACAGGGTAACGTATGTGGACAGTATCCTGAAACATCTTAGTTCAAATTCACCTTTGCAAAAAAAGGAACAGCCTCAAAATATGTAGTGATTCGATTTATGATGCATTTATTTCATACTAGCTGCGCCCGGCGGTTTCACCCGCGTGGTGATGGAAAATTGTGATAATGATGATAGAAAACCATATATCTTTATAAATTATAGCCTATGTGTTATTCTGATGTGTAAGCTATATTATTGTAGTTTCGTCAAAATCCATTCGGTAGTTTTTGCGTGACAAACATCCATACATACATACAAACTTTCGCGTTTATAACATTAGTAGGATAAATTACATTTGTCTTCAATTTTATTCGTTTTTTAAGCAATCATAAATATTTCGGGAAATAAATCACACAAAAAAAACAATTTACTGTTCAACCCATTTTAAGAAATATGTAAATTAGCATCGGCTTATTTTAATGTATGAAATAATGTATGAAAACGACATGGCTCCAAAAATTCAAGAACTCAACTTTGTCTGATATGTGCAAACAAAAAAATACGATAATTACAAAATGCACCGGCAATAGACCCAATCGTTTGGAAGTGGAGGGGAAATCTCTTGTTTTCTTACATAACAATAGCACTGTATTGCGGCTGCAGGTAGAATTCCTAAATATGCAAGTTGTTTTGGGAGAATACCCAAACTCTACTCTCATTAGCGAAGTGTAAAACATTAATAATAATAATAAATAATTGATTGCGTGAAGTCAGTCAAACGAAACAAAAAGATCAACGAAAAGGTAGACAAAAAAAAACATTTTCTGTGTCAACAAGTCGTATTAAACAAAGAAGTGTTTAATCGCTCATAACAAATATTTCTCCCGAGCAGCTTACATATGCGGCTGAATCTAGCTTTTTCCAGTCTGGGAAAAGAAGAACTGCAAAAGTTATGAAATTAGAGTTAGAAGCTTCACCCAAAAAGCTAAAGAAAATGCAACGATTAACCAATTCTACGTTCACTGCGTTTACGCCAGAAAAAGCATTGGCTCTCATAGTCGAGACAAGCCTAAGTAAGGAAGACTACCTATATGATAATTCAAAGAGCAGCAAAATCACGAGGAGCATGTTTGTACCCAGCATACAATGTTATATCTCAAGTCAACCCAAATTGCTCGCTTCGAAAATCCGTCGTGCATACAACGCTAGTATTGTTTTCGCAAACTTAACGGCTTCAGCTGAAATAACAGGCCTGGACGAAAATGTTATCAGCAGATTTGCCAATATCTTAGTTGCGATTTCAAGTTACCATTATATTAAAATAGGATCTTTTAAAGCGTACTGACTAGAAACAGCTAAGCTTTGTATCCAACTATATGGATGGTATAAAATGAGTGCTTCTATGAATAAGCCACTCATCCATGGCAGCGACGTTATAGCTTCTTTGCCATTGCCTGTAGGCCAGCTCTCAGAGGATGTTTTGGACATTAGCCAGAAAGACTACAAAAACATTAGGCTATTTCAGTCAAGAAAAACCAGTCGAAAAGATACTAACACAGATATTATTCACTGGATGCTAATTAATTCTATTCTCTGATTACTTTGAAGCGGCATCAACAACGAAAGAACGATTCAGTAATCAAGCGTTGACAATGATTACAATTGCCGAATATTTAGAAAATATTTTTCCAGAAATGGCTATTGATCAAGAGGTTGACGATGACGAAGAACAAAGTGATTCCAGTATGTTTAATTAGTTTAATTTTACCTTATTTTTAACATAATTTTATATTGAATAAATACATAAGAAACATAACAATACTTTTTAATTTGTATAGGCTTAAAGTACTTAAAACATACAATTAAATGATCAGTAATCAACTTTCATAATATTAAAAATGTTTCCTATTATTAGTTATCACAAAAACATTTTTGTCGCCGTAAATAGGCTCTTTGCCCAGTGTGCGACGGCAACACCCGGCATCACTCTCACGAGTCAGGTCAACGGGTCCGGCTATCTTGGGTACATCTTCCTTCCTTCCTTATATCGACGAGACGCATCAGTCTGTACTCCCACAGACTAGAGCCGTGCCAAGTACTAAATACTCGGAGCACAATTTCAATCCTTATCCATACATCCTCGTAACTTCAGGCAGATAGCCCCTACATTCGCGTCAACCTATATCCTATTCGGGAAGCCTTAGCAACTGGCAATACAACTCTCAATAAATACCTTCTGATACACTTTGAATTGACTTTTAATACGGAGATAATCCGCACGTTGACACCACCACATCACAACAAATAACTTGGAGTCTAGTGAGGGGTGGCCCGTCACATACCCATGTATTGTGCAGCGGTGTATTGTTGATAAATGAGCCACTCCTTGAGGGGTAAAAAAATCACGACAAGACCACGATTTACCAACGTTTAGAAATGATTGGCTTATAAATATACCTGAAAGGTGCACCCTGCTAAACCAATTATCCATTAACTACCGCATCCATTCATTACTAATTAAACGGTGCGGTTGGGAGTCGGACCTTTCATTTATTTTATACTTGAAATCCGACTATGCAGCACAACCACAGACCAGGCTAAAGTACATGGATATTCGCGGTCATTGTTATAATAATTCAATTAATAGAGCGCACTACTACGGTTAAGTGAGGCTCTCGGAACAGTGGAAGGGACGCTTCATGCCCCCCAGATAGGGATTCATATTTAAGGAGGAGGACCAACCTTAACAAACATCATATTCTGCACCTTTTTTCATTTGTTTTATTTTTAATACTTCATTCATATTCTTGTGTACATTTGGTCACATTGTTATCGAAGTAACTCGAAAAAATTTAACACTCAAATGTGACAAATGCTCAATACCCACCTAACTATGACTGTTCTGTCCCGTATTATGGCGGGTCAGACTAAATAACTAAAGCACACTATGAAAATTTTGATATTATATTATCTAACTTAATTATCGTAACAGACGTTTTATTTTTTAAAAAATATTAAATGTACTTAATTAAAATGTAATAATATGTCGTAATAGCAATAATACAATAATACATATCAATATACAAAATCTACATGAATGATGCAAGTCATAATAGACAATTTTATAATTTTTCTATCGCTGGGTTATTTCCGGTTATTGGTGTTATCTGGGTTATCGCTGGGTTATTATATATTTCTATCGCTGGGCCTAGATTACCTGAAGTTAATGATTTTTGAGTACGTTCATTCCGCAGTAAAATTAAGGTAGCAAATACGCCTACTATACGCATCCTCATTTAAACTCCTAGGTTTTGTGTTACGACAATCCAAACACTTTAATAACATTCGCGTTATGCATACGTCGTATAGAAATGAATGCAGTTATCTGAAATCGACATAAAGATTCTTATATGGAGAAATTCAAAAGTGTTGTTTCTATTACTTTCCTGTCAAAGAAAGTATTGTGGACGCACTTCTGTGTGTCTGTCTGTGTGTATTCTCCGACGATAGCGCCGAAACGCTTCATCCGATTGAGCTGAAATTTAGCATACAGGCATCATTTGGTCATGAGATGAAAATATTGTGGTTAAAATCCGTCCACCCTGGGTTGGCTCCCGACAAGGGAACTCCTCAACGGTAAACAGCAGAGACCCAAAATTTTGTATACGCATTCAATTATGATAGCCCCTTCCATGTTCCACCATGACATGGCTGATAAACCCTAGGTTGGCTCTGGATGAGGGAACTCCTCAACGGTCAACAGCAGAGACCCACAATTTTGTATACGAGTTTCGATTTCGTTTTCGATAGTTTTCGATTTCGGTTTCGGTTTAGATTTCGATTTCGTTTTAGATTTTGATTTCGATTTCATCACTTTCATGGGGGGGGGGGGGGTTAAAGGGTGGCGCTAGATGTGGGGGGGGGGGGGTGGTATGATTTATTAAATTAATATTCAGATGTTTTAAGTTCCTGGCTACTTGACAGGAAAATCTTGGGGTGACACAACCGATTTTTAAAGCAGTACGTACGGTTATTATTAGTTTCTACATCCTACTGCTTTTATTCTGGGCATAGCTGGCTATAATTCTTTATATCTCAGAAGGGAGTCATGTCCTCTATTTTCAAGTTGATTCTAGGCAGGTGGCAGGTAAGATCAGGTGACCTAACCTGACACACGTGGCAGGTTAGGTCACCTGATCTTACTTTGTATGAATAATAAGAGCCGTGATTTAAAATTTCTTTTGCTATTATATTATTACTTTATACCGTTTTGGCGTGTTTAGAGCTCCATCCACAGTGCCGCCATACGGTTTTACCACAAAGTCTCCATATTGAACATATTAATGAAATATTATTAATTTTTTTAACTATGGGGTTTAGATTGAGATTTTTTAACTACAAGTTATTTTTTTAATAATCTACACGTTTCGTTTCGTAGTAAAATCCTGGTTAGCAAATTGTTGTACGACTGCGATCAATCTCATACGCTATATATTCAATGCTTATATGTATAGACTCACATTAACTTTGCTGAGTGTGAGAACTCCTACTAAATGGCTTCATGATTAAACTTAAGATAAAATTAAATATATAAATGGCGTGACTTAATCAGTTGGTTAATTAAGGCAGAGCTAGACTGACCCTACGTACACAACGTACGCAACGCATTACGACATCTGGACCCTTGAAATTGCTTGAAAACAGATGTCTTAGAAACACACTTATCATACGCAACATTGCATATGATGTGTGTTTCTAAGCCGTCTGTTTTCCAAGGGTCCAGATGTCATAATGCGTTGCGCTAGTTGCGTACGTGGGGCAAGTATGTCTCTGCCTTTAAGCCACCACGCGGCAGTGGTTTCCGCGTGGCTCCTGGGCGGCATAGTAGGCCTCGGCCGTTCTGGTGACAAGGTGAGTGATTGCCGATAAATCCCTTGCCTTTTTATGTCGTCACGTTCAAATAACGTTTCTTTATTTGCTATTGCGCTATATCAGCAGCCTTTTATTTCGCATTGGGGGGAAACACGATCTGATTCGCGGGGGTGTTTGCAATCCCACAACTGATCGAAAAATAAACCACTGATCGAAATCGATAGCGGCTGCGGTTTGTTATCACGTCTTTTGGATTTGATATTTTCAGCAGTTGATTTATATGAAAGCAATCCTAAATTTAAAAACTGGATAAAGCGGGGTCAAGGGATCTTCAATTCAATTCATTTATTTGGAGAGCATGCGGCGGTCTAGAACATATTTATTTGTATTAATCGATTGACTAATGCGTTGATCATTAAACTTCTTACAGATTAAATAATGTAGATTGAAAAATATTAATAATTACAAATATTAGTAATTACAGTAACTGTCTTTTCTCCCTGAGTTGGTCTTACCGCAATGCTCACTTTTCTTTAATACGTAGGCATTAATTATCGGGGTACAAAGGCAGTTCCGCTTCCGCAGCTGCAGCCCTGTGAAACGACCTAAGCAGATATTGATCCAAGTCGTTAACAGCTTTCATTTACGAGTTTAAAAAGACTAAAATATAAATAACTAATCTTCTATACAAACCTAATACTATTATTCGAATTTTGCATCTTCCCTAGCGCACTTAATATCAGTAAACTGAGTGCGTCCTCTATCAATATTATCTTTTTGTATCTGTTGACACAGTAGTGTCATTTTACTGTCTATATGTGCATTATTGATGAAATAAATAAGAATTTTTTTATTTTAGAGTTATGCGAGACGAGACGAAATTGCTTATTACCGAACGATCAGACCATTTATCTCGCTCGGCGGAATAGCCGCTCTCAAGATGGAGTAGGTGGGGCATGCACCGGCGCGACGCGGAGACACGCGGCGTTTGTTCTCGTGAACAGCTCCGTAAAAAGATAATGCGTCCTAACGCGGTCGTATTTCTTCGCGACATAAAAGATGAACTCGGGGTAAAGCAGGCCATTAGGGTTGGCGACTTTCCTTCGTTTTACGTCCTTCTCTGACATTTTTCTCCGGTTCGCAGACGGGTGCGGGTGCGAATTACGGACTGCGGACACTCTACTTTATGTATACATACATAGTGTATCTACAGTAAGGACGTTAAATTCAGCAAATGAATCTTGAGAATAAAAGAAATAAAACATTGTGGTTATTCGCTGATGACGTCATATTGCAGCTGAAGACGACCGTCTGGCTGCACAGTCGGCTGTTGGCCAAAATGAATGGTTTAAAATAATACAATTTGTATGTGTACTACTCGATGTGATGCCTGTAAATTGGCGCTCGCTCCATCTCTCTTCTCTCTTTCGCTACACTCCCACGTCGCGGGCGTTCAAAGGATGTCGCGTCGCTCGTCACTATACGCGGCGATGCCTCCGCTGCGATGATTTAGTATTGACTTCCGATATTCTATGCTATCGTAGATGCTTTAAAAGACGCGTGCATTTTGGCAAGGCTGCTTCCCGTCTTGCTCGTGTCCCTTTTTGCGTGCTCAATTTTTGATCGGTACGTTCACTTGCATCGCAGCTGCAGACTGCATATTATTGCAGAATTGCAACTTATGTGGCTGCTGCCCTCCATATTATTATTTATTTATTATTTATTATTTATTTCGTAGCCGGCGATTGGGGAGGGGGTCGCCCTCGCAGCCAATACGCTGCTGTCGGTGCCGCTGGATCTCGTACTCTATTCACGATTCGCTTCCATTCTTGACGATTTTTTGCCACGTCTCGAGCATCACTAGCCGACAATCGTTGATTTTTAAGGTCGTCTTTGATGTTATTTAGCCAGGTTTTCTTCGGTGCCGATCGCTGAATTCTCCCGTATGTCGGACGGTCCCTCCATATGAGCCAGTCGTCGGTTCATCGAGGTCTGCGGTCGGTTCGCTGAGGCCTACGCCAGAAGAGCGGGTTCGGCCAGTGCGAGGTCCACTTCAGAGCGTCAGCGGATCTTTGCATAACCGCCGCATTACCGCGGTTCAGGTGCAACGTCAAGTTTAAGCAACCCGTGGAGTGGCTATAAGAGCAAATGCAGTCAGAATAAAGACTGCGGGAGGTAAACCTGAGTATTTTCAGACCAGCAACAGGACCAGCTTTAACTGCAGCGCATCGCGAAGTACGAATTCAGTTCGCTAGTGCAAGGAGTATTAGTACAGAGGGGACATAAGCTATCATATTTTCTTGGTTTCCTAAAAGTAAAGTTATTTTAACATTTATTGTTTTAGAAAGGCTACTTTCGGTAATAAACGTAGCGATGCACTGACATACCTACTACGTAATTCTGTAAATAAACGACATGGTAGTTCACTTGACAACCTCCTCCCTTCCATGGTTTATGGGTGGCCCTTAAGCTTTCTGTCCGGTGAGTTTGATTATGCAGGAGGTACGACAAAAACAAATGCTAATCAGAATATTCGTCATGTTGACAGGGTGGCCGGCGAAGAGTGAAAATTCGTGCGGGTTCATAAAATTGTCAACTATTCGAATAAGCGAGCCATTTCTATTCATGGGCGGGCGCTAAGACGAAACCGCTATCTCCAGATATCTATCCGTCTTTATCTGCCTTCCACTTCCACGTATCGGTACGGCCGTTTCGTCTCTCTCTTGCGCTGCCCCTCCGCGCCGCACAATGTTTTCTTTGATTATGAAGACTGAAGCTACTCGCAGCGAGTTCTTGTAATATCTCCCAAAAATCGGGGGATGAAACTTCCGGTGCTGCCGCCTGTACTGTGGCCAATTATACCACTTTATGCGAGTAAAAAAAGACATTTTTATCTATTATTATAAATCTTTTCTATCCACCTAATCTTATTCCTGCCCCTGGTCCATCATCCGACAATCTTACCGTCAAAGATCAAGCGACACGTTGGGTTAAGTCTGACCTATAAGGATAGGGCCAAAGTTTCGACCTTTCATTATTATAGCACCTACTCGTCGTTGCAACTCGATATTTGTTATGAAGTTTTTCCACTTAATCATCACATGTTGCAGCGTTCAACATTGAAATTGTTGTCGTTTCAGGATCCAGGTTTCGCGTGTATACATCAGAGTGGACCATATAATAGAAGACTTGGAACCTCTTAAAATCTGAACATCTGAATTTTTTTCAACTGTTTCATTGTCTATAACCCGCACCTCTATTTGAAACACATTTCATAATAAAACGTAATTGGAGAATACAGCTCCAGCATTATCTTAACAAAATAAATCGGTCCATGTTATCATTAATAATTAATGATTGTATATATGAATATAAATTCTACAAATTTCGCGTACTATTATACCATTTTAATAATATATTTATATCGCTATTCATGTATCTAAATATTTATACCTGTGTAATTATATTTCATCTACATATATGTTATAAATGTTAAAATATTACTACTAATCTATACTATCTATACTAAAATTATAAAGAGGTAAAGTTTGTGACGTTGTAGGAAGTAATCTCTGGATCTACTGAACTGATTTTGAAAAATCTTTTACCAATAGAAAGCCACATTATTTGTGAGTGTCATAGGCTATATATTAATCCAAAAAATGAAAAGTCTTTTTCGTGGTAGTCGGATTTCCAAAGTAAGTCGGAAGAAACGGTCGAACGAAAACGTTTCTAACTAACGCTGCCCTAACGATGAGAGATATATGATTAAGTTCTAGAGAAAAGTTGTAGAGCTTGATAATGCCTACAAAAAAGTCAGCGACAGCATATGTCAAACTTTTATATTTAAGTCACAAAAAGTAGTTTTTCAAATTAAAAAATAATTTAAATCGTTAGATCATGTTTATTGGTCATATTATCAACAATTATGAATTCTTAACAAAATAATTAAATTTATCGTCTCAAGTGTTTAAAACAAAAGACTTTTCCCTTTTACTGTATATAATTTCCCTTTTATTGCATAAATAGTTAGAAATAATACGCTCACAAATAAGACACTCACAAGAAGACACTCACAAATAACGGTATTATAGTCAAATTGGCATGCCAATACATACATCCATATACAGTAAAAATATAACCCTTCTTTTCGCAGTCAGGAAATAAAACATATCACTCAGTACTAACCAAACCACACTCATAATTTCATCACAGGTAAAAAGTTTTACCGCCCAACGAAGTGGGCACGGGTCAGATAGTATTATATATAATAATAGTTTAAAATATTATTATATAACCTAAGTATAACATTACAACCTAACAAAATATTTTTCAAATTATTTGCACGGCGTAAGTTTTAATCAGCATAAGAACATGTTTTTTGAGGAATTGTGTCTAATTATAAGATCATTCGCTTGCTCTAAATAAGTAAAAAAATGACAAATAACATGTATATTATGCTAAAAAGTATTTTTGAAGACGCAGGCCCTAGGCTAGGGTCTGCCTGTATAACATCACTTCACTCCAGCTTCCTCGCGAAAATCTAATGTACCCTAATAATCATTTCCTATAACTTTTGTAGCACAAGAATACGTTACGGTGTAAAAAAAATCATTTTGTGTATCCAATTGTGTTGTCATACTTTAATTGACGTATTTTTATTTGCACAGAGAGACCGGTTGCTTTGGCCAAAAGATATTTTTTTACGTTTTTCTGTTGCCGAGGCGCAGCGTCAGTCGCGTCAGCACGCATCGCTTGAAGACCTTTGCAAGGGTGAGCAGCAGGGAAATCGGGCGATAATTGCCCGGTTGACGCAGGTCGTTGCGAGGTTTCATTATGACCGTAGCCATCTTCCACTTCTCCGGAAAGTTACCGAGTCAGATGCAGGCGTTGAGCAATCCTACGAAGGACGGAAGCTGACGACGCAGTAGTTGTCGCAGGATAAGTGACGCCAGGTCCACAGCTATCCCCGATTCCTAGGAAACGAATGTCTCCAGACCCCCCCCCCCCCTTGGTGCGCAAACCGTGCAGTTCCGTCGGAGGTGTTACCCTGGATCTGCACTTCCTATTTAACTGTCAATTCAGGTTGCAGCCACTGGCAGAGTTCACAGCGGCCCTTCTAAATTAGGTCCCTATTCAAGGAGGCTACCGAGTGGGAGCTAAACCGTGAGTTGAGCCACCTAAGAAGACACAGACAGGCCATAATGACCAAGCTGCCCGGAACCATTGGGAACCAAGGGGAAGGGGCTTCAACTATCAAACGTTGTACCTATTTTATAGAATTTCGATTCCCTATCTCTCTCCCAAACAAAAACTGTCGCTATGCCAGAATTCGCGGCGCCTCGATCGGGCGCCGCTCCTTCGTACTTAGATTCGAATACTTTCCGATGTGTTCTTTGCGGTTGCTTTGATGATTGTGGAATACTTAAAATGTCACCAAAAAGTGTAGCTGTTTTAGCCGATTACATACCCAATAGCATTATCACCGTACTCTTCTCTTCCTGATCTGAAATAAGTGTAAGTTTCAAATAAGTGTAAATCAAATGGCTTATGAGTTAATAAAAAACTGTCTTATGAGTTATTCTAGCTTACCTATTGAGTTTCACGCCACGCATTTCAGAAGCTACAAAGTCACTATTTTCCGAAAATAAAGCGCAACTATAAAAATATCGACTTTAGGCAGGTTATCTGCTAGACCCTTTTCAAAACCTACTTCCATATTTTTGTCTGTCACCACTAACACCTAGTTTACTACATAATTAAAGCTAGTAAGCTAAACGTGCAGTTGATAATAGTTTTAGGGTATTATAGGTTAAGGTCCGTAAAGTAACTCTGCGCCTATTCAATAGAACGAATTTCAACTAAGCACGCGCCGCGCGATACTGCGGAGTGACGTCACAGATAAAAAGCCTGGGCCGCGTAAAATTAAAAGAATGAGCGAAACTTGACGACGTCTTAACTTAGGTAATAAATACTTCAATTTTGATGAAACAAAAACTAGTGTACCTTATTTAAATATAGGCTTCATATTATATGCATTTTATTGTTAAAATTATACCTCTTGGTGTTACTCATTGGGATGTCATTGGATACTATTTTGTGGTAGGTAGTTTTTCAGTCTCAATTTTATTTTTGCTTCGCTAAAGATTCCCATCTAGATGTATGTCCTTTTACTAGATAATATTATGTTAATAGCCGTTTTATTTCATAAATAGGCTGCATAAATTTGCATACGAAATCATTTTTTCCCTGTAGAGCAGCGCGTCGCGTTTCCTTGGTGGGAAATAAAGTACTACTGTGCGCTGTAGTTCGCTCTATGGAGTTCTTCGCGTAAGTTTTTGTTTATTCTTTCGCTGCATGGATGTTTTTTTCACCAACTTCTTTTCTTTTTTGTTTCAGGTAAGGGAATTTCGCCTTACTACCATATTTACGTACAATGAGATCATTCCGTGAGTACCTTTCTACGCTGTTTGTTAAAATTTCACAGACTTAACAGATCGGTGTCATAATATTCCGTATTTTAGGGACATGGAAAGATAATCTGCTCGGTTAGAATAAACCTAAGGAATAAAAGATGGTTTTTTTATGAAAAAAAAATGTATAATAATTTGATAACCGCATATGTGTCTACGATATTATTTTGTTTTCAAAACATAATTTAATTTTAATGTAAAAAAACTCAAAATGCTCACTTTTCTTATTCAGTTTGGTGCCCTCCCTATGAAAGGAATTCCAATACGTTAGGAACGCCCTACAGCTCGAATTATTAAAAACGCAGCGCGATTTATAAAATGCTGGAGAAACTTAATAAAAACCCACGCGAAACTGCGAATTAGTGCAGTTCTTTACATACTAATCGGTAGTAAAAGCGGCATAATAGGAGTATGAAATAAAACAACACACTCTGTGGAACATTAGCAGGATCATTCCGTATCATCGTCATTTATTGCGGATAATGGTGTGTTTGTATGGTACTTGATATAAAGCACATCTCATAGATTAAAGTACTTATTATCTACCCCTCACGGCTTACAACATTAAAAAATAAAACAAATTTTACAAATAATAGAAACTTGGATCGCTAATAAATAATCACGTATGTCTATCTAAATTAAACAATAATTAGGTAAAAATAAAATTCATGTGGTATATAATATACAACTTGGGTTGTCGACTACAACGGGCGAGCCCGTCACCTCAGGAAGTTTTAACGATTAGTCGTTCTTTCTCCCTGGAGTGAACGTAGAAGACTTGGGACAAAAACAGTCCACCATCTAGATACGTCACAAGCCCGTAAGAGGCCAACGCCTTAACCGCGAGATAGCCAGAGATGTTACCTGGCGGGCCGACACTCACGCGCTTACTTCGAATTGTGACCAGATTACTCCGGTCTCTCGATTGGTTCCGAGTTCGAGGTCGCTTGCGCGGTCCTCTCCCTTACGAAGCGTTGAAACGGTGCGCAGACCGTCCAGGAGCGCCAGAAGTTAGATTCCCAGGGGAAACTGACCAAGGCCAGAGTCCTACCCAGGCTCGCACTTCATGCGTGGAGGCCGTCGGATGGGTGTTGACCCGTGAGTGTGACCAACCCTGAACAGAATGGGTCTTCGTGGCCAACTCAGCAAGGGCCCATCAACTCCCGGTATATAATATACAGCATTGCTTAAATTATATAATATACAGCATTGCTTAAAGTAAACGTGTAAATAATATTAAAAGCTCAGAGACAAAGTAAAATGAAAATGAAAAAATCACAGAGTCACAACCGCTAACAGCATGGATGAAGAGTATATGCTCCGCCAGTCCGCTTTCAATGGTGGTTTGTGGATTTTAAACCAGTGGGGCGTCTCTGCCTCTCCCTGGTTTCCTGGTAACTCGGTAACCTAGCAGTACTCTCTCCCTGGTAGCCAGGCAGCACTTCCTCACCGCACAAAAAACAGCGATTTCTGAAGGAGGATGGAGAGACTTGTGAACGTAATTCAGGCGCATTAGCATTATCCTTACTCCTCTTAATAAAAACAGCAATCAATTTTTTCAAAGCACAATAATGCAACACAATGCACAAAACAACACAAAACAATTCAGTCAAAGCAATCAATCGACAGAAATATTTTTTTCTTTATCATACTGTTTTCTACATTTCTCATGAACCTCAAGTACAGTACACTACTTCAACAAAACTACCTTTTCATCTCCTCGGTTTTTACTTGCTTCAACAAAAAATACATTCGCGAGACTGAAAAAATGAAAAACTGAACCAACTGAGAAAATGTTTTAATCATTAACAATGTTCACAATACGAACGGTTACCGACTTTACCAAATGTTGCCGATATAATTTGTGTGTTTCCGATAAGATAAAGAAAAATATTAAATATTAATTTCGTCACATTAACCTTCAGAACATCATTTCTAATTCGGCCACTTGAGTTTCGAGAAACGAGTGTCCAAATTTACATGGTTTTATGGAGTTCCCCTGCTTAATAGAGTTACCCGACTAAATGACCCTCTGCTTCTGCGATCAGTAAAAGCACCAAAATATAACCTGCCAGCATTCGGCTTTTATGACTAGCGTTATCTTTAAAATTGAGAAAGCAAAATGCAGCTCTCTGATTTTGCATACTTATGTACCCCTAGAGCCTGCTTGTGCTCTTGCACCTATTATTATATAGGGGTAAGAGGAATTTTGCATGCAAAGCTTCCAAAAGACTTTAGCAATATAACAGTATCACTCGATTCTCTATTTGCAGCGTTTCCTGCAACGTTCAGCATGGCTGTAAGTACCGCCTAGCAGTGCGGAGGAACAAAAAATTAACACTTCCGTCACAGAGAGTATCATACTTTTAACCCCCAGTAGGTACTTGAGTTGAGTGCTTTTATTACCTGCACATTTATAATCGGCCTGCACTTTGCGAAGCAGGCACCACTCTACTCGACAATTCCGTCGATTTTTATTCGCTTTTCGACATCGCCTTCTAGGACAAATTAAAAATGGATGCTCGCATTACCCGTTTCTTTTTTTTTCTGGCCCACCAGCCAACGAGAAAGGAAAGTATTACGATCGCTCATTTTTTTTCAACATATTAAGACGAAAATAGACGAATAAGACCATTTTCAGATGAAATTCTGTCTAGGCGTCTCTGTGTATTCCTCTACGATAGCGCCCAATCGCTTAATTCGATTGAGATGAATTTTGGCATGCAGTTATCATTTGAACATGGCACGAGATGAAAAGGTTATGGTTGAAAACGATCTACCAGGGGTCATATTTTAATCTCGATATATTGGACTTATAGACTTTGATACACAGATGACTTGCTGGGCCGAAATCCCATTGAATTTTCACCGGTCAGTATATTTGCGTAAACGATTGAATCGAACGTGTCTTTTGCGTTGCATTGTGTTGCATATTATCCGCGCTCGTCGTTGACTATCCCTTTTAAACAGGTCAACCCCTTCTCGAAAGAATATCACGCTCAAAATGCTTCTATAAATCCTTGACCACTTGCCGGGAAAGTCTTGTGTCACCCACACATCCGTTTTTTTAAATATGATAATGTCAGCCTATTCTCCGGAGCCGTTTGAATGACATGTTACCTGCGGTCTGTAAAAAATGAGGCTCATGCATGCCCTCGGGTAAGTGATTTTATTGACGCGCACCAAAAAATATTGTTGAGGGACTCGTTTTGCGACCTACCTACGTGATGTTAGGAGCTCTGTGAAATTGATGTATAAAATCTCGCATCATTATCTGCTATCTATCCGCAATGCCGAACTACTTCTGTTCGGCACAAAACAGCGCTACCTGTTAATGAGTGCTCTAAATACGACACATCATGGCCCACTTAAATTTTCAAGTTAAAATAGAATATGATGCGAAACCGTTTTGAGGGTTTTTTAATATAATCCCTTTATCATGAAAACGTCGTCTTAAGCTATTAGGCCTTCGCTCATGACGCATAATTTGATAAAAGTCGTGTTGAAATCAAAGGGTGGTCAAAATAACATTATAATTTTTTTTCATTTTTTAAAAAAATAAATTTAGTTTTTTTTTTAAATATATTTTTTTCCCTCATATTATTATAGCTTCTCCAACCTTAAATCCAAATGATAATGTCGATCCTTTAACCAGCTTTCCCACACATCTAGATCAGCCGGCGAGCGATGGCCGCCTCCCATTAGAGGGTCTCAACCTTTCCTTACCTAGCTCACAGTCGAGGAATGAAAACTACGCACAAGATCTCGACAAAATACTTGAAGCGACTTTCTCTTGCCACAAAAAACACCTCAATGTGTGTCACATCAATGCTGAGAGCATCCCCTCCTCATATGCCGACTTACTGGCTACATTTTCAAACTTGGATTATCTGGACGCTATTTTAGTCAGTGAAACATAGCTGAAGCCATCTTTGTCATCAATGCAGTATTCACTTCCAGGTTTTAAACTTATTAGGCATGACCGCACATGGAAGAGAGCAGGAGGGGTTGGAATTTACCTACGTGGACATATAGAACACAAGGTAGTATGCGAATCGCCAGGAGGCGAAAATCGGCCTGAATACCTCTTTGTGGAAATATCTTTAAAAGGCACCATTTTTTTTTCTGATATCAGATAACTGCGCTCTATCGGAAAACGTTGAAATTTTTCCGAATCGATTCGGAATAATTTAAACGTCTTCCGATAGAGCGCACGAATTTTATTCGATAAAGCAAAAAAAAAACGGATATTATTCTTTGACTAATCGAAAAAATTCGTAGATAAAAAGATAGATAATTAAATTATCTTTAAAATGGTGTAGGTTTCATAATAATAAGCCAGATAGTATTTGCGTAGTAGTCGTTTTTGTGTTCGGTTAGACCTAATTTCACAAATTAATTACACTATGTAATATAAACAAAATCTAAAATATTCAAAGCTAAGAATATTAGGAAAATATTCTTGTTTAACATATATTTTTTTCGAATCGTAAGCAGTACTCGTTTAGACGTAATTATCAGTTAAAAATAAAAAAGATACATGTGGCACTCGGGGACTGCCGCGGTAAAGCTATTGCATAGCATTTTTTAACAACTTATGCAATTATAATTATTTATTTATTTTATTTATGCAGTATGAAGAATTTTTTTTCTGATGTCAGATAACTGCACTCTATCGGAAAACGTTGAAATTATTCCGAATCGATTTTATTCGATAAAGCAAAAAAAAAACGGACATTATTCTTTGACTATTCGAAAAAAATCGTAGATAAAAAGATAGATAATTAAATTATCTTTAAAATGGTGCAGGTTTCATAATAATACGCTAGATAGTATTTGCGTAGTAGTCGTTTTTGTGTTCGATTAGACCTAATTTTACAAATTAAGTACACTATGAAATATAAACAAAATCTAAAATATGCAAAGCTAATAATATTAGGAAAATGTTCTTGTTTACCATATATTTTTTTTCGAATCGTAAGCAGTACTCGTTTAGACGTAATTATCAGTTTAAAATAATTAATTTTCGTTAAGAAATTTCTTCATTCGGTCGCCGCGCTGGCCTAGTAGGCCCGCGATAAAAGCTATGCAATAGCTTAATAATTAATTTTCGTTATGAAATTTCTTCATTCGGTCGCCGCGCTGGCCTACTAGGCCCGCGATAAAAGCTATGCAATAGCTTAAAAACGAAATTACAAAATAAACTGTTACAATGATACTTAATCAGCCAAAAAAATAATACAAATCAAAATAGAGACGGAAATATTTTATTGCTCTTTTCGCGACCTCCATTTAATTTCGATTGATCATAATTAACATTGATCTTTGCATAAAATATAACTAGAAACAAATAACCAAATCTAGTTAAATGTATTGAGAAATGTGAAATAGAATTAAAACTAAAAAAAGAAATGTTCACCCCTCCCCTCCAGCATTTAATATTTATGATTTAAAAAACTCACTAAACAAATATACAGGTGGGACTTTTTTGTTTATTTTATATTTTTACATATTAAATCTACTGGGTGGCGACCAGGGAATAACAACCCTTGAATAAATTTGCATTCTTCATTACTTATTTGCTAATAACGTTTGCCTATGTGTTACATTAATATAGAATACATACAACCAGTGTAGACAAAACAAAAGCCGGACATCCAGGTCCCAGCCAATGTCAACTATCTAATCTTGCTACAGCTTTACACCTTTCCGCGAAAAAATCTATTACCACATCAAGTAATTTTAATAGTTATAAATTTTTAAGAACAGTTGTTAACAAAGAAAAGCAACGCAAATTACTTACACCTAATCAGTCACATACATACCGACCGTCGCTTGACGTTACGGCCGTTCGGGTTTATTCGGATCCGCTCGTGTAACCCCCTTTCTCCTCTGTCTGTGGGGAGGATTTTTTCTAGGCGCGACGGAAATGCCCTTGGCAGAGACTTCACACACTGAGAATGCGTTCAAAAATCGACTTAGGATGCGTTCCGAAATCAATTGAATCAATTGAATTGAACAATCGATAGTACGACGCGC
The DNA here is from genome assembly GCA_944548615.1 of Micropterix aruncella. Classification (NCBI taxonomy): domain Eukaryota; kingdom Metazoa; phylum Arthropoda; class Insecta; order Lepidoptera; family Micropterigidae; genus Micropterix; species Micropterix aruncella. The sequence continues at coordinate 55,317,548 of OX155980.1, read as the reverse complement.
TTTGGATGCTAAGAGCTTGAGTGAAATAAGTTTCTTTCAAACACATGAATTTGGTGCCCTCTTTAATTGCCACCCAGATCAGTGGCTGCTTAGAACGATTTATATTACATAATGTGTTGTTTGACAAATCTTAATGACGTTCAAGAGGATCACCATCGTATAGCTGAGCTTGCAGCGACTCGGGCCTAGTACTGCTTAAAAAAATGATTCAATATACGCCGAGTCAAAGTGACACGTTTTTCACCGTGTTATTTGCTTTACCGACGGGACTCAGAGAAAAATATTACGTCGTCTAATCTTCCCTCGCATGCGTGGTTTCTTTGCTCTCGTATACATTTTCGTGTATTCCTTTTGGCCAATCATCTGCCGCTCTGTCTCCTCGCTGGAACGTCTGAGACTTGACATCTTTTTTTATCCCCGTCTACGAAACATGTTTTTCGCGCTTAAACAACATTACATATAACAGGCTATTTTCGCCGAAAGTCGAGGATGAAATTTGAACCTGAAAGAGTGAGCCGATTGAAACGTAGTGGTTTAATAAGCTTTGGGCTGAAGTATGTTTCACATGTCAAATCCCCGCTCCCTATATAATGAAACTATTTCTTATTTTGCCATAATGCGATTTCGCCCTTTTGCAATAGATTATTAAGCAGTAATTTCATATTAATAAGAGCCATAATAAAGTACCCGATGCAAGACCAGGAATTAAGAACAGCGTTCAGTGGAATCAGACGAAAGGAGGGGTTTGCGTTACAAATAAGATAAAACGAATTTACCGCGTGAATTTTGTAGCACCCGATGTTTCATCGGTTTTGAAACCGCCGTTTTCCAGTCTACCCTGGACAAAGGCGGTTTTAACATCGCCGAAACGTCGCGTGTTACAATTTTCAAACGGCAAATTAGTTTTATATTATTTATAATGTCAAACAACCGCAATAGTCATCGATTTCATAGGGTATTACCTATTTTGAAAATATATAGGGCATTAATCTTGTTCTCCACAACTCATATTAACCGCCCTGCCTATACGAACGTACGTGATACGTCCGCTATATTATCGCCCGAACTCAACAACCCGTATCACGTACGGTCGAGTACAAATACAACAAAAATATATTTAAAAAACGAAACCCACAAAGCGTACGTGATACGCCAAATTGTTCCTACGAGTCTAAATACAAAATAGGGTAATAATGTGTCTATTGTGTAATTGTTTTTCTGGTATATTGTAAACAAGTATTGTGATATCTAATGAAATCTAATGAAAACTAAATATAATGAAAAAAAAAACCAGCGATTTTTACTCACATTTTGAGTAATAACCCAAAGGTAAGGGCGGTTAATTGAACAAAATGCAAAAAATAAAAATAAACACAGTTTATTAATTTAATTGTGCGAAAATAATGAAAAAAATTCGTTGTGTCACCCCAAGACTTTTCCTGCAAGCAGATGAATCCCCCCCCCCAATGATAAACCCTCAACCCCCCTCCCCTCCGAAACCCCCATTCTCCTCCTCTTCGCCAATTAAGCCCCCCCCCCCACCCGACAGTGATTGTTTCAGGTGACTTGATAGCAAAAATAGCATATTTTAGTATTTTGTAGTATTTCCGTGGCATTAAAATGTTATTTTTGCAAAAATAATGTAGTATTTTCTTAAATACGGCGATATTTATGTTAAAAAAGATGCGTCGCTTGTATACGAGATATTTCAACCAAAACGAGATTTCAATTCATAACGTGATTTCGGTCCAACAAGGCATCCGTGTACCGAATTTCAAGTCTCCAATCGCAATATTTTGAGATCGAAGTATGACAAGCGCCGACGATCTTGCTAAGGCGGGAGCAAAGGGAACGTTATACGGCCCTGAACCTTGCTGTGGCGTACCAAAAAGCCTTGCAAACCTAATGCTCAAACAAATATGTTTAGAACAATCCATCAACCACTGGAACAACACGCCAGTGTTGAATCATTCCAAGGCGCTAATTAACGCTTACGACCGTAAGACGGTCCCCGTGAGGCCTTATCGCTAAATAGGAACAATCTACGCATACTGGTGAGGGCGCTTACGGGGCATTTTGGAACACATGTTCAATCTTAAGCTCAGAGACTCAAAAATGTGCAGGTTCTGCCAAGAAGCAGAGGAAACTCCCCAGCACCTCATGTGCGAGTGTGGCCCGCTGATCCGTAAAAGATACACGCACTTGGGTGGTCATTATCTCCAACCTGGGAGGTAAAAAAATCTGGCGCCAAAAGCCTGCTGCGGTTCTTAAATGACACGAGGCTTAGCGCAGAACTATAGTAGGTGGCGAACACAATAGATCAGCAATGGTCGCAGTGTTACAAGGCTCATAAAGATCTTAGAAAAGCCCCACTCAACAAATAAAAAAAAAATGACTAGCGTGCCTCCCTGTGAACCGATTTTAACTAAAATCTTTACAACTCTTGCCATGATTGAATGATGCCTGCATACCAAATTTCAGCTCAATTATATGAAGCGTTTAGGCGCTATCGTGGAGGAATACACAAACACACAGACTCACAGACAGACTTCAGTCTGGAATTGTTCCTAATCGTCTCAGGGGCTGTCAAAATGGATATTTCGGTCTTCATCTCGATTTTTTAACGCGTTCACAATGCTTTCCCTAGTAAAGTCCGGGAAAGTAAAAATACATAAACTTTTTTTTGTAAGGTTTTATTCACAATCGATCAATTTTCCTGAGGTTATAAATTATTTGTCATAATTTAAAAGGCTGGGCCTAAAAAAATATTTAATTCGCAAAAACGAAATGTGGGCAATGAATTGCGATGCATTTAGCAAAAAAATGCACATCTAATGTAGAATAACTTGGTTTCTATTTCTACTTACGCACCACTCGGTCGTCATGGCTACTGCAGTCGTTAACGAGCTGAAAACGCTGGTTACATCTGAATTGTGAATGATGAATCAATTGGAGGCTAACGTAGCGAAGCGACGTGATTTAATCAACTAAAAATACCGTCATTCAAGAATATTATACCGTTGTATTTTCTTGAAAGATGCGACGAGTCAACGAAAGATAGCAGTCGGTTACAGCGACGGCCCCTTCACTTAAAGTGAGTGCTATCACGGAGCGAATGAAATGCGACCGACACGAAACAAAGTCAGTTTCCAGTCGCCGAGCCCAGGTGACATTGATCCGAGACCTCTTCCACCAGCATGACGGTTTTAGCGCGGATGCTGTGGAGCCGGGTCCCGGGCTTACTTGTGACAGGAGTCTCATTCTTCCATACGCGGTGAAGCCCGATTGCGAAGAGATCACGTCTTGGCAAGTTCACCCAGGCGGCAGCTGAGTAGCGTCGTCACCGTCGAATCCACGACTACCTTTAACTTTGTTGACGACGAACGCCGCCACTTACGAAAGGAGCTTATCTCAGCGTAACATACCTCACGCAGAATCCGAAACGGCCAGTGGGCCTGGACACGCACAGCTGGTTGATTCGGGCGCGGGACGGGCCGAAATAATCATTAAAAAAACAGAATAAATATTAAATAATAAAAGTACTCGAAAATAATCATAAAATAAATCCTATTACCTAAGTAATAAAAATAAAAATCTGAATTCACTATAGTATGTAACTAGTAGGTAATTTATATTGCCAGAAATATGTGTAAATATGTGTGTATAAATGCGTTGCTATTTTTGAAATGTCATGAGGATATGTTCTTTTTTCGTTCTTCCTTTACTAATCAACCACTAAATGTGGCAATTTTTTGAGGACCTGAGTTAGTCCTGAAATATCGAAATATTTTCCTAAACTATTCTTTAATCTCGGGGCGAGGTAATGATAATGGTGTTTGATGTAGATATCTATATATTGTGTAGGGCACTATATATTGTGTTGCATACGCTAATTTTGTGTTCTTGGAAACAATGTCTGCTTGTGCGCGATTGAATGTTAAAGCAGTTTTTTTTTCGAAACCGGAAATTTCGCTTCTCAACACGGCGGTTAGGAGGTAGGGCAATATTGGAGCTTTGCAAGCAGGCCGGCACCGGCAGCCGAGGAAACGAGCGGTACCACTCCCACACAGGGTTGTCGTCGCTCGACAAGCGACAGACTACCAATCACATAACGATTATTCTGCTTTTACTATGACATACTTTGTCTTTATGAATTTGCGAGAGGGTTGCGGTCAAAAACGCAAAAGGTTTATGACTATATTTATTCGACGCATTCTTTAATGGTTATTAAGTCCTCCGAAGGGTTCGTCTGAGTCGCGATGGAGGCGGAGTTTTAATTGCAATTAAAAATGAGTTTGGGACGGTACACAGAAGCGCCGAGCATTACATTTATGACGATATTTGGGTTAGTACTAAATTGAGAAACTGTAATATGCATTCCCCCTGTGTTTAATACAGCTAAAAAGTAACAAATAGATAGACGAGTAAATAGATAGATAGAAATTCATTATTGCACATTTTAAAACAAAACATATAATATGTCGACTTATTGCTTAACTTACAGCCAAACAATCTCTTACAGCCAAATTTCGTGAAGTGAGTACAATAATAAAAAAAATAATACGTGTGGCACTCGGGGACTGCCACGGTAAAGCTATTGCATAGCATTTTTAACAACTTATGCAATTATAATTATTTCTTTATTTTATTTTTTCTGATATCAGATAACTGCGCTCTATCGGAAAACGTTGAAATTATTCCGAATCATTTGCGGCTGCGGAAGCAAATGATTTGGAATAATTTAAACGTCTTTCGATAGAGCGCCGCGCACGAATTTTTTATTCAATAAAGCCAAAAAAAACGAATTATTCGAAAAAAATCGTAGATAAAAAGATAGATAATTAAATTATCTTTAAAATGGTGCACGTTTCATAATAATACGCCAGATAGTATTTGCGTAGTAGTCGTTTTTGTGTTCGGTTAGACCTAATTTCACAAATTAATTACACTATGTAATATAAACAAAATCTAAAATATTCAAAGCTAAGAAGATTAGGAAAATGTTCTTGTTTAACATATATTTTTTTGGAATCGTAAGCAGTACTCGTTTAGACGTAATTATCAGTTTAAAATCATTAATTTTCGTTAAGAAATTTCTTCATTCGGTCGCCGCGCTGGCCTAGGCCCGCGATAAAAGCTATGCAATAGCTTAAAAACTTAATGTCTAACAGAAATAATCACATTACAAAAATGACATTTTAAAATATATAATTAGCATCTTGAGAATATCTGCAAGAAGCGGAGGATAGGAGATAGGATAAGACGTAAGATAACTAAGAATTTAGGGGCATGAAATGCTTTAGAGAAGCTTGAAAAAGACACCGTATACATAGTCTAGCTGCATGCACGGTTATGAGTAAGAATCGCCATTTTACTATCCTGACTTTTACTAACCTGAACGGTGTGGAAGACCATGACGTCTTAAGTGAGTGATTTTTTCGGTGCATATCAAAGTTTCTTAAATAAACGTTCTTAAATACTATACACTAATATTTTTCAGAAATTTTAAGCTAAATTTTAGTAAACTTTCAAATTTTACTCGCCGACAGCGGTTTTTTATACAGTTTGTCTGTTTTCTATTCAAATTAATAATTTCTATTCAAAATTATAATTGATTGTTTGTTAGTTTCTACTCTTTATTGTGAAATTTCACAATAGGCGAATTTATCATCATTGGATAATTTCTTACATTTAACCACTATGCCACTGGTGTGGCCATGGTGGGTTACGTAGCATCTGTCTCTAAAATCTAGAACATTGCATGGACCAGACAGTCGTTTTGTTCCTTTTCTGTCTAATTTAATACGCCTACAATGTCAACAAGGCGAGGCGTAAGGAAAGCCTGTGCAAACTTCGATTTATTTGCGAAAAAAATCCTCTGTTTGCAAATGAATATTTCAACTCTGGCATTTTGCTTTATTCTGCAGAGCGCCATTTCGTGTCCTGTCAGGCGATTTGAGCATTATGTGCGCGGAGCACGAAGTACCAAGCAGATACCCACCTATGTGATCCTTTTCCCGGGATTAGACGGACAAAACGACCGCCGCTCGGGAATAAACGGAGAGAAAATGTTGGAAGTTTCTTCCAACATGATACGACATCTTTTCAAGTTTCTTACTTAAGAGTTACGATGGAAACTTATTGCTTTTCACTCTTTCACATGTCCTCTATACATGGGACACTCGGAAAGTTATGAGAAGAAAATCGGAGTAGGCTGTGTCGTCTACAGGACCCGTAGGTGTTTGTGCGTGACAAGATGCCACAGGATGCTATTGGTATTTTCTGTAATCTCGAAAGCATTTTATTGCGTTAATACTGAAACTCTTCTTACACTGAAACATTACGAGATAATGGATAGAGGGTTGGTTTTAAACGTACCATACTTAGAAAAAGAGTTTAATTGTTTATATTTAGATTTTTAAGCTATTGCATAGCTTTTATCGCGGGGCCAGCGCGGCGACCGAATGAAGAAATTTCTTAACGAAAATGAATGATTTTAAACTGATAATTACGTCTAAAGGAGTACTGCTTACGATTCGAAAAAAATATATGTTAAACAAGAACATTTTCCTAATATTCTTAGCTTTGAATATTTTAGATTTCGTTTATATTACATAGTGTAATTAATTTGTGAAATTAGGTCTAACCGAACACAAAAACGACTACTACGCAAATACTATCTGGCGTATTATTATGACACCTGCACCATTTTAAAGATAATTTAATTATCTATCTTTTTATCTACGATTTTTTTCGAATAATCCGATTTTTTTGCTTTATCGAATAAAAATTTCGTGCGCGGCGCTCTATCGGAAGACGTTTAAATTATTCCGAATCATTTGCTACTGCAGCCGCAAATGATTCGGAATAATTTCAACGTTTTCCGATAGAGCGCAGTTATCTGATATCAGAAAAAATAAAATAAATAAATAATTATAATTGCACAAGTTGTTAAAAATGCTATGTAATAGCTTTACCGCGGCAGTCCCCGAGTGCCACACGTATTTTTTATTTTTTTTACTTTATTAGATACTATTATTTGGATCTCTTTTCTTAATATTTTAGTTATAAATGTTTTAAAATATGTTGACTGTTTATATAACCTGATTCTAACAATTATTGGAATTACGATTATTGAAAATTATTTTATTCAGTTATGCTATTGAACTAATTAGACTTACTTGTCTGACAGACTTATTTGTCTATGAACTAATAAGACCATTTCCAGATTGATGTCTTTCTGCATGTGTATGTATTCCTCCGCGATAGCGCCCAAACGCCTAATCTGATTGAAATTTGGTATGCAGGCATCATTTATAATAATAATAGTGATTTCTTTATTGTGAATTGTAAGTAGGTCGTACATAATGGATAGGTCTATTTTATTTACTATACAATTTACCTATAAGGCGTACAATATTTATTTTACTATAATTGAATATATTTTCACTTTGCAAGTTGAAGGAAAACAAATCCGATAAGTATTACGGTTTATACATTATTAACAAAAATAATAATTACAACTATTATCTAGAAATTATTATAGTAAATTTCCATCACTATATATTAAGTAAAATGTCGTTTGATCATGTCGAGAATTTAAAAGATTGTATGTATGGATATTTTCCTTTATTTTACAGCATGATATTCTTAGGATATGGATTCAGCATTATTCGTGTATCTTATATGATATTTTGGATTTTTGACTAAGCTACAGACAATTTTTTTATTGGTTCTCTATAAGACGTCTGATACGCGCAGGGACTTTATTATAAAAACAGACGGTTTGATGACGGAAACTGTTGTGCACCTTGTAAAGCAGCGCCGATTAAGGTGCAAGTCAAATTTATTTCTGGTTTTATGTTGATGGAAATCAATCTTCGCCTGGACTTCCGATATATGTTTACCAGCGAGCATAATATTTTGGTGGTTGTAGATAGAGTACAACTTCTTCTTCTTCTTCTTCTTCATCAGCGCGTATTCGCCCACCGTTGGGCATACGCCTCTCCAATCACTCTCCACCCGGATCGGTTGTCCGTTTCCCTCATCCAGACTGGTCCAGCTATCTCCTTGATGTCATCTGACCATCGGGCCGGCGGTCTGCCCACACTTCTTCTGCCTAGCCGGGGTCTCCACTCCAAAACGCGCTTGCTCCACCGTTCGTCGTGTTGTCGGGCCACATGGCCGGCCCAAGCCCACTTCAGCTTGGCCACTCTTTGACCCACGTCGACCACCTTCGTGCGCTGTCTGATGAGCTCGTTTCGGACTCGATCGCGCAACGATATGCCAAGCATGACTCGCTCCATGTTACGCTGCACCACCTTAAGCTTGTAGATCATCCCAGCAGTCAGTGTCCATGTCTCACAAGCATACGTCATAGACGGTAACACACACTGATTATACACCTTTGTCTTGAGCGATTGGGGAATTCTGGACTTCAGCACGAAGCTCAGCTTCCCGAAGGCTGCCCATCCCAATTGTTTTCTTCGCTTTATCTCTGCCATCATCGAGTCCCGGCCGAGCTTTATCACCTGTCCTAGGTATGTGTACTCCTGCACCTGCTCCAGCGGTTGTCCATTCAATGCAATGGGATTCGGTGTGAGATCGGCTTTCGCCATAACCTTTGTCTTGTCCATGTTCATCTTAAGACCCGTTCGCAGGGACGCGTGATATAGTTGCTCCAGCATGAGTTGTAGGTCTTCGGCACATTCAGCGATTATAACTATATCATCCGCGTAGCGCAGATGATTGAGATACACGCCGTCAACGTTGATTCCCTTGCCACTCCAGTCCAATGTCTTGAATATATCCTCCATAGCGTTGGTGAACAGCTTAGGAGATATAACGTCACCTTGTAGGACTCCTCTTTGGATTGGTATAGGGTCTGTTAGTTCTTTCAGCTGTACGGTCATTGTTGCCGCTTTGTACAAGCTCTTCAGGATCGGTATATACCGGTAGTCTATACGACATCGATGTAGCGATTCGGTGACTGCCCAGTGTTCTATGGAGTCGAATGCTTTTTCATAATCGACGAAGGCTAGATAAAGGGGCCTATTGTATTCTTCGGACTTTTGGATAGCCTGCCGAAGTGTGAAGATGTGGTCGATCGTTCCAAAACCCTTCCGAAATCCTGCCTGTTCCCTGGGTTGATATTCATCCAGTCCTTGTGTCAAGCGTGTAGTCAGGATTTTGCAGAATACTTTGTACACCTGACTTAAAAGTGAAATAGGACGATAATTTTTCAGAAGGGTCTTATCGCCTTTCTTATGGAAGAGCAAAACGATGCTGTTAGTCCAATCCTTGGGTACTTCACCAGTGAACAAGACCTCGTTGAACAGCAGACTTAGCTCTTTTACGATAGCTCTGCCTCCAGCTTTTAGTAATTCCACAGTAATGCCGTCCTCACCCGGAGCCTTGAACTTCTTGGTGCGCTTCAGTGCTTGCTTCACTTCATACGTACTAATTTCAGGCATATCTTCCGTGTAGTGTCGCTTGATAGGCGCACGCCTGTCGCTTAAATCAAGGGCAGTGGGCTGTTGTGTGGTGGTTGAGTATAGATCACTGTAGAATTTCTCTGGGATTTTCTTGATCTCACAGATGTTACTTGTCGGGTTGCCGCTGTTAACTCTCAGGGTGTTTAAGTCGTTTCCTCCGTTATTTCGCTGGAACACTTTTAGACCCCGATTTTTCTCTATGAGCTCCTGGATTTTTAGTGTATTCTTTTTACGAATTTCACGCTTGAGAGTCTTGTGAATTTTTCTGTTTAGCTCCCGGTGTGCATTGCTATTGAAGTCATCGGCTGCGAACTTACGGCGTTCCTTCATCATGTTCGCCACGCTTTCTGGAAACCCAGATGATGGTTTTGTTACTCGCTTGAACTGTTCTTTTGCTGTATCCGTCAGGATCTTTGTAAAACGGTTGTATTTCGATTGGAGGTCATCTTCGAAATGTTCGATCGCTGTTCTTTTCAGGGATTCTTCGAGGGATTTCTCAAACCTTTCGTTGATGCCATCTGGAACATACAGCTTGCTCAGCTTTTTTTCGAACAAGTTTGGCCCTTTCCAGCTTCGTGTTTAACACGATCATTCCTCGGACAAGTCTGTGATCGCTGCATGTCTGGAATCGATTGAGCACTGTGACATCAGTGAAAATGTGCTTGTTGTCGGAGATAATGAAATCTATCTCGTTTTTCACATTTCCGTCCGGGCTCACCCATGTCCACTTTCTTTTGGGCTTCTTCTGGAAGTGCGAATTCATCACAAATAAGTTGTTTGCTGCGAGATAGTTTAGTAGCGTTTCTCCACGTGGGTTCCGAATGCCTATTCCATGAGGCCCTATACAGGTATCTACCCCCTATCGTCTTGTGCCAATCTTAGCGTTGAAATCACCCATAATTATAACGTAATGAGAGCGTCCTTTTTTCATCGCTTTGGATATGTCTTCGAAGAACGTCTCTACTTCTTCGTCACTATGTGTGCTGGTTGGTGCATACACCTGAATGATTTTGAGGGAGTACTTTTTGTTAATTTGTACGACAGTATAGGCTACGCGAGATGAAATGCTGCTAAGTTCGGTTATGTGCTTCGCAAGATTGCAGCTTACTATAAATCCCACACCGCCATATGCCGAGTTTTCCTCACCTCTGTAGTAAAACAGGTCACCCGACTGGAGCCTTATGGTCCCTTCTCCCTGTCGCCTAGTTTCGCTCAGTCCGACTATGTCGTAGTTTATAAGAACTAGTTCTTTCTGTATCTCCTCTAGTCTTGCTTCATCTCTCAGAGTTCTTACATTATACGTTGCCAGTGTCAGTTACCAAATCAGTACAACTTCATGATTTCCGATTCGAGTGCGTCTAGCTGTCTAGCCGCCTAGCTTTTGGCATTGAGATTCAGTCAAAGCGGGATGATCTGGCAATGCATCTCGATATTTTATCCCAAAGTATTTTGCAAATTATGATCCTTTGCGATTTCTGACAACTGTTTTTTTTAAATTTCCCTCTGCCTTAAAAGCGAAGGGTACAAAACACATAGCTGAAGTGGAAACGTATTAATCCCGATAACGCGGAGCGGAAAGTCGGAAATTTTCATTATTCTTTATCTGAAGAATGCGGCCGCCCGCAATGGCATTCGCGAAAAATTCAATAATTGATCAAATTCTTTCCTCTCCGAAGCCCGTCATAATTCGCTCAGACGACGAGACGTTTGACGTGCGCCATTCCATCGTCTTTATCTTAAGCTGCGGTTCATAGCTCGCAGAAAAGACAGCAACGTGCTGTCGATCAAGACTTCGTCTTTTTTATGGTTTTATTGCTTTCCTCATTTGAGGCACGGGAGCAAGCGTTGAAGCATACCTTCCATTGTGACTCATTGAAAAATCGGTTATGTCACCCGAAAACTTTCCCGGCAAGTAGACATGTCTCGGAGGTTTAAAATGTATATATATACGTCTTCACGTATATACGCGTTTACATACTTTTCCTCTGCCAAGAAAGTAATAATCAATAAAGTACAAAATGGAAGAGGGTTTATTTACTTATATTTCATAGAAAAAACATATTAATGTATGGATTATATGACATTACAGACAGTGCATAACATTATGTCTTAAAAAATCGTTTGTGACTGTGTCGAAATATACAGTCGAGGGATTGGCGTGAATAATTTCCATATGTGACATCTAATGTGTAACATTTAGAGAGAAAAGAGTTAAAATTAGGAAAATTATGATTAATGGGACAATTAAAGAAAATTTAGTTAGGATCTCCTTTCTCGAGACCACAATAGCAAATTTAGGAGTTTAAACCCCCAGCTTGCGAAGGTGGGAAGGGATCCAACAGTGTTTAAGGCCATTTTTCATACCATTTTCAATACCATTTTACACGTAAGGCCATATTTTCAATACCATGGTTTCCTCGGTGAGTAGGGTTGTTTATTTTATATATATATATATATATATATATATATATATATATATATATATATATATATATATATATATATATATATATATATATATATATATATATATATATATATATATATATATATATATATATATATATATATATATATATACTAGCTGTTGCCCGCGGCTTCGCACGCGTTAAATTTGGGTTAAGATAGATCCCTTTTTCCCAATCAAGTGGTAACTTTTGCGTGTAATATATAAAGGTATCCAACGTCCTTCTCTGTACTCCTGTCAATATTTACTTCATGATGATCAACTAAGTAATTAAGGCGTGAACATTTCACGATCGCGGTGCTTGCGCTACGCATGTTATTGAGACAAATGATGAATTTATAATAAGGTTCTAGCGCCTTCTCGCGTCCGGGAACCGTCAGGCGCGACTCAGATTCTATTTTGATTTTTAGCGTTATTTACCGCTTCCTACCCCCTTTGGTAAATTTTAGAAAAATATGAAACATGCATTTGCTTATTTGTTTAATATCATTTAAACCCCTTTTCGCCCCATTAGGGGTTGAATTAAAAGAACGATATACGTATTTGCCTAAATGTTTATTAGAGTATTCCTACAAATTCCATCTAATATCGTTTCTCCATACAAATTTTAAACCCCTTATCACGCCTTTAGGGGTTGAATTGTGAAAAAACACGAAAGACGTATTTGATTATTTGTTTATTAGAGTAATCCTACAAAGTTTCAAAATAAAAAGTCCATCAAATATCGTTTCTCCATAAGAACTTTAAAATCCCTTTTTACGCATTTAGGGGTGAAATTTCAAAAAAATACGAAGTTCATCTAATGTCGTTTTTCCATACAAACTTTGAAACCCCTTTCCACCCCTTTAGGGGTTGAATTTAAAAAAAATACGATAGACCTATTTGCTTATTTGTTTATTAGAGTAATCTTACAAAGTTTCAAAATCGTACAAAGTATTGAATTAAAAAGTCCATCTAATGTCGTTTATCCAAACAAATTTTAAAACACCGTTTCACCCCTTTAGGGGTTGAATTTTTAAAAAACATAAAATACCTATTTGCTTATTAGTTTATTAGAAAAAACTTACAAAGTTTCGAATTAAAAAGATAATCTAATATCGTTTATCCAAAAAAAATATATATATACACTGATTCACCCCTTTAGGTCTTGAATATTGATAAAACATGAAACACTTTTTTCCCCCTTAAATTTATTAGAGTTTCTTTTCCCCCTTAAATTTAGTAGAATTTATTCTTACAAAGTTTCGAATTAAAAAGTTCATTTATATCGTTTCTCCATACAAATGGTATAACCCCTTTTCACTCATTTAGATAGAGTAACCTTACAAAGTTTCGAATTAAAAAGACCAGCTATATCGTTTCTCTATACAAAATTTATAACCCCTTTCCACCCCTTTAGGGGTTGAATTTTGGAAAAAACACGAAAGTTTCAAAATAAAAAGCACATCTAATACTGTTTATTCAAACAAAGTTTTGAACCCTGTTTCACCCCTTTAAGGGCGGAATTTTGAAAAACCATAAAACACGTATTTATTTATTTGTTTATAAGAGTAATCTTACAAAGTTTTGATTAAAAAGTTCATCTATATAGGTTCTCCATACAAATTGTAAAACTCCTTTTCACCCCTTTAGGGGTTGAATTTTCAATAACCATGAAATACGTATTTTCTTACCTTTTTATTAGAGTAATCCTTCGAAGTTTCGAAATAAAAAGCACATCTAATATTGTTTATTCGTACAAAGTTTGGAACCCTGTTTCACCCCTTTAGGGGTAGAATAAAAAAAAATGAAACATCTATTTTCTTATTTGTTTAATAGAGTAATCGTACAAAGTTTCGAATTAAAAAGACCATCTTTATCGTTTCTCCATACAAATTTTATAACCCCTTTCCACCCCTTTAGGGGTTGAGTTTCGGAAAAACCACGAATGAAGCATTTTGTTATTTTTTTATTATAGTAATCCTACAGGAATTCTAAATAAAAAGCACATCTAATATTGTTCATTCATACAAATTTTGAAACTCCGTTTCACCCCTTTAGGGGTTGAATTTTGAAAAAACATGAAACACCTATTTTCTTATTTGTTTATTAGAGTAATCCTACAAAGTTTCGAATTAAAAAGTACATATATATCGTCTCTCTATAAAAATTTCGAAACCCCTTTTCACCCCTTTAGGGGTTGAATATTGAAAAAATATGAAACACGTGTTTCCTTATTTATTTATTAATGTAATCTTACAGAGTTTCAAAATAAAAAGTCCATTTAAAATTCTTTATCCATACAAACTTTAAAACCCCGTTTTACCCCTTTAGGGGCGGAATTTTGAAAAACCATAAAACATGTATTTATTTATTTGTTTATAAGAGTAATCTTACAAAGTTTTGATTAAAAAGTTCATCTATATCGGTTCTCCATACAAATTGTAAAACCACTTTTCACCCCTTTAGGGGTTGAATTTTCAATAACCACGAAATACGTATTTTCTTACCTTTTTATTAGAGTAATCCTTCGAAGTTTCGAAATAAAAAGCACATCTAATATTGTTTATTCATACAAAGTTTGGAACCCTGTTTCACCCCTTTAGGGGTAGAATAAAAAATGAAACATCTATTTTCTTATTTGTTTAATAGAGTAATCTTACAAAGTTTCGAATTAAAAAGACCATCTTTATCGTTTCTCCATACAAATTGTATAACCCCTTTCCACCCCTTTAGGGGTTGAGTTTCGGAAAAACCACGAATGAAGTATTTTGTTATTTTTTTATTATAGTAATCCTACAGGAATTCTAAATAAAAAGCACATCTAATATTGTTCATTCATACAAATTTTGAAACTCCGTTTCACCCCTTTAGGGGTTGAATTTTGAAAAAACATGAAACACCTATTTTCTTATTTGATTATTAGAGTAATCCTACAAAGTTTCGAATTAAAAAGTACATATATATCGTCTCGCTATAAAAATTTCGAAACCCCTTTTCACCCCTTTAGGGGTTGAATTTTGAAAAAATATGAAACACGTGTTTCCTTATTTATTTATTAGAGTAATCTTACAAACTTTCGAAATAAAAAGTCCATCTAAAATCGTTTGTCCATACAAATTTTAAACCCCCGTTTTTCCCTTTTAGGGGCGGAATTTTGAAAAACCATAAAACACCTATTTGTTTATTTGTTTATAAGAGTAATCTTAAAAAGTTTCGAATTAAAATGTACATCTATATCGATTTTCCATACAAATTTTGGAACCCCTTTTCACCCATTTAGGGGTTGAATTTCGAAAAATCCGCCCTTAGTGAGCGCCTACGTCCTAAAAGGAACCACTGTGCAAAAGTTCAGCTTCCTAGGTCTAAGGGTTAGGGCTGGGCGTTGATGAGTCAGTCAGTGAATGAATGAATGAATGAGTGAATCGGAACTTCTCTTTTTATATATGAGATGTATGTATGTATATATATATATATATATATATATATATATATATATATATATATATATATATATATATATATATATATATATATATATATATATATATATATATATATATATATATATATATATATATATATATATATATATATATATATATATATATATATATATATATATATATATATATATATATATATATATATATATATATATATATATATATATATATATATAACAATATTATGCTGTTTTCTACAATATTTCTTTACAATTTTTTAATATTATACAATTTTATATAGGTTTACCCTATTTTGATAACATTATACAATCTTTATTATAAACTCCTCTGCCAGAAATTAAGATTGAAGTTTCTTCTTTCATTTCATTGAGCATATGGAGGTTTTTTTATTTTTATTTCGATTTAATGGCTCGTTGATAACAAACTCAGCCAATTGTATCATATTTTAAATGTTGGTAGCATTCGAAATTTGAATTATTTCGTAATGTCACTTTCATTTAGAAAACGGCTTTGCCGAAGTGATCAATAGTTTATTTTTTTATTTTTTCGCTTAATTCGTCTCAATTGAAGGCATTTTGTGTTGCATAGGGATAAGCCCTATTTATGAGATATATGGATGAATAGTGATCGTTAGTCGACTGCAAAAGGACCTTTAAACTTACATTGCACCGTCGAAAGTCGTGCACATCCGTAAGTATATCTCATTCAAACATAAGCATTTCTCAATACAAGCTGGGATTTCCTTCGCTACTTTTTAAGTAGCTTTTACTAATTTTATTTTAAATTTTTTTATTTTATTTTATTTATTTAGGAAACAAACAGTTACAATAGGTACTTATACTAAATTTCTTATAAAGCATGTGACAATAACCAAAATCATGTTTCCGAAAGTTAAACAAGTCAACAAAAGTTTTATATATAAATTTATAAATTTCCGCCCGGGCTCACCCATGTCCACTTTCTTTTGGGCTTCTTCTGGAAGTGCGAATTCATCGCAAATAAGTTGTTTGCTGCGAGATAGTTTAGTAGCGTTTCTCCACGTGGGTTCCGAATGCCTATTCCATGAGGCCCTATACAGGTATCTACCCCCTCTCGTCTTGTGCCAATCTTAGCGTTGAAATCACCCATAATTATAACGTAATGAGAGCGTCCTTTTTTCATCGCTTTGGATATGTCTTCGAAGAACGTCTCTACTTCTTCGTCACTATGTGTGCTGGTTGGTGCATACACCTGGATGATTTTGAGGGAGTACTTTTTGTTAATTTGTACGACAGTATAGGCTACGCGAGATGAAATGCTGCTAAGTTCGGTTATGTGCTTCGCAAGATTGCAGCTTACTATAAATCCCACACCGCCATATGCCGAGTTTTCCTCACCTCTGTAGTAAAACAGGTCACCCGACTGGAGCCTTATGGTCCCTTCTCCCTGTCGCCCAGTTTCGCTCAGTCAAACGTTTTTCTTTTTTTTCTAATTGGCGGTAAACATTCTACTACAAAACCTTTTTTTTTAAATCGAGACGGTTTCAAATTCTGTAGGTCCATTCGGTCTCTAAGCGATATGAATTCCCTGGAAATCTCAGATGCCGTACCACCCTCCGTACAGATAAAAATCCAGATTTACTCCCTATCTCGGAAGTTGGCTCATTGTAGAATTAACTTTCCCACAGAAACAAAATAATCCAAAAGTCCACGTGTATAAATTAAATAACTACCATATTCTCGCAAATGCCGTCACCCAATCCGATTTCCTTGTTCATCTTTACTTAGTGGACTTTAACCCTCGTAGCTAAATTTCTCACCTCTTTAAAGATTTTGGTCCCTTCAGGAAAATAATCAAATAATCTACACCTCCTAAAAAAAATGTTTAAAATGTTTGTGGCTTCAAACGGGGGGGAGGGGGGGGGTAAATCATAAGGTTAACGATCACATGTGGCCACACAGCTGTCCTAAACGTACCACAGGTTAGGTTAGGTCATTTTTTTACTATGCCGTCCCTCATTCGTGATTTGCTGCAAAAATATATGCGTACGGCACTGTTAGAGGATATCGGCAAGGAATATCAAAATATTTCATCCAAGACAAGGATATGAAAAGAGGGGATATCGACTTTTTTCTGCAAATAAAATTAGATGGACAATAGAGTTGTTTTGTTGCTCTCTAATTATTTGTCACCGTCTCTGACAAATAATTGTCACCGAATGTCTGGATCTGTGGAAAAAATGGGTAGCGGGCTCTTGAACTATTCGCAGCCGGGCCGCACGCGCGTGTTGGTCCTCGCTGGATTAGCCGCGACGTCGCCGAAAATTTACGAAATGTTCTTCCCGCGGGAGGCTTCGCTCGCGCGTACGAGAGCGGATGACGGCCGGCGCGCGGGTGTTAAGATAACACCCCCCCCCCCTCTTCCCTCCTCCACGGAATCGTTCGCCTGCCCACCGCGCCCGGGGGCGGGCAGTTCGAGAGAAACATTGCGATTAAAGCGGCCGCCCAACACGTTGGGCCTCGTTTCGCGGCGCGGGCGCCCGCGTCGCCTTACAGTGCAGATTGCACGAGCCGTTCACATGCCGCGCCGCCCCGTACACGACTGGTAGTGGGGAGCATCGAGATTTGTAGCAACACTATTATGACTATTAATCGATTGTAGATTTACAGCATTTTTATATGTGTCAAATATCTAAATACTTGCATAGATTTGCAGTTTGACACAAGCAGTATTGACGAAAGTTTCACTCATTAAACTACCAACATCAGGGAGCCATCAATCAATTACAAAAAGCCTCAGATAAAAAACCAAAAAAACACAAGATTACTAACCATATGAATATGTCAAAACTACTGAATCTGGAGTCGATATTCGTTGAAATTGTATAATCGATCAAATGCTAGTTATAAGTAAACCATTTATTTTATTTTTACCTTTATCTTGTAAAATTATTTGCGTGTAATGTTTGATTTGAGCACATTTCCCATTTCATAATAACACCAAATGTCTCAAATATGTCGATTTTAGTCATGTCGCAGTCGTGTCCAAAGAACTAAGAATACTGGACAATAATGCAGTCTACCGAAAAAGGAGTTTTGGAGTTAAGGAACTGCGGGCGAATCCACCTTCTCAAAATGTTATAACAATATTGTCGTCTTGTCTCTCTTAGATGAGTGACTGGAGGATGAGGAAATACATTCAAATCTAATGGTAAGGTTGCGAGGAGGCTTCCTCTCTCTCGGTGGGTTGTACTTCCCAGTGCCTGGCGGTAAGGCATTGTTCTCTTACGAGCTGATAGCGTAGTTAATATTTCGAAATCCCATAAAATTTCCCGCTGAAAGGCGTTGGCCGGGTTCGACATCTAAATTGAACAAATATTTCAAGTTCACTTTTTTTGATAAAGCGGTGAGAGAATCAGAATCGCCTGCCAGCGACAGACACAGATATTCCTAAATAAATGTCTCAGGTGTACGGAGATCTTTTTTACCTATATTTCTATATTTTTAACATTCTAATTAATTTTAATACTTGTTAGACCTAGATAACAATCTGGGAAAGCGTATTTCTATATAAAAAGTTTAAGCTCAATGTAATAATTGGCCTCCTTATGTACATTATTATATTTTGTAACTATATTGTAAAGCTGTCCATTTACATAAATAAATAAATAAAATAAAATAGGAATATAGATTCGTGAGAGCAGTGGGGTCTGCTTGCGAAAAGTAGACCAAAATAAAATTCAAAGGCTGTAAAACCAGTATCATCTGTTCTATACTATGTATGCCCCATCTTAGGCAACTTCGCTTTCCTTAACTCACCTTAAAAATAGCTAGAAGCAAATCCTTAATCTACTTATTCTCCCTCATTCTACTTATTCGCGACGCAGCGATCATTTGCCGATTTTCCACAGAATAGTCGCTCCACTTTTAAAGGCGGCTTAAGACTATCTTGCCGCAGCTACATGAAATGGTTAAAGCACATATTTTAAAGTAAAATCTATTGCGCAATGTAATTAACTTCAGGGCCTAATAAAGTACTGTTATTAAAGCAGCGCCCACATTAATCCATTCTCTCTACTTTCTATAATCTAATTTATTCGCTGTATTTCTGATACATTCAATACCTACAAAACCCGGGATGTCCAGGAAAAAAGTGTTTTTCTTTTGTCAAACTGATGACCTCATCGATTTCCAATACCTACATTATTTCTTCTCATACTCGTTCTCCGTGGAAGCTGCACGACTCCGGAATGATTTACCGAATAATATCAGAACATCCCCCAGCATCACCGTGTCCAAGACCAGGCTCAAGGAGCACGTAAGCCTAAAACCATAACATAAACAACCCTCCCCCCACTCCTTGCATCCCTTTTCTTTCTTCGTCTTCTGCTTTCCCTCTACGTTTTTATTTAATTTCAATTATGGTCTTTCTTTTGTTATTGTAATATTTTTATACTTTTCTGTTTATTTTACCATATAATTTTTATTTTGTGTAGCCAACGCAAAACTTAAGATATATACTTAAACTATATGTTAGCCGATTAATATTGCTGAAAGGCAATAAGCGCGCTTGTTTTCTTGAAAAGAAAATTTTATTATTATATACCTATAATGACCTATATATTAATTTTTATGTTTATCATTTTTAATTAAGCCGACCTGGATTACGCCGATGTTGCACAATTCGATGCAAATGGAGAAATAGTTAATAAACTCCGAAGAATTCTGAGAGTCGCGTCGAAACCGCAGAAATCCTCTTATCTTATCCATGTTGCACAATGGGATTAACAACCCCACCTTATAATCCTATCAGAAGGATAATCCTGCCAGTCAGTCATGGTCAAGTTAAAATAACATTAGAATTTTATTTTCCCCGCTTTGTTGTTATTATACTTTATTTATTTAGTTGAAATATAATTTTACAAAATTTTCTAAATTCTAAGCCAACCTTACCAGGCCATGCCCTTTCTAGTAGGCTCACCGGTTTTGGTATGCAATAATAATATATAATAATAATAATAATTTATTATATGATAATAATAGTAATATACCTAGCCATAATAATTATACAAAAATATTTTTAATAAATAAACAATTTTTTAAAAATAAAAACGACTGCGACTTTACCTGAATTCAATTAATTGCATCCCTTGTTTATTAGTAAACTAGTTAAACATTGTTTTGCAGTATGCGTATAGTTTGGTAGTAACCTTTGCGTAACGTCGACGTGCTATGAAGGAAAATGCCTTTGAACAAATATAGTCCTTGTTTGTGTAGTGAAGTGGTTCTTGTTTGCAAAAGCATATGTTACGGTTTGCAGTACCCAATCCATAAAATTTTATTTTATTCTTGCTCATTCTCTGTCCATACAGCTGAATTATGGAAGCGGCTCCCTCTAAACTTCCTAGGCGTTCAATCTCTCTAATTTCAGTTTTATCTGAAAATGAATTTTCCCTTTAAGCAAGTGTAGGTCTTTCCCCATTACCGTTCTAAATTTGGTCGTCTGTGACTTAAAAACAAAAAAATCCTATTTAATTTGGTTTCCAATGTGTTTGGGCTATCCTTTATAGTAGATATTGTATTTCAAACATTTTTTTGAAGGATTACTTGTTTTTAATAAGTATTATTGTTTTTCATTTGTTTAAATATTTTTATCGTGATTATTTGATGTTGACTATTTTGATTTTTTATTAGATTTTTTAATTTTTTGAATAGTGGTTAAATAGTGGTACCTACCAATAATAGGTGTGTCCTGAAAACTAGGTTAAGAGACATTCTTAGGATAAACCCTACTTTGCAGCGTTTGTAATTCTATTACATAGTCTTTGTCTCTTTTTAGTTTCAATTTGTAATTTTGTATTTTTTTATTACAAATTAATAATGTAATATTATTATTAATATTAATATAATTGTGTGTGTACTTTGATGAAATAAATTAAGGAAACATAAATATTTACCTGCGTGCTCTCATGTAATATCTTTTGCACCGACGGATATATCATAGTCAAATATCTGTTATTAACAAATGGGCGTCCGTTTTATTTTGTATTCGAATTGTGAAGTTGTTTTGATTTGTTTACTGTTTAAATTTGTTGTCAATCTAACAAACTTGTTGTTTTGATTTGTTTACTGATTAAAAATTGTGCAATAGCGAATGAGAGGCAGACTGTTTATTTTAATTCTACTAAATTGATCGGTATTATTCAAGAATTGTGTGTAACTACTAGGGCGATACAGAGATAGAGCGCAATAGAATAAGAATTATCAAAAGCGATCCACCGTTTTTTGAGGAATGTTTTTTTTATTTATTATTTTATTTATCCATAATATATACATAATTAATTTCTAACTATTGATTAAAACTAGTAGTGGAGTAGAAATAACTTAAGTGCTTAACTAAGCATATATTTTTTTAAAAGATACAAAGCGGATGTTGATTAATTCGTTTGTTAGAATGTGGCATTTATTAAGGGTATAGAGATACATGCCTCCAAAGTTGCCTATGTCAAATTTATACTGTGTAATTATGAAAACTCTTTCGGAATTTATCTGAAGAGACCTGTTTTGAAGAATAACAAGAATATATACGTCTTACCTTTTAGCCTATAAACTGCTTTTCTACTTCTGAGTACGGCATTCTGCTCTATCATCACTAGCATCTATCCTTAACCGCTGTGGGCCAGCTATTCGCTGTTCGAAGTTTTTAGTTAGATGTTTACGCAAAGTCATTTGCTTATCTAGAATAGCTTCGAACAAATTGTACTGAATGTTGAGTATACGTTTTTGCACCTACATATGTGATTCTTAGTCTCAATTGCGAGCGCGTATTAATTCCGAAGACAGACACGGCATCTGAAGAAGAAGAAATGGGGAAAATGTGTGTAAGGTCGTGGATTGGCGCGGCGCGGCGTCTTCGCTTGTGATAAGGCGCGTTTCGGCGATTAGCCGAATGTGCAGTTCGTCGCGTGGCGCGCCTTGACAGCTGAGCGTCTGAGCGGCTCGGCGGGCGGCGCGCGTGGGGAGTTTTGGGGGGGCGGGACGCGACTGCGCGCGCGGCCCGGCGCCGCCTCTATCTGTCGCCGGCGAGCGTGAGCGCGGCATACGCGGTCCGTGCGCGCTCGCGGCTCGTCACGCGCTACCCGCCGCGTCCGAACGATCGCCGCCGTCGTCATAGACGTCGACGCCGCGACGCCGGTCCGTTCTGCCCTCGCCGCCCGCCCGCGCCGCAACTCTCGCTCGACCAACTCGACCAACCCTCCGGTGCCAAACATGAGTGCCAACAATCCGCCAAAACCTCAGAAGCCCAAGCGCAAGATATCCCTGCCGTGGTTTCGGCAGGGTTCCGTTACTGCCCCGCGGGCGGCTCTCTCGAGGCAGCACACCATCGATTCTCCTGGCTCCTACAACTACAAGCAGTTGCACCGCCACTGCAGCTTCCAGGTAGGAGCACCAGCTTGGAAATAAACTGCTCGCGAACCGACTTACCGCAAAGTTTGAGCGCGCTGCTCCGCGATATGCTATGTTATCGTTCCCGCCACACGCGTTATTCTGATTCACTCTGCGTATCAAACGTAGTCGTAGTTCTCATGGCCAAGTCGCGACGGCAAACTCACTATCTTTTAGCGATTTAACAACAATATTACCACATTGTCGCTAGCGCACTCATTTACACGTGCAATTATTTATTTGACTTCACTGTGATATATGAATATATATATATTTATATATATATATATATATATATATATATATATATATATATATATATATATATATATAAATATATATATATATATATATATATATATATATATATATATATATATATATATATATATATATATATATATATATATATATATATATATATATATATATATATATATATATATATATATATATATATATATATATATATATATATATATATATATATATATATATATATATATATATATATATATATATATATATATATATATATATATATATATATATATATATATGTATGTATGTATGTATGTATGTATGTATATATATATATATATATATATATATATATATATATATATATATATATATATATATATATATATATATATATATATTATATATATATATATATATATATATATATATATATATATATATATATATATATAATGTATATATATATTTTATTTAGGTAACAACAGTGATATACAATTGTGTGAAAATAATACATAATACAAATAAACCTATATTACCATTACTTCAGAACATTATAAATAGTAGCAAAGGGAAAATTACAATCAAAATTACACTAATAACTTATAAACTTATAACAATAAACCAAGCAACCAAACCAAACTAATGCAACCAAAAAACAGAAAGTTTTACTTAAAACCAAATTAAACTATAAGCTAATGCAACAACAAATCACCTATTTTTTTCCTAAAACTAACCAACGTGTCGGAAAATATGTCGAGGTCATTCGAAGCTTTATTATAATGTAAACATGACCGTCT
Organism: Micropterix aruncella; assembly: GCA_944548615.1. Taxonomy (NCBI): domain Eukaryota; kingdom Metazoa; phylum Arthropoda; class Insecta; order Lepidoptera; family Micropterigidae; genus Micropterix; species Micropterix aruncella. Next base: position 55,293,656 of record OX155980.1, on the reverse strand, counting down.
GAAAAAGGTATTTTTCGCAATAGTTCGTGTGAAATGAGGGTATATGAAATGCATCTTTTGAACGAGAAGAGGGAGACCGAGGAATTTAAAAAAGAATTTTGGCCAAAAGGGGTGCAGAATTAATATGGTAATTAAAAATTTTAAATAGGAAGATATTGTCCAAGAAGGCTATTGTTAGAAGATATTGTCTTGCATACAAAAAGTATACTTTGTGTTTTGTCGCTCTCTTTGCATAATCCGTAGATATGCTACCTGTCCGAAAGTTCAATGATTTTAAAAATCTCTTTTGCACCCTCTCAATCCTATCTATATGAACAGCATATTGGGAATTTTTTCCATTTTGTATGCATTTGATTTTTTTGACGAATTAATTTTATTAAGTTTCGGGATTACCAAGGTGGATAGTTTGAGATTTGACTAGTTTTTTCGGAATGTACTTATTTATTAAATCATTTAAAAAATTGTAAAAATAGGTAACTGATTCTACCGTGTTCAAATTTGACAGAACAGTAACCCAAGGAACATTCAGTAACTCCTCGCTTATGCCATCAAAGTCAGCGGCATGATAGATCAATTTCAAACGCATTTTAACACTCATCATCTAAGTGCGACAAGGTAGGTCAAAAATAATATCTAAAGATTTGTGATGGGGGTCTTCCGGCGTGAGTGCCGCTGCCGAGCCTTTTACTCTGCAGCTAGTTGAGCTTGAAACTAAGTCAAGTATTCTACCATGTATATTTATGCATTCTTTTTGTTGGGATAGATTAGAAATATTCATGAAATCATTATTATTTATATGTCAATGAAAATATATGTTTTGTCCTGCGGAAGCTACTATTACACCTCTCGATTCGCTGAAGATTCAGAGTCATAGCGTCCTTAATGTGGTCCTTTTAATAACATCTTGATCATCTTTGTTATTTAACGTAGGGCCAGCTATACGTATTTAATGAAACAGAAAGTCATATTGTTTTAAAACATCGACCTATTTTTTCATTATTTACTATTCCTTCACAATATCTACTACATTCATATCATGGACGAACATAACTGGTGTATTTATACATAACATAACTCCAGCAAGGTAGATTTTAATCTTATTAATCTAGTATTATAAATGTGTGTGAAATATTAATAAATAAAATAAATAAATAAGTATTAAAAGTCTAATATCGGCCAGCACCAAGTGAAAGTTTTGAGTAGATCTTAGTTGCTATGTTGATCATCGCGATTCGCTGCCCGATCGGAATTATACTTTAATTAAACTGATGGTTCTGCTTATTTTTATTCAAAAATAAATTCTCTGTTAAACTCAATGCATCAGCTTTAATTCTAATTATATAATTGTGGTAATTAATGAATAAAATAACCCTTTGTTTTCGTAAAAAAATATTTGTTTTTTTTATGCAAATGAGTGTTGCATGTTTTGCATTTCAAAACAAAGAGAATTAATACGTTAACACATTCATATAGTTACGGTAAATATTACATTAAAGACATTAAATATTACATTCGGACTTTAGCTTCGTATACCCAAAATCACTATTAATTCCAGTATTCATTAACCCTAACAGCATAAACCGAGTTACCAGAATAATATACAGGATATAATACAGGGTGGACCAAAAGTCCGTTTACTTTTTAAACAATGATAAAAACAAAACTAGATAAATGCTGCAAAATCTGTTTATTTATTATTAAAAAAGACAAGTAGGGATTTTATTTTTTGAATATTACATCATCCATATGTGACCCTTGTCCCTCACGACACTGTTGCAACCTGGAGCGAAAATTTTCTATCACGGCCTTGCAGGTGTTTTCTGAAATGTTTTGCATTTCTTCGCTGATGCGTCCCTTTAATTCTTCAAGAGACGCTGGGTTGGTGTCAAAAACTTTATTTTTAAGGTATCCCCAAAGAAAAAAATCCATTGGGGATAAATCTGGACTACGAGGTGGCCAGTTAACGTCACCTCTTTTTGATATCACTTTTTGACCAAAAATTTCACGAACTGCAATCAATGAGTCATTGGAGGTGTGACATGTGGCCCCATCTTGTTGAAACCATGAGCGTTGATTAAAACCATTCAAATTCTGTAGCGCTGGAGTAAAAAAGTTCCGTAGCATGGCTATATACCGCTCTGTGTTCACTGTAACAGCATGTCCATTTTGATCTTCGTAAAAATATGGACCAATAATCCCTCTTGCTGACAAAGCTGCCCATACAGTAACTTTGGGCGAATGCAGGGGATTTTGATGCTTCAATTTAGGATTAGCCCATACAGTAACTTTGGGCGAATGCAGGGGATTTTGATGCTTCAATTTAGGATTAGTGTCACTCCAGTACCTGCAATTTTGCCGGTTCACGTGTCCATTTAAGTGGAAGTGTGCTTCGTCTGAGAAAAAAATGTTTCTACAAAATTTTCGTTGCGCTATAGTCGGAGAATCGTTGTTTCGATAGTACTCGCGTACGCAGAACGCACGTTGTGCTCCGTTGAATGGCGCCATGGCACTGAATTCCCATAGGCTGCTCTCGAGTTACGTACCCCCTCCGCCCCACCCCGCCTTCGCTGCTCGACGTAAGTACTGATTTAAAAGTAAACGGACTTTTGGTCCACCTTGTATATGCTGTATATTATTCTGGGAATTTCGTTATATATGTATCTTGATATTATCAAGATTATGGAAAGCATCGGAAAAAGTAATCTTTCGCCATTACTTGCGCTAATAAGCCTAATTTGTTTCCATAAATTAAATTCTTATTTCGGAATACTAATCAATCTTATCTTGGGATCAACTACTTTGACGAAATTTTGGCATGAATTGCAACTTGGTCGGATTCTTTTTGATTCTGCATTTCCCATAATCATAATCATAATCATCATTTATTTTCAAAAAAAGACTAGATATCTACAACAAAGATACCTAATCTGGTGAAATCGTCAAGAAAAAATACACATTAGATAAATTACATATTACTTAAATTTCAAAATGAAAAATCATAGTAGAAATATAAATAGTGTCAAAAAATAAAAAAAATAATCGTATAAAAAAAAAACAAAACAAAAAAATATAAAAAAAGAAATGTTAAATGATCCACTAATTAAATTCCAACATAATTTGGAAATAATACCGTTTCAAAAGTCAACTTAGCAACTAAAACGCCTGAAGCATATATTAAAAAACTCCTATCAATATTGTAAAATAGCATTTCATGCCCTAAACTTTGTAAATCTTATATACAAATACTATTTAGACTACAAACGATTCAGCACAGCTGTAGAATTCGTCCAACGTATAGAAAGCATGTGTGGATGCCAATTTTCTTTTTATAAAACTCTCGAAAAATTTTAACTCCAGAACTCTAGTTTGGAGTGGGAGGCAGGTAAAAAGCTTAAAACTAACGTAATTGAAGGTCTTTTGAGTCTGTGTTAGATGCACTCTGGGCAGGGCAATATTTAACCGGTGGCGAGTGTCATGGGTGTGGGGATCACCATTTAGTTCACGTTTTGTGACGTTGGCTCTCGCATAAATTAACGACCGAAGGATATACTCAGCTACCATAGTTATTATTTTATAATTTTTAAAGTACGGGACGCAGTGAGTATATCGCGCTAGTCCCGCGATAGCTTTCGTCGAGGAGCTGGGGTGGGTGGAATAGCGCTACCCCCGTTACACGCAAAATAGGCACACTGGATGTCGACTTGCGGAGGAACGCCCAGTACAACTAACTAACTAACTAGTCCCGCGATGGCTCTTACTGCCTGCTTTTGGAGTATAAATATTCGAGAGCTATCAGTGGAGTTTCCCCATAGAATTATACCGTAGGCCATTTTCGAATGGAAGCAGGCATGATATGCTGAGAGGGATGCAGATTCTCCAGCTAAGTATTTAATTTTGCGCACAGCATATATCGCAGACGAGAGGCTACTACTAAGTTCATTTATGTGCGACTTCCAGTTTAATTTATTATCAATCACAAGACCAAGAAATTTGGAATCCTTGCTTAAACTTATTTGGTCGTTTTGAACTAATAGGGTGGGCGAATCAATCGACCTTCTGTAGTTAGACGAGAAATGCATGCCTGCGGTTTTTTTTGAATTGAGAAGGAGATTGTTCTGATTAAACCAATTGCATGCGGTATTTAAAGCATTATTAGCCTTATGATTTAGGTCAAGAATATTTTTATCACTAATTAAAAAGCTAGTGTCATCCGCATATAGGATTGTATGGACATTTTGGGGTAACGAATTTCCAATTTCATTAATAAAGAAGAGAAAAAGTAAAGGACCAAGGATCGAGCCCTGTGGGGCCCCACAATATATTTTTTTTGATGTTGATCTCGATCCCTCTATATCAACAACGTATGTGCGATTTGATAGATATGATTTTATAATATTATGCGCATTACCTCGTATGCCATAGCTGTTTAACTTATGTAAGAGAATGGAATGATCAACCGAGTCGAATGCTCTGGATAGATCGCAAAAGATAGCCAGGGGTGTAGTGAATCTTCAAGTGCGTTATGCACGCAGTTTATTAGCTCTGAGATAGCCATAGTCGTAGACATATTTCTCCGAAATCCAAATTGGCATTTACTAAAAATATTAAATTTGATCGCAGTCATATAGTCGATTAAATAATATTTTTTCAAGAATTTTCGAGATTGCTGGAAGTAACGAAATTGGCCTATAATTTTCCGGATCGGTTTTATCGCCTTTCTTATGTACAGGCATGATTTTAGCAATCTTCATTAAATCTGGAAAAACTCCTTTTTTGATACAGTTGTTAAATATGTCAATTAGCGCTTTTGAGTTTGCCGGTGCGATACTTTTTGTTAACTTAACAGAGTGAGCGAAGATGTCAGAGTAAGATTTCGACTTTAACGATTTGAGGCTCTTGTCAAATTCATGCGGTGTTATTAAATACAGGAAGATTGACGCTGGAGTTTCCGAGACAGCTGCTATGGAGCTAATCCTATTTGAGCTAACAATTTTGACAGCATTTATAAAAAAATCCTTAAAAATATTGGATGTGGATACCGAGTCACAATATTTTCTATCTTCATACACTAAGTGGATAGGTTCGATACAAGAGCGTGGCTTATTTCTACCTTCTCGATTAATAATTGCCCACATGGTCTTTACCTTATTATCAGATTCATTAATCTCTTTCTCAATTGATATCTTTTTAGAAGCTAAAATCGCATTGTCATAAATTCGTTTATATAGTCTATGATAATTTTTTAGGTGAATATTGTCTGGGTAAATTTTTAAATTATCCTGCAATATTTGTAACCTGTTTAAAGATATTTTAGGCCTTTGGTAATCCAAGGTTTATTATTAGATTTGGTAATAGGGGCTTTAAAACCCTGGGGAAGCATTGCTCGAATAGAAGATTGAACACACGCAAGAAGGCTTTATAATCAGAATTCGCATCTGCCTAGTTTGTATTAAAACTCTTTTTAGTTAAAAGAGATTTGAATTCGTTTATGGAGGCGGTACTAAATTGCCTTTTCCACACATACTTACTACTAGCTGAACTTGTAAAGGACGATGTAAAATAAATAATTTGGGCATTGTGGTCCGAGAAAGGAATTGTGACATTTTCAACCTCATTTTGATCTGGTGAGTTGCAGAAGATATTGTCTATGCACGTTGAACTGGTTCCCGAAATCCTCGTGGGAGAATTGATAGCCGCATGCAGGTCGTATGAGCCAAAGAGGTCCTTTAAAAAAATGCTGTTTCGGGAGTTTAACAATAGATCGACGTTGTAGTCACCGCACGCCACAATCCTTTTTCCTGAATTGGAAAGTTTGTCCATAATTTTTCTATAGTTGACATGAAAACATTGAAGTCACTATTTGGCACTCTGTAAATACTGAGGATGATAAAGTTTTCCTTGGTCAACTCAATACAGGAGATTTCGGTATTTTTTCTACTGAAAAAGACATCAGATCTTGCCTGCATTTAAAATCGAGATGTGATTTGACTAGAATGCAACTTCCGCCTCTCTTATGTTCTTTTCTGCAGAAGTGGCTTGCAAGTTTAAAGTTATTGATATGCAGTAAATTAATCTCTTGCTGCTGTAACCAGTGCTCTGAGAGGCAGAGTATATGCACGGAAAGCGTATCCAAGAGAACTTCCAAATTTAATTTTTTGTTGCCAATTCCTTGGATATTTAGGTTCAAGATGCCAATTTTCGTACCATTTTTAGTGTTTCTAGCTTTGCAGCGTACAATTGCCTGATTCCGATTATTTACATTGTAATTAACAATATCAGTATTGTCGACAATTGACGAGCTTGTCACATTACTTCCTAAAAATTTTGAGACATATTGTCATCAGAATTTCCAATTCTGTTTCCATTTTGATTAGATGACTCAGTCGCACAGACTTCAGGTTGAACCCGCTGGGATGCCGCACGCGTCGTCGCGCGCGTCGTATTCGTCGCCCGAGTCGTTGCCGATGCCGCCATCGAATCCGCCTGTCTTAATTTTAAGCTGGCAGTGCTCTTTTTCGATTTCAGTTCCGCCACCTTATCAAAGTAATAGTCAAAAATTGAACTTGGTCCTGTATTATTTGAATGGTGGGACTTTTGTGGTACATAATGCATATTATTTGGTATAGATACATCATTCGATGAATCGATTAGTTCAATTGTATTATTTTTATACTTTAGATATTTCCTGTCGTACATAATGCAGTCAATTTCATGTTTGATGCTGGCAGCCGTCATTTTAGGATTTTTATGGCTGCCGTACGGGATAAAGTGGCAGTGTTTATATTGTTGAACGATGCTTCGTAGAGCAAAATTTAGATAAAAATATTCTTTTAATTGCTTATTATGTGGAACTTGTAGGATGTATACATTGGTATTTTCGAGGAGTTTTATTGCCGCCGCAAATTCAGCTATTAGTAGAGATGGGTTAGTATTATTTGCACCGAGCATCAATACGATGTGATTTTCTTCCGTGACCATATCCTTAAAAGTTGGAATGTGCTGTAATATGTCCGTGCACTTTGCCCCTGGCTTAATATGAGAGAAAACTCGTTGTTCCGTTAGGTTTTTTAGGTGTATGGCAACACCTTTTAGACTGCTGTCACCATACATCAATATGTCATAGTCAGATTTTTCTGTTTTGGAAATCTCATTTTCCATCCCGGTGTTAATATTTAACTGCCCCACATTTTGTTTCGTATTTACATTCATTAATTTAAATGTTTTTCCGATACTTTCTGAAGTGAAGCAATTTGCTGGTTGAGTGGCAATATGTCCTTCCGGAGAGTGAGAGTTTTTTCGTTTAATTCAGTGTTCTTTTTACGTAGCTTAACCCCTCAGGCCCCGATTGGCCGATATCGGCCACAAAACGATTCAGCGTGACTGCCCCGTTTTAATTTTATTTTAATTTAATTTATTTTATTATGATTCATTATGTTAATATGTTTCAATTTAATTATGGGTACAGTGGTTTGGCAGTAATTAATGTTTTGGTGAGACAGTGTCGTAATTCAATTTTTTTACTAATTTTTACAATTTTTTTTTGGGACAGCAACTTGTCAATCGGCTGAGGGGCCGAGGCCTGAAGGGTTAATAATGTTTTCGGTTGCGTCGCTGTTTATTTGGGTGTCGGCTTGCAACATCAATTCTTGTGATTTAATTGTAGAAATTTCAGCTATATTGTTGACAGATTCCGATAAAAAGTCGAGACTTTCATTTTCTATGGTTCTGGAAGCCTCCACTACAGATTTTATTTTCATGTCATTAGCATTGACCACTTCGTCCATTTTGGTTTTTTCTTCTATGTTGTTTATTTTCTTACTAAATTCTTCGATTTGGCCAGAGTAGAGTTTTAAGGTAGATTCAAAATCTGCAATAGTTGACTTGATCACTCGAATTTCCAAATACAGCGATGAAAAATCTCCTCTTAAGTTTTTTATTTCATTCAATATATTGGTTAGTTGATCATTTCCTTTGCACTGTATAGCATCCGAAGTTATTGATTTTTCTTGTGACATCGGTAAGAAAGAAAGTGGAGTTGAGTTCACAGGTGAAGGGGCTGGAGTTTCCAATAAATTCCGCGAAATTTCCGGTGTAAAAACGCTGCACTTAGATATTGAGTCCGTGATCTTGCTTGGAGTTATCGCTTTCTTGCGAGTTGTTGAGGGTATAGCGGAATGTACGGAATCTGCTGCGTAATTTGTTGGCGTTAGAGAACGTGAACTTTCAGAGGATTTCGCGAGAGTAGTGCTTCTGGTTGATCTCGGCTCCACCAACTTGCAAGAATCGCATCTCCAATTATTCCTCTGTATACTCGAGAGGCTTTTAAATGCTTCTAGAGTTAGAAATAGGCAGGAGTAATGAAATACGACATAACAACGGCCGCATTTTAGCGATGTTTCAACCTTTACGACATATTTACATTTTTTGCATTTCATTTTGTTTTATTGCGGGATCGGGAAATCACAACAGATGTTGCAGCGAATGACAACGGTTTCTGGCTCCGAAATGAAGTAGATAATGTATGTTTATATATCTTCTGTTCGATAGTAGATTGCAGTGAATTAACGTTGTGTCAGTTGTTTGATGATATATGTTAACAGAGACATCCTCTGTTAACAGAGACATCCTCTTACAGAAGCTTTTTGACTTCGGTTTCTCTGTACATCTTGTGAAGTTCTTCGCAAGCTATTTCAAAAACTGGAGTCAGTTAGTCAGCTTTGGTTCCTCCGAGTCAGCCCTCTTTAAGGTTTATTCGGGGGTGCCGCAAGGTGCGAATCTCTCTACGATTTTGTTCCTCATTTTCATTAATGATTTACCTAAATTTGTAAAATATAGTCACTGCTCACTATTTGCTGATGACGTGAAATTTTTTCATCAAATAACAGATGCTCGAGAAGCGGAAATATTACAGCAAGATATAGATCTAGATACATCTTTAAGATGGGGCTCTGTCAATGACGTGGAATTCAACACTGACAAGTGCTCTGTTTTAACCATCACTAAGAAGAAAACACCTTGCTTTTTCCCATACACAATAAAAGGGGTTAATTTTGAAAAGGTCAACCGAGGTGAGGGACCTGGGAATTACATTTGATACGCAGTTGAACTTCCGTGCACACATTACAAATATTTGCAATCGTGCTAGCAAAATGGTCGGTTTTGTTATTCGCATATGCAAACAGTTTAATAATATTCATGTAATGTTTCTACTATATAATTGTTTAGTCCGTAGCATACATGAATATAACTCGGTCATCTGGTGTACAAGTGAAAACAAATACATTCAAATGGTAGAGCGTATTCAAAGAAAATTTTTAAAATATATTTATTACAGAAAATACAATATTTATCCATACTTATTTCCGTCCGATTTTGTGCTAGGAATGGTAGGATACAAGAGTCTTGAAACGCGTCGATATATTTCACTAATTATATTTGCATATAAAATAATTCAAGGAACTATTTATTTGCCAGAAATCCTAGGTAAGTTTGATTTGTACGTACCGGTAAATTACACAGCGAGGAGATCGCATCTATTGTTTAATGTGCCGTACCACCGTACAAATATTATTGTAGACAGGCCAGTGGGAAGGGTTATAGCTCTTCTTAATTCCTTACCCGCAGAAATATATATCTTTTGTATATCCCTTTGGCAGTTAAAAAGGCAACTCCCTGCTATCTCATGTTTATCATAATCTGTATTTTATTTAGTTTTATATTTTTATGTTTTTTTCTTGTTCAATGTTAGCATTAATTTAGTTATGTAGTTATTTATTTTTAGACTTACACTCTAGCTTTAATATTCAAGGGCGAATTGGATTCATCTGTAATGCCCTTGAATACTATTTGAAAGTAGTAAATAAATAAATAAATGTCGTTCGTTGAATAGCTATGTATATGTTATTCATTAAATATTCGAAAAAAAATTTGGATGACACTCATATTAGATAATATCTGGCAACGCCGCTACACGTCACGGCGTTTGACGTATACGTCCAAAATGATGCGGTAACTGTCGACGGGCGTATTCGAAATTGTTGCTGTGATTGGTCAAATTTTAAACATTGCGATGGTATCAGAGATTTGAGCGGTAGGTAAAGTCACAAATTAATTTCACTGATTTCACCAAGATTATAAATGTTTGTTGCTCACCCAATCTACCACCAATTTGCGCGGGCGTTGCTGCTGGACGATGCCCGTATTTTAAACTATCAACGATTTCGATACTTTTTATAAAAACATTGAAGATTAATTGACTATTTCAAAATAGATCTGGAGAGATGTGAAAGACTATAAATTATAAATGTTTGTTGCTCACCCAATCTACCACCAATTTGCGCGGGCGTTGCTGCTGGACGATGCCCGTATTTTAAACTATCAACGATTTCGATACTTTTTATAAAAACATTGAAGATTAATTGACTATTTCAAAATAGATCTGGAGAGATGTGAAAGACCGTACATTTGTTATCGGCGTTGCCAACATCCCCAAACTTGATAATTTCGTGAACGAAAAAAATATGTTATGATATAACTTTATACTTAGGGTTTTGCAAGCGGCTTTGCGCATATTTTATATCTAGAATATTTTATTTGTAGAATATATTTTAAAACAAAAAATGGTTACTAAATCCCTACAGTAATTTTCGCGCTATAATATATAAAGAAATATAAATTCAAATGTATTTTTTGCTTCCAACAATACAATTTTTACCGTTTTTACCTCCAATTAAGATAACAAACTACACAGTCCCTCGAAAGAAAGCGCTATTCAAAAATTATAGTGTATTGAATAGAGTATTTTATTACTTTTAAAGGAGGATGTCTAAAATGTCCCCACCATCAATAACGACCGGACATATTAGTCGTTGAAAAGCTCTTTTCGTAACTCTCATTTGTTACTACGGTCACAGTATACCAACCAGTAAGTATCATTACTCTCGAGCTACAGGGCAATGCGGAAAGAAGGTGCGAGGAATTTGGGGAGAGGAGTACGTCCCGACGAACGCGAACGGTTGGCATTACGAGCAGGTAAAGGCTGGGGACTTTTGCGTTTTCTAGCGATCGGATATCTGCGTAGGCCGAGTAGCGGGACATCTGGCGAACATATCCGAGCCATTACGACTCGTGACGTATTCGCTTTGATTTCAATTTTGTTCTAAGAGAAGCTACTGTCTGGTATACTGTGCTACGGTGGTCAATCTCAAGTCATTGTGGGGAAATAGTTACAGCTGAAACAAAAACCTGTCAATGTCATTGTATCCAAAAAATCTTTTATGACCGTAAAACATCGTTATTACATGTTGGTGTCAGAATAACAAACTAATCGTTATATATTAAAACTAATAATGCAACCATAATGCGTTACATTTGGTTGCATTATTTGGTTTTACTTTGGCGATTCTTTTGGCAAAAGCAAAGCACGGCTGCGTGACATGGCTCCGCATACCCGGCCGGTGATAAGCGACGATTTTTCATACAGTGACACAGGTTTTTCTTTTAGCTGTAACTTTTTTCCACAATGATTTGAGACTGACCGCCATAGTAACAGATGACAGCCTTGGGAAGAGCTTTCCATGCCTCTTTGGAGTTACGGGTTTTTTTGACAATCTTAGAGACACGTCTAAAGTGCATTCTTAATATCGCTACCCTCTAACGATTATTTTAATCTTGGAATAATTAAATGAACGCTAAGCGTTATATCCTGCGAATACTGTGGCGAAGGCTTTATGATAAATTGCTCCTCCATATCTTCAGATCCGCACCGTGTTATCTTATTAAAACATTTTCAAACAAGCTTTGACTCAAAAATGGAAGAGAAATTTGCGAGCCGATTGTCTTCCAGATATGATATAGGTCAAAGCGTTTTGCGTTGATTTCACGAGCGAAAGTTGCGAGAAATTCTGTTTTCCCGTTTATTTTCAACCCACTTCAAAGGATTAGCTGAAATTGTATTTTCTCAGCATGATGTCTGATATTGCGTTCAGTTGTACCTTCTTTAGTTTGTACACTGAAAAAATTGTTCCTCCTAATTGTGGATATGAAATCTCGTTTATTTAGAGATACGAGTATTTAAGCATAACAATACGTTATGAATATCCTTTTATTTTAAGATAAATCATCAAATTGAGATCTATTTAACGACAGTGCTATCTTTATGTAATGACTTTTTCTGGGTAAAATGTTTTTTATTTAATTTTTCATTTTATTTAATATAAAAACATATAGCATAACAATTATAAAATGTAAACTTAATTTCTAACGATAGCAAAGCCAATCTTGTTTTACATTATTTACAATAAATTAGTAAGATATAGAAAATATGCTACATATTACAAAGAAAATAACAAAGATTTTTTTAAAAATGTAAGTTTCTATATTTGTGTATGTGGGTGTTGGTTTATGAGCGTTGGTATATGTATGGGTAATGACGAAGCTGCGGCTGTTGTAAAGGAGTATTTTGCAGGCCTTGGCGAAAGTCATTTTAAGGGGGGCATAACTGCTTTGGAGCGTAGATTGACTTAGCGTGTAAAGCTTAAAGGAGATGATGACGAAAAATTAAAACAATATGTTCACCTAAAACTGAGTATTTCCTTGCTAGGCGATGTACTTTTTCATTCTGCCCTCTTATATTTTTTACTACCAAAGTAATAATGCTAAACTGGAATATGTTTCGATATATAAATTAAGCGACGAGAAAACCCGTTTCAAATCGCCTTAAAGATCTAAATGCACTAAGACTGAACAACTAGATAACCAAAGCCCATGATAGTGTGAAATTCATGGCATTATTGCGATAAAATAATATGTTATTAAGAAAAGATTTTAGGAAGCCAGTTAATTTTAAAGTCTATATTTTTTATCGATCTGATTTGGTGTTGATTATTTTGATTTTGATTTTTTTAAATATTAATTTCATTACATAGTAGTCCCGATAATAGGTGTGTCCTGAATACCAGGTTGAGATATAACCTGGGAACACCCAGGTTATATCTCATGTTATGTTGATTAATTATTTTTCTACAGCGTTGACCCTTTTATTAAATAGTGATCACGGTGACCTCATATTAAAATACCTGTTGGATGAAATAAATGCGTGCACATTTGCCGCGTTTCTATCGTCTGGCGCCCAAGCAGACTTTTGCCACGAGGGAAATGTTCTTTGAAGTCGATCAAGCGTTTTTCAAACAAAGTCAATTGAGCGAACTGAATCCACATCATACCTAAACACCTTTCCAACCGGATATTTTTATCTCTTTTGACATCGGTCTTTGCCGTTCGCTATTTTGGCAAATATTACCTTCAGCGTAACATCTCATTAATGCCGTATTTCTGTATGCCCAATAATATTATCAGCGCCAAAGTCTACATACCTATGTATACACATCTACATGATATATTTAAGTATCCTTTTTTCTTGCGGCCTCACTCGATTTAATGTCGTCCTACGATTAAAGCTGTTTAATTTTGTTTCGTATCGAATTTTTTATATTTAATTATAGATTCAATTTGATCACGCCCTCATTTTTTAAATGTTTTTGTATTTTTGAAAATTAGTTACGATAAAACATTGATTGGCTTACAAAAATATTAGGAACCGAATGGCAAAACTTTAACCTTTTGCTCATTTGATTCTGTCATCCAACTGGGACTAGCCCGTTCTAGGGTGGACAGGACTATAATATTACTATCAATTATGTACAAGTTTTAGTAAAAAGCTAATAACACTAAATTGCCCTAAAATGTGATCTTCAAATAAAAAATATAATAATAAAAAATATTTAAATATAATATAATAAATAAAATGCAATTCCATTATAGAATTGGCAATAAATATAATATAAAATTCGATTAAATAATACAAATAAAGTAATAAGTGAGAAAAGAAAGAAATGGTTAATAATATTTAATATATGTTAAGTAATATAGAATTTAATATAAAAATACCTAGTCAAAAAAAGTACAATTTTTTGTCAAAATAATATATAACAACAAAGTTAAATTATTTTTGGTGATTAGTTCAATGTTAAAATATACTCAACATACATGTTTAAAAATATTGTAATAATTTGTTCACCTAAGTTTTATTAAACAATATTTTCTAACATTTGACGTATGGTTAGTCTGTCTTGATTCCATAACCATTTCTTTATTTTATTTTTGAATTCCTTAAATGTCAAATTCATTTTTATTTCCATATTGATCACATTGTAAAATCTCGGCGTAATGAAAGAGTAATGTCTTTGTCCAAATGATGTTTTCATTCTGGGTATTATTAAGCTATTTTCTAAAACTTGTCTCGTTAATCTTCGGTTCTGAATTATTCCTAAATTTGCGCTATTGTCCAAAAATAGCTTTAAGATGGAAGTTTTTAGGAAAAGTTGCCTACAATCAAGGACATTAGCTTCCTTATAAAGTTCATTAGTGGGATGGCGATATGGTCTACGTAGAATATTTTTTAATATATATTTAAGCGCGATTTGCAATAGCTCTATCCAATTATGTCGTAAGTAATAAGCGATTCACATAAAGAATAATAAAGAATAATAAACAGTTTTTAGTGTTTTGGAATCCAGAATATTCCTCAGTTCTTTGAAAACATATCCAAGGATTCGCACCTTCGTATCGTATGTATATGAGAGTCCCGCCAGAGAAAGCAATCTAGAGTGATGCCTAGATATTTCCAAGATATTTCTCTTTGCAGAGGCTGACAGTTACAAGACTCTACGCTTTCGCATTCGTGCACTACAATAGTTTTATTAGTAGTGGGTTGACCTCTGTTGTTTATACTAAATGGCATGTATTTGGTTTTGCTAACATTAAGCGTTAACATGAAGTTTCTTATCCAATTTTTAACAATTCCCATGCCCTCGTTTGCTTTCTCAAATATGTAATCCCAGTTTGAAGAGAGATGCTGGCTTTAACTCTGAAGGCCCTGGATGGTGACACTTTGTACCCTGTTGGATAGGTAACTTTCAAACGGTTTAACCATTTACTTGTATATTTAATTCCCACACTCTCAGTTTGCACAATAATATATTATGTGGAACGGAGTCAAAAGCCTTTGCAAGGTCAAGGAAAACTCCTAGAGACTTGTCTCCTTTATCCACCGTTTCGACTATAAATTCTGTTGAGGCAGTTATAGAGTCTGTTGTCCCTAAACTTTCCTTGAAACCGAACTGATTGTCTGAGAGTATTTCATTTTCAATTAAAAATTTATAGTATCGCCTTTGCAACTTTTTCGAAGATTTTGGAGATCGGTTATGTATGTCAACATTTGATCGTTTGCTTGGTTATGCAATCTATATTTCTTGATTACGCGTAAACTATTCCTTTTATAAGACATGTAAGTTTATATAGATACTTTCCTTCATAATTTTTTATTCATCGTATCTGTGTTTTTGCGTGTGGACTCGTCACGCTACGTAATCACTAATTAAAATTCACAAGACGCTTGTTTTTTGCACTTTTACCGACGGGAATAACATCAAATCTGTACGAATATTTTATTATTAAATATGGTATGTCACGAATTTATATTCATCGAATGTCCAGGAGAATGGATACATGGGTTTTTACTGCGTTGGCTAAAGAGCACCCACCTAAGCATCACATCGCATAATCAAAATAAATGGTATAATTACAAATATTGTAACTACAAATGTTATACGAATAGTTAAATCAAGGACGGTAATTTCTTGTGATTGAAGTTTTAGTTAATAATATTTTGTAAGTGATGAGAATTACGCAGAGAAATATCGATAAAATCGCATCAAAATGACTCGCAGCCAAGGGATTAATTGCCGAATGTTATTAGAAACATATAATATAATATAATCTTCGATAGGTTTTCTATATGTTTAAAGTGTTTTTTAACTTTGATATTAAAGAACGATTTCTTGATATCTCTATAGCGATAATTAGGATCCTCGCAGATAAGTCTTTGTAAACATTTTAACCGAAATTTAATGTCTGTTTGCATCGTATCTTGGGTCTTTGACTACCTATCCATATATCATAAAATAGCAAAACCGCTTGTGAATATCCTAATACCGCTCTCCCGGAAAGTGTCTTTTACATGTCACTATTATTACAGTCATATATTATGAACCGTAGCCTGGCGCTGTTATTAGGGGGTTCGAGTCTTCGGTATTTGGTTGTACGGCGTTTTTAGTCTCCACAAAGAAACGAAATATGGGCCAGTGCTTAGGGCTGATTGTTATAATAAAGTACCTGGCTTAGGGCTCAAATATCTTCTGCAAGATTTTGCAATCAATGTGATAGTGAAATATTGATAGTGTACGCCAAACAACCTAAACAGCAGGAAAATGTTTAACGACTATTTGCACTGGCTCTTAAAAACATCTGCATTGTAGGCATCACATGTTTGAATAGCGCATCGATAGCGTCCGTGCAATAACGATACCACAAATAGTCCAAGAACTCTGCGGATACCACATAAGGATATACTTATGTAAAATAAGGCATAATAAGAAATTCATTATCAGGCAGCTGTGGTTTTCGAAACTTCCCAGCTTTTTTGGGGTTGAAATTTTATCCTTGTAAAAGTTATCTGTAAAAAAAATATGTTGGAGCAAGGTCTGACGAGCACGGTGGGTGAAAAAGAGTCTCCTCTCGCAAATTATGCAATTTACGACTGTTTGTTTCGAAAGGTATGGTCTTGCGATGTCGCGCAGAAGCATTGACGGGAGATTGACCAGGCTTGATGGTGAAATCGCGAGCTTCTCCGTCATTGTTTGCAGATCTTGGCATTATACATTTGCGTAAAATGTTGTGACAGACCGCAAGAAGCTGTAATGGAAAACTCCGGAGCAGAGAAAAGACCGCGAAAAGCTGTAATGGAAAACATAGGACAGCACATTCGTATTTTATCCACGACTGCGCTAATGACAATATCTGGGCAGTATCAAACAGCTGCATTACGAATGAATAACTAGTTCACGTCACAATAAGTTTAAAAGTATTGAGAACAAGAAAGTCTTTTAATACTCTGTTGAAATGTATAACGAATGAGGCGTCCGCGCGGAAGAATCTGTATGAATTTCCAAGAGGTATTTTAACATCATTTAAATTCTCTCTCCGCTCCCCCCACTCCTGTACATTCTTTAATTATTCACAGGCGCTTTTCCTTTTTACCCTTTTACGTATCTCCGAATTGAAACGCACCGGAAAATGTTATAGTCGCGCGCGGCGCCGTCCCATTTCAATACCCGCGTCGCGAATTACTGTGTTTACGCCCTCAATCTGTGTGGTCGGGTACAACTCTCCTTTTGTGATGCTTATCGACAAACAATCTACTAATATCTCCACCCTTAGCTATCCTTTTTATAATGTATCCATCTCAGGATTTTTTCTGTCAATACCGGGAATTGTTCAATAAGACGCAAAATATTGGCTTAATCATCCAAATTTACTGTCATTTACATTAGACACTATTTTATGCGATGTATCAGATGATTGCATAAGCTCTTACCCGATTTTCATAGACGTCGCCACCTTACATGGCAGATATTCGCTGCTTATGATTCAGTGTTGTGTCATCATCACGTAAGACATAGTTCAGAGAAATTTAAAAAAATGGGGTCCGCTATGATGAATTTTCGACATGTAATGTGCTATACGAATTTCGGCATGGCGCATTGTGTGTTTATTTAAATCGTGCTCCTGCTTTCCGGACCATAAGAAGTGGGTTGGATTCCGAAACAGTGATTTCAACTGGGAAGATGAACCTCGCTCTGGACGACCTTCTGGTATTGATGAAGACGTTATGTGTTTGATAGAGGAAGAAAAACGGATTACAACTGCCTTGCTGAGGGATTAAATATTGACTTTTCGGCTGCTTTTTGTCTTTTTAATAAGGTTGGATACATTTCTAAGATCGATACTTAAGGGGGGAGCCAGGATTAGACGGCCAAAAAACAGGTTTTTCATGATAATTTTTTTTAAACTTAAAGTTAAAATTTTTATTGTAAAATTTCAACTTTAATTTAAAGTTCATATTTTACAATGACTCTTTTATATCAGTTTAATAAACATTTGAAAGATAAAAATATTTTTTGTAATAGTAAAAAACTATTTTTGAGATATTGAATCACAAATGATTCTACTGCTTCAGAACTTACGGTATCTGCTTGCAACGGTAATAGCGAGCGTAATTTTGTCTGAAACAAAAAACATAAATCGAGATATTAAATATTACATGTATTTTGTAGATGAACTAAAAAAAAAAGTAAAAGTTGTAATTTTATAATTTTTAAGGGATTAAAAGAAATAAAATCGATTTTCACCCCAAAATTTTGTGTTAAACTAGTAAAAAAAATATTTTTTTTCTGTTTTTTCAAGTTTATATAGAGAGAACTCGATCCAATAAGTAGTTTTTTTATCACCGGCGCAAAACTGAAAAAAATGGTTATGAGAAAAACGCGTTTAAAGTTTTATTTAAAGAAAACTAGTTGGTTCATTACACTTACAGCAATCTGAGACTATCAGCTATTCCAGAGGTAAAAGATTTATGAATAGATTTCAAGCTTAAGTTAAAAAAAAACATGAAAACATGTTTTCCTCCCCCCTTAAGCGCCGTATCTCCTCATTAAAATCAATAAGCTAAATCGCATGAATATGTGGCAATTTCTCTACTCGCACGAAATGACACTGAACCGTTTTTAGATCGCATCGTGACAGGCGATGATAAGTGGATCCTGCACTATAGCTGTTTCGGTATTAACAGAACAATGGCGATAAAATCAGGTGCGTGGTAGCTGCAGAAAACCACAAGCAATTTCTTTAAAAATGGAACCGACAAGCTTTTTGATCATTAGAATACAATTATAGAGATGAATAGAGATTATTTAATCGATTAATTAAACTCCTGTCTTTAAAATTTAAATCGTGTTGCAGTTTACCCTTAGATCGGGCACAGACTTAAGCAATTGTCTGATGCGTAGGTACACTAACGAATATTCCAGTCGTCGAAACACTTGTTATGGGCATTTTCTGATACGGCATTCAGCACCCTATGCGAGTTATATTTTATGACTTCAGTGGACTCAAAACATCTTCCGCGAAATAGTAAGTTAAATTTAGATATCAGGAAAAGTCACACGTAACTATATCTAGTTTAAACTGCGCCTGGTCGAAGACATTCGTTGAAGTTTGGAGTGAAGAATTGCTTCAAGAATCGTTCGTTCCTGCACAATGTGAGCACGTTTTCTTGCAGCCGTTTCTTGCTCATAATGTCCAAAAAAATACATATTTATTGACCGTTTGCCCTACTGCATCTCAGGGAAGAATTTCACCGGATAACACCTCGATAGCCAAAACAAATAGGTAACATGACTTTGTTTTTCGAGCGATTTTGACGTGTCTTTTTTAAATCGGCTCGCTTTCGATCGCCATTCCGAGTTTTGTGGCTGGATTACATATCTAACTCATAAGACGAGGTGCGTAATCTACTTAAATAAAATTTATTACTTGTATCACGTAGTATGTGTATAAATAAATAATACCGTAAATTACGTAATATACAATACATACATATCCATTAAGCCTACCTTAATAGAGGCGAGACCTAGTTAGGATGGCTTAGTAATTTAATTAATTGTACCTCCTATACATTTAATAAAGAATTTTGATTTGTAAGTCCTCGGTTGTCCATCAATTATGATGGGATTTAGGAATGCAGGGTCCGAATTGCCTCGTTCAAGCACGTCTTCAGTAACCTTTTCGAAGAAAATCGCTGATCTGGATTGAGGTTGACTAGCCTAATCAACAGCCGTAAACGAACTGGTAAACCGATTATGCCAAAGCTCTTCAAAAAAAAATTATACAATGCTATCAACAAACCGCATTCTTTTTGGATAGCTTTTTAGACTTTTTAAATAAATAGTACTTGAAATTTGCTCGACAGAATGTATACTCGGTAGTTTGTACACTCGGGATTTTTTGAAAATCGAACTACTACGAATTCAGTTCATTCATTTTGGCTGTTGTTTCTATTCTGTCACAAAAAAATATTATAAGAAGCGATCCTGGTATTCAATATAAATTATTAATGTGGTAACTATTGAATAAGCTAACATTCTTCGTTTCCGAGATATTATGATTTGTGACCCGCATTGTTTGCTCCCGAGTGTATATTTCTGCATTTGGTCCTCTTTTCTTTGAAATAATATTAATTTAAAAGCGGATTACGTCTTAGCGCACTTGTTTAAAAGGACATAATTACCAATAGGTCCTAAACGTACATATTTCCCTTGAGCTGCCGTGTGAGAAAATAGCGGGGTAATATTGGTTGTTCGGCAATAACATCTCAGCCATTTGAAGAGAGAAAGGTATGTATAGGGTCGGGTAGTCGTCGTTTTACGAGTGTAATGGGAGTTACAATTTTCTTCTATTTTTTCTACTGGCTTAATTTTGTTTGACTCATGTTCAGAGTGAAGTGCAGTTGTTCGATGATGTTCTTGGAAGGTACCGGGTTATCATAGTACCAAGGTGCGTATTAAATTGAGGTGCGTAAGCATCATTGCAACGGCCCAGACCAGTAAACAAAAGAAGAGAATCGGAGATTTTCAGAGTAGAAAATTCCGTTGGTTAATTATTTATTTCTTTTATTTATTTATTGTAGTAATGCAAATATATCACGTAAGTATACCATTTCAAGACTAAGGTATGCTTTGTACAAACATATTTTTAACATTGAGTCTGTGCCAGAAAATTAATACATCGCATAGTCCAGCGGAAACGTCATCTAACTATGCCGGGGCCTGTTCTAACATTTCATTTGGTATGTGCTTGCTCAATACTGTATAATTCATAAAAATGGCATATATCGTCAATGAATTTACCATAATTATATTGAAAGAAAAATATCTTCAAATCATTTTTGGATATAAAAATGCAAAAAATATATTAAAAATAACCATTATCTTACGTCAGGCAATAAAGTCAGATTAGAATGAAATACTTATTTGTAATAAAGTCAAACAGAAAAATATAAAGATTAAAAAAAAAGTTTTAATTGTATTGATTCGTTTATGGTCCCAGAGACGTTTCGATTTTTTTTCTACCTATAAATTATCATCTCTACGTACAGTAAAATGTAAATAAAATAGTAAGCCTACTTTGGTATAGGCGAGGCCTAGCCAGGTTGCCTTAGACATTTTTTACATTGTATATTATATTTTAAATAAATGGGAATAAATAAATTGAACCTGATATTTTGTCGCGAAGCAAATTGTAGATCCCGCAACAATGTTTCCTTGTATTGTATGCTTTCCTTTGTACATTACGTGTTCCCGTGCATTGTTCGTTTGCGCTCTCGCGTTAATTTCACTGACCAAGTTGAACCCTTAGCAGTGAACCGGCGACCGAAAGCGGAATTAGCTGATTCTGTGGAAACTTTGTAATTCAATTGCGCTCGAATACGAAATTTCACACAATGCAAATGCTACTCTCTGATATCTAACTCTAACTAGTGAGGGCGATTTTGAGAGGATTTCGCAGAATGTTGTCGACACACTTTCAAACAATTGGTTAAATATGTCAATTTACTGGAAAGTAATCAATAGAGACATTTTAGGTGTTTTATTGTTTTTCTCGATGCTTTTGTCACTGTTCTACGATAAAATTATGTAATTGATGCTGACTCCGCGAAACATATCATAAACGATTGGAGCAGATATCAGGGACACTAGGAATATCATTTAGAAATAAAAAAGTATTCGTTTAATTGCAACAGTGGGCAGTGGACGTCGAATTGTCCCCTTGATTCTATTGTCTTTGGTCTATCGTGACTCATATGCTTTAGAATATAAAGGGTATATTAGATATGCAGGAAATTATTCCTATTAAGTTAAGAATATTATTTCCTATTATTCCTATAAGCAAAAAAATCTGTGTTTTGTTAAAACCCTTTGTATTGATTACAATATGCACATTTGGTAGGCTCTCTATTTCAGTAGGTAGGTTAGAATTGAATATATATATTGTAGTATTTTTTATTGTTTTTTTGTTTGTTTCTACTCGTTATTGGGAAAGTTCACAATGGGCGGGTTTATTATCATAAGAAAATATGAAACCAACCCTTATATGACGTGTTAAATTTTTTATGTGTGTGTCTTGTTATTGCATTTGATCGACAGGATGCATTTTCATTAAATGCAATTTAATTATCTCATGATTATAACTGTGTTAAAAAGACAATAGGCACGGGGCGGGGCGCAAATACCCGGCGTTCTTTCAGGGGATATTCAATTCAATTCAATTTTATTTTATTGTAATTATGGTGTAGTAACATGGAAAAATTACAATTGATCAGAGCGGCACAACTTGCCTTTTAGGCATACTATATTTTTTGTATGCCTAAAAGGCGAGTATATTTTTTATGTCTCACAAAAAATCATTCAAACAATTAGGTAAAAAAAACATTTTATACATATATCTGTAAAATCTGATGAATCTGTACATGATACTAAGGCGGAGCTAAGGGACCCTTGTTGAGTTGGCCACGAAGACCCATTCTGTACAGGGTTGGTCACACTCACGGGTCAACACCCATCCGGCGGCCTACACGCGTGAAGTGCGAGCCCGGGTAGGACTCTGGCCTTAAGGCTAGTTTGCCCTAGGAATCAACCTTCTGGCGCTCCTGGACGGCGCACCGTGCGGCGTAAGCCAATCGATTGTGCACTCTGACTAACAGTCGGGGGAGTCTGAAAGCAGTACTGTTTCCTATAGAGCGGGGGTGGTTGCGGACCTTACGGCGACTGCTCTTGAAACGACAATCGGCTACCCGATCCTGGGTGAATAGCCGGGCAAAGGTAAGGATCAGCAGCGATAGATTCGGGCACGTGGCGGAGCTTGGCGGTGGACTGTTTTGTTCAAGTCTTCTGCGCTCACTCCAGGAAGATAGAACGACTAATCGTTAAAACTTCATGAGGTGACGGGTTCGCCCGTTGTAGTTGACACTGAAATAAAAATGACTTTTTTAGAAACTAAAAGTTGTACAATTTTATTTTACAGTAGATTATTTTCACACATAAAGCTGACTTGAACTAGACTATAACGTTTCTTGATTCAGGCCTTCGTTATTGAAGGAATAAATACTAAATATCCATTTTTTTCTAAAAATTATTTTTTCCTTTATATTCGCCTAAAGACCAAATATTTTAGGTACGCAGAAATATGTAAAACAACGATACGGTACAACACTGTGATTCTAGAAAGTAAAAAACCTCTAGTACCTCAGGGTTAAGTTAATAAATTGTCAGAAGGAATACTGATGTAACAGTTATTACTCTCTGTTACTTTAGCAGAGTTTAGCATGTAAGCCTAAATTAAATATTGTTACATTCAAATATTGCAACCATTGGAGGCACTAGTGGGATACAAATTAAATGTCTCATGGCGGCTTTATGGCTTGCTCAATTCGTTGCCTCAAAGGCCGTGAGATTTGTTGCAAGCTTTTAAAGTATGATTTTTTTATCATGGCAACAATTTTATGGCATCTTAGCTATTTTACAAATGGCAACGCTGACACTAGCTCGCAGGGTCACTATATGGGGTTATTTATAAGAAAAAAACTGAATGTTTTTACTTGCTCGTCTGCTGTTTTTACTTGCTATCTTAACAATTCACAATTCATACATAATCATTTTGGCCCCGTGCATACGGCTAGTTTCAAATTTTAAACCGGGTGGTCATATAAGAATCGGGGAATCCGTTTCAGACTACTGATTCCTTTGTCGTTAACTATTTTCCTCTAGGACGCACAGTTTCGGAGATCCTTCTGCGAACGAAAGGACGGACGGACGGACGGACAGACGGACGTATATACAGACTCGTATTAAACAAAAAATAAAGTCTAAACGGTGCATTCTTCAAAATGGCGCGGAATTTTTAATTCTTGTTTTGTCTTCATTTGGAATTTACGATGGACTGAAAAACTTTCCTGGACTATTACCGATTTGGAATTCAATGTTTCCAGGGAGCGGAATGTTTCTTCCGCAGGGCACATCTCTCGCCATCTCTCGACGGCGCTCCTCCACAAAGTTGGTCTTACCCTCCCCCTCCCCACCCCCTAGCATTTTAACGCGGTTAAGTATTTCAAGGCGTGGAATTGACGAGATTTTAAGGCGAAGTGACGGAGGAATTTCTCACGGCATGGATGATGGTATTTGGAGATGTCTGAATGATACAATAATAACGCGTTATAGCAGCTACTCAAAAAAAACGGACAGATTCGAGTTTGACTTGCGCGTGGAAGGCTCCGTACCGTATTAAGAAATGGATTCTGGTTATGAAACTTGTTCCATTACAATTACTGCTCTTCTTTATCGCAAAACAGGCTAATAGCGTTTTTCGACTATCGATGCTGCCCAAAACAGCGTACAAATAAGAAGCTTCATTTATTTAGTAATTCTCCTCTATTACGGAGTGTGCGCAGTTCGTTACATTGTGTTGTAACGAACTGCGCACACTCCGAGCAAGTTCTATGAGCTTGCCGCGGTATGTGGATTGTCGGCTTAACTTTCATGCATTTTTTAAAAATCTTTTTTTATTACATGTCATTTACATTGTAAGTTGTAATTAATACTAAAAGAAATTGGCTAGATTTTAAATACATCTCATGTAACACTGTTGACAATGGCCCACCTAACTATGTAGACTAAAACGAAACTGTCTTTAGATAGGCACACACAGATTATAATGGGAGCCCCCTTGGCGCTGGAGAACGATCACCCTTTATCCAACCATCTCAAAAACCAAGCTCATTCTTTTGCAAAATAAAGTCCCTCAAATAGAGCCGAATTCGAGCAAAAACAATAAACTGATTAAATCGGCGAATTCTTAAATATAAAATGAATGTTCGAAATATTTCGATGTGTATGTATGTATATATGTATGTACGTATTTACGTACGTACGTATGCACGCACGCACGCACCCGGTTTTGTTTATTTATATATTTCTCGAGGCGTTCGTTTGCACAGCAGCTATATTCGATAAAAAGCAATTCGCCTATTTTACTTTACAGAATAGCAAAAATCGACTAAAAAAGGATCTTTAGCAGTTCATTCATTTTGATATTTTTAATAAGCAAATGGCATATAACTTTATACGTAAGGTTATATGCCATTGGATATAACCTTTTAAACACGTAAACCAGCATTTTAAACACGTAAGGTTTAAAATGTATAAATCTAATTAAAATAAAATGCTGGTAATTGTTTTGAAACGTAATTATTATATATTATTAAATCCAATTATATAGACGAGTAGACCTTATTACCGTGTGTCTAATCCTTTTGAATTTTACAAATATGTTTCGAATTTGATATCAATCGTTTCTTTTGGTTTGTAGATTTACAAATTTCATTTACAAAATCACAATTAGTCATAAACTTAATTTTGTTTTGCTGTGATCTTTATTTTTGTGATCGTGACAAACCTTCAGAAATAGAGGGGAATGGGGAGGGGGTGTAATTTTTCGCGTATAATTTTGATGCTTTCTTATAAAGGAGGTAGGAAAATACGAAAGAGGAGTGTTTACAAAACGTCGAAATGTGCCAGGATTACTACAGTACTTTATATTATGTCCTTACCAAGGTAATTGCCGTATTATATAAAGGAATTTGGTTTGTATTAACATTTATGAATCGAAAATATATATTTAATTAACCTCAATAATGTTTGTTTGTTTCTACTTTTTGCTGTGATTTTTCACAATATATGGGTTTATTATCATATGGCAGTTTCTTACACCCAACCCTACTAGACGTGTTTATATGTATATGATCGCGTAACATGTGTGTAAGTGTGTGACTTGTTATTACATTCAATCGACAAAATTGAAATGCAATTCCGTCAATTTTATCTCAATGCAGCCTGTCGTTTTAATGGGAGTTCGATAGTACCTTTTCTGTAAACCTCTCATGGATAGGAATCAATGAATGCTTTAAAGTCGGGTTTCAATGCGTCTTCGGCGTTGTTTTTTTTTCTCTCCTCTAAAAATGGTTCAAATTCCGATATAAGTGAAAGTCTGTTGAAGCAAGGTTTGACGAGTTTTGTTCGTGACAAGTCGCATTTCCTACAACTTTTGTGGCATTTAGAAGACGCAGCAGTGGCGAAGAGAGGCTCGGTTGTTTATCGCGAGCTTCTTAATCATTGTTTGCGGTTCTTGAATAGTACTCATTTCTTTAAACCTTGAATGCACACTGTTGCCAATTGTCTACATATATTTTTACTTAATTTTATTTAAAAACCTTGGTTTGTCAGTTTCCGAACGCACGTTGATAACCATATACAATAAATCATGTGTGAAAGAAACAAATTGACAATGCTTTTGGCGGGTAAGTTATATAATTTTTTTTGACTGTGAATGTCTTGGGTGATAAAGTTCAATGTGTTACTTAAAGAGATAGTTTCTATTGTCGAGTTCCCAATAAAGGAGTGATTTATCTAATTGTTAAAAAATTACTTCTTATCTATTGTCAGGTAAGCTATCAATGTTTGATGTTGTATTTGAAAATTATATTAGATACAAGCTAGATTTTTGGTATATATAGATGGAGAAATAGAAACCAAGCGTAATTGATTTTCAATATGCCCCACTAATTGTCTTTCAATGTGCCCCACTGGCCATGATGAAAAAAGGTGCAGTTTTAAAAACAGATGCAAACTTCTAGGTTGTAAAGGATTTTCACAGACTGAGTGCATCAAATGCAAGGTTGCTTTATGTTACAACAAAAATCGCAATTGCTATGCTGTATTTCATTCATAAATAATATGGAAATTCCTATACTAATAAATATATAAATGCAATATGACCTGTTTGTTTACGTCTAAAGTAATTTTAATAATAAACACATATTGTTGCCGAACGTTTATATGTCTACATATAAGTTACAAGTCTACACACAAGTTCTTTTAAAATAAATATGCTATATTATTTCCAGATTTTTAAAATTATTTTTTTACGTAACCTATGACTATAATCACCAATTTTATTTAATTCAAAACAGTTTTATTTATAACACACATAGTTTTATTTACCAAACAATTTTATTTAATTCAACGTAGACCTATAATCACCAATTTTATTTAATTCAAAATAAATTATCATGCATTTAAGGGTTAAACTGTTGTGCTGAACCGCAAGAATTGTAATGTTTAACCGGCACAGGAGCTCATATAAAAAATAAGGCGAATTTTCTTGTTTTCCATGATTGCTCAGGCAAAAATATCCGAGCAATAAAAAACGAAGGAAAAACATGCGTTTTTTTTTAAAAAATTTGGAATTCTAACTCTGCAATTACACAGGACCTAATTGAATTAAAATATCATGCAACTGCCTACTATTCACTAAAAAAAGTACTGATTATTACTCGACTATAGGACACGACTGGTCGTTAAGTTGGCCTGACAGCCGTGTCTTGTAGTCGTCGCGCTCTCCATTTAAGCATCTGGCTAATAGCCATATTAGGCTGAATGACTTGTCTGGCCGCTCGACAAGCGAGTTGACTTCGCATTCGGAATTTATTACAATCGCCTTTAGATATTCAGTGGTCGTTGTAAATTTTGATGTCGATAACTGCAGCAATACCTCGCTGCGGTATTGCCATCATACATTACTACTATACACATACGACTTCGATGAATCTTGCCATAACAGACGCACCTATACTTATTAGTGTGGTCACCTAGATTTCTATGCTAGTTAAGGAGGAGTACCAGGGTATATAAATCGTAGTTCTAAATATTGAATGTACAATAAAGAGTGCCATATTATTTAAATTATTTTCTTGCTGAACCATCTTATTGATTCAAAACGATGACTGCATAAACTGCTACAAAAAAATAATACTAGGCAAGTAGTAGGACTAAGATCAAACAATCGATTTATCAACTTTTTGCATTTTTTTTAGCAATCGCCAAGATATAATATTACTTTAGATCATATGTTCTCAAACTTATTTTGCCCACCGCCCACTTTTTTTTAAAGCTCCCAATAATGTTTACTAATACCATCTATCGCGAATCTGACACAGATATTGCTATGATTATGTTTAAACATGTAATTACAGCATAATACCTTATAGTCGTAAGATAAGATATGACACAGAACCATTGCTCAAATAATATTTGCAGCTGGTTTATGGAGCACAGTGGTTATTACTTAGTTTTACTGCTGGTAAAATTAAATCTTCCTTATTGTGCCTTACATTGGCAATGATGGATTTGTGGGATTTTTGATAAATCTGTTCTAATTCTGTTATCAATTGGGCGCTATAATGTTAATGAAAATAAAATCACTGCCTTTATATAGGTTGGAGACATTCCAACCTATATAAGACCTTCTGACAAATTGACAGATGACAAACAAAAGGTTCTCGTTCTCTTGCCAACTTAACGCCACAGTATAATAACAGTTAATAACACCCAGTAAGTTTACTCAAGAGCAACAAGGCAATGCGGGAAAAGGGTGTGACGGAAGTGGGGCGAAGGGTAAGTCATGTCGCGTCCTTAGGCCTATAGCTACGGCGCTGTGGGCTGGGACGCGCTGTGGGCGCAGTTTGTGTCCGCTATTACTATTACTTTTTTGTGGATATTTACGAGTCGACGGCATATGGTATTCTCAGAACAAATCGGTAGCATAACAGCATCTGCGTCACCGGTGCACCGTAAATGTGGCCGGGACGATGCTTCAAGAAGAAGACGAATAACCATATTAAGATTTGTGATAGCCCTAAAGATTCCTGACTTGTTTCGATTTCAAATTTGTTCTAAGAGAAGCTGCTGTCTGGTATACTGTGCCCCGGATAAGACTCTCGCGTCTCAGGCCTCACGGTTCTAAATAAAAACGTCAAAAATCAGCTGTTTGTTCAGCGTCAAAAATCAGTTGTTTACTTCGCTTTATTCGTACGTGATTAGCGTGTTTTTTTTGTCTTTTTTAGAGTACTATTTTTTTTACCTGCCCTCGCCCTGCCCTCCCTCACTGTGCCATATCAACGCCCCCTTATTTTCTCTGGCTTTTCTACTGCCCCCATGAAAGTCTCAAACGCCCACAAGGGGGCGTTATCGCCCACGCTGAGAACCTATGGTTTTAGATATTAAAGGTCAATTAAATCGAAGAAAAGTAAAAAGAGTTCGGTAATCGTACGGAAATAAAATTATCGTACTTATTTTAGCCAATACCATCCATTATTGTATTAGATTGCTCACCGTCGTACTATGATCTGGCAACTAAGAATTTTGTACGAAAAAAACGTGTAGATGGCACTCATAGTTACAAAAATTTAATAATCTTCTCTTATTATATTCAATATAGCGACTTTCGTGGTATAACAGTATGGCGACGCACTGTGGCGCCCTAAACACGCCCATACGGTATAAAATAATGTTATAATTACAATTGAATTTTAATTATAGCTCTTATTATTTTAATATTATTTAAATAAAAAATCACAATTTTGAATTTGACAGGTTTTAAGACGTAAAAATTATACACCTTTAAGTATAGATAAACTAATATATAATATGGTATTGGGCCCGATTGCGTTTCTTTGTGAACTAAAACTAAAATAAGTCCAAGCGAACGAGACAGAGCAATACGTTAGAGCGGAATATGAAACGAACGATCGTCGATAAATACTACCTGTCGAACTTATACTCGTCTGAATAAATTCGAGCATATTTCGTGCGGTGTAAGATTTGACCTTGGCGGGCAGTTTTAATGCGAAAAAGTGACAATCGGTCATCTCACACTCCGCTCTAGCGTATTGCCCTGTCTCGTTCACACGGCCTAATTTACGATTTTAGTTCACGAAAAAACGCAATCGAGCCCAGTATCGCTATATTATTTATGTTATGTAATCAGCCTGTATAAAAATGATATAGATGGTACTAATAATTGAATGTTATAATTGTTCTCATTGGTTTCATTATTAGGTTTTTATAATCAATCATTTATTTTAAATTGTCAATGTTATTTTTAGTCCCCTTTCAAATGTACAAATATAGGCTCCCGTGTGCTCCTTCAGTATGCAAGTGTAGAAGTAGTCTTAATCTCTTCGTTTGACCATGTAGAAACATAATTTTGATGGTGGCACTCTCAAAAATGGTGCGTTTGGGCGCTGCGGGCCAAAAGCAAAATGGCCGCCATCAAAAACACGTTTTCCTATTTATATCAGTAACCGTTGAAGATACGAAACAATGTTTTTTTCAAAAATGTAGCTACACAAATTATACATAGAAAAGGTCCTTAGAACTTTCTTTGTATAACTAACCGTTGTCTCAAAAAAATTACTTTTGTAAAAAGAATAACCAAAAAATATAAATTTTAGGGTTTTGCAAGTGAATAATCATATGTACGTCAATGAACGAGAAGCCTACTACACATTTTCCAACTTGGGCTGGCTATAACAGCCTCTTGATAGATCAGCAGAAGCCTGTGTCAAGAGTTACCATGCTACCTATGATCCCAGAGTCACCAACTAATCAATCAGTGCAGCTTACTGTGATGAAACAACTGGAGAAACTAAATAGTTCAGTCCACTATACAAGTCCCGATGTAGAAGCCACTAAGAAAAAGGTAGTTGTCACAGTTGACATGGCTCTTACAAACCAATAAAACAGCTGGAAATGGCTGTAAATGAATATAAGGAGGGATGGCTTCTGAAGCCTGGTGAGCTACATATCATAATTGCTCAGCTCCGGACAATAGGAGAGCTCATTGAAGGTTCAGGTATACCTGAATTGTGGGTTGAATGTGGATTATATTCAGCAGCAACAATGAAACAAATCCTAGACGGTAAACACATCAGAAGAGGAATTGAAGCTCATATATCTACTGCCTCTACACTAACTAACCTACTCTTAGAAGAATTTTAAAAAGAATTTCCAGGGCAGCTAGACTGTTTGAAGCCTCATCTCCAAGAACTAGTAGAAACATTAACAACTAGTGATAAAAAAGAGCTGAAAAGGGTAAATTCCCCAATAGTTTCTTCCCTACAAGAAAGAAAGATTATTCAAAATATTGAAAACTTTTCAGCAACAAAAAAGCAAAAGCATCCTGTTTTCAAACTAGCTTGCACGTATATGGATATGGTGCAAGTAATGATGAATTTCATAAGAGCTGTAAGAACATCTGATTGGAAACTGTATTTAGCATCCGTCCACGAGTTTGTTAAATACTTCTTTACATTTAATAGACTTAACTATGCTAGAATGATCACCTTATATCTTTCAGAGACGGAAAACTTGGAATCAACAGATCCAGAAATCTGGAAACAGTTTATGGAAGGTAATTGGGTAGTGAACAGAAGTAAAATACCATTTTGTTCTCTAGGTGCGGATGAGGCTCTGGAACACCAAAATGGAAAACTAAAGGTACATGGAGGACTTGTGGGTATAACACTCAATGAGAATGCTCGAAATCGATTCTTCCTTGCTAATTCGGAACTAACTAGAATTGCATGTGAAACTGAGAAAATGATTGGATTAAAAAGTACAGAACGAAGTCAACATCACGAAGTGTCAGTAAAACTCCAACAGCGCCAGGGCGATAATGTGCTTACACTAATGGAAGCATTTAAAAACTCAACAAATCCCTTCCAATATAAAAGTGATGACCTCATTCATATCCTCACTCAGCGAGTCTTTCCTCAAGAAGTAAAAGTGTCTTTAGACAGTGTTGCCGAAGTTGGTAAAGATCTCCATAATATTTTCTTAGATCAACGAATCAAACACAAACGTTCTGGGCTCCCATGAAAAAGAATGTCATAAAAACGTGTAAATCTAAGAAGATTAAATTACCATCAAAGACAAAACCGTTGCCATTAAGACAGACTTATCTCTCATTTCAAGATTGTTGATAGCTTCCAGAAGCAGACCTGACATAGATTTGAGGCACAATTTAAGCAACTACGAGTTTTCAGCACTACCAAAGTCGTTGTTTGCAATTGACGGGAGTATGCACCATTGTCTGGCTAAGTACAAACTTACAGATGCTCTAGAATCAATCCAAGAGAAACCTGCTGAAGAAAACTAAGATGATAATACGTCTACAGCTCATGATGTTCCAGTACATAATGACGAGCTACATGGAAAAGCTGTAATAGTAGATGGCATGGCACTTCTTCACACCTACCACAAACCTACAACAGTGAAGACATGTAATGACCTCGGTGTGAAATTCAGCCAATGGATCGGACAAAAATTCAATAACTATAGTGAGGTACATATAGTTTTTGACTCGTACAAAGAAAACTCATTGAAGAAAGCGATGCGAGACATACGGCAAAAAGGCTCTGATCCAATCCAATACAAAGTCAGGCCAGAAACAAAAATTGAAAGCATACCAATGCACAAACTATTGGCCCATGATAAGACGAAAGACGAACTAACCGAGTTCCTTTCCAATCAAATACTCAAATTCGGTGAGACCAACAACAAGAAGTTCGTACTCAGTTGGAGGGACAAGGCAGCGTCATCACATGGGGATGATGTATCCTGTCTTTCAAGCACGCAAGAGGAGGCCGACACAAAGATTATATTACATGCAGCTTATTTAGCACAGAAAGGAATTAAAACTACTCACGTGTTCTCCCCTGATACTGACGTCCTTATTCTAGCACTAAGGCGATATCCACAACTTTCTAAAGATTTTGCTTTCTATCTTGGACATGGTATGAAAAGGGTTGTTCAGATAGGGTCAATTTACAGAGCACTTGGACCTCTGAAAGCCTCTGCACTCCCTGGACTACATGCACTTTCAGGAGCTGATGTAACAGGGTCATTTGCTGGCAAAGGAAAAATAAAGTGGTGGAAAGCTTTTAAGATACGATGATAGAAACTTTGGCTAAATTGGGGACAACACTGTTACTCACTGAAGATGTGAGGGCTAACTTGGAAGCACTCATTTGTCATCTATACATCCCCAAAACATCATTGACAGACATAGGAGCAGTGCGATGGTTCTTGTTTACTAAAAAACAACATCAAGATGAGAACCTTCCTCCAACAAAATCAGCACTAAATCCAGCATTGCTACGGGCTCACCTTCAATGTTTTGAGTGGAATCAGGACCTAATTCAGCATCCTAATAACCCGTCACCCTCAGATTTTGGATGGCAGAAAATAGGTAGTGCATACGAGCCTGTTGCTTGTACCAACCCCTGTGCACCAAAGCTTATCTTGGAGCTTTGCCGCTGCTCATGCTCAAAAAGACGTTGCTGTCCTCCATGTACGTGTCAGTCAAATGGACTCCGGTGTACTGAAATGTGCAAGTGCGAAGGTGATCCTGACCATTGCGACAATACGGGAGAATGCGAGGAAGACAATGATGAAGATCTAGGTTTAAGTGAAATTGGTATTGACAGTGATATTGATTGTATTTGAAAATTTAACAAATGTAATATTGTATTTCTTCAACAGTATTGTTATTACAAATTAGAGCTTTTCAAGAAATGTCTCTTTCCTCTTTCCAATTCCTACATAAAAAAAATATAAAAATGGTATATTTGTTAATTTATTAAAGTTTAATACAGTTATTATTGTAATAAATCAGGAAACATGTAAAAAATTTCAAAAACTTTAAATATGTGCTTGCAAAACCCTAAAACTTCGATTTTTTCATTTCTTAATATTTCTTTTTACAAAAGTAATTTTTTTGACAAAACGGTTAGTTATACAAAGAAAGTTGTAAGGACCTTTTCTATGCACAATCTGTCAGGCTACATTTTTTATTCAACAACATTTTTCGTATCTTCAACGGTTACTGATATAAATAGGAAAACATGTTTTTGATGGCGGCCATTTTGTTTTTGGCCCGCAGCGCCCAAACGCACCATTTTTGAGAGTGCCACCATCAAAATTATGTTTCTCCATGGTCAAACGAAGAGATTAAGACTACTTCCACACTTGCATACTGAAGGAGCACACGGATGTACATTTGATAGGCGACTATTTAGTTTTATAACCAGTAGCGTTATTATAATATATTTTTTTTGCCGTCAATGCAATCAGCGCCACCTGCATTTTCCTAGTGCAGAGGGGTTGCCAAATTGTACTATGAAAATGAGCAATTTAATCAATATTAATATATAAAAATTGATATGTGTATATCTGTCTATCCGTTTGTTCGAGCTTAATAAATAGACTCCGAAACCGTTTGACCGATCACTATGAAAGTTAGCACGTATACGTATTTATTCATGAGAAAGTTTTTATGATATTCGCTTTGTTGTAACTTACCACTAGATGGTGCTGCAACACATCGCAATGAAAATTGGTATACATAATTATTTGAGCCCGCCTAATATTTGGCCACTAGGTATTCACTTTATTGTAACTTAACTTAACACTTGATGACGCTGCAGCAAATCAACTTTTATACCGCTCAATCTTCGCAATGGGAATTAGTATACAAAGATATTCGAGCACGCATAATATTTTCGCGATATTAACTTTATTGCAACTCGCCACCAAATGGCGCTGCTGTACATAAACCTCTTTACCGCCCAACCGATCGTCATGAAAATTGGTATACAGAGACATTTGAGAACGCATAATATTTTCGCGCTATTACCTTAATTGTAACTCGCCATTAGGTGGCGCTGCAGCACATCAACTTCTATACCGCTCAACCGATGGCTTAATAGACTTAATAGACTCCGACACCGTTTGACCGATCACTATGATTGTTGGCACATATATGTATTTTTCATGGAGGAGGATCTTATGGCATCCGCTTTGTTGTAACTCGCCACTAGATGTCGCTGCAGCGCATCAACCTCAAAACCGCTAAACCGATCGCCATTAAAATTGGTATAAATTCGAAATTTGAGCACGGATAATATATTTGCTATATCTTGTTGTAACGCGCCACTGTGCGAAACAGGAAGTTGAAAAGTACCAATGAACCGATGTGATTTTTTGAATAGGGATAGCTGGAGGAACGGTGAGTAACATAAGCTACATGGGTATTGGGGGGGGGGGGTGGGGGGAGAGTGGGACACGAAAGAAACGGATACCCGAGCATCGCCGGGTAACATTCCACTAGTACTATATATAATCAATGCCAATACATAGAAAAACGACGCATTGTATTGTAATGACGCTTCATCAAGAGGAAATTTGTGAGAGTGTAAGATGCCGTATATCAACCAGTTTTATTTTGACTACATTTATATGGGTTAACCTCTCTCTCGACCCTATTCACTGGAACTCTGCATTGCACCGTTTGATATAATTCGTCAGTGCGCCTAGTCTGAGTATGGTATTGTTTGGGCCTCGGATTTTCAGCATCTCTCGGCACTCGACTAGTTGAAAGCGTCCACTTATGCACGGGATATGCACCTCCGACGAACTTTTGTTTTTGTAGCAGTACAGGCGAATCCGTCGGAGGGCAAAGTAACTTGATACCCTCTGCTGTATTAACTGCTATTTCCTCTGATGGAGGTTGCCCTATACTGGAGGGTAGGCATACACCATGGCCATTTCGGCTACTTCCAAGGGTCGTGTCAAAGTTTGCCGGTTAATAGGTTGCGTGTGTGTCGCTCGTGTGTCACTTCTGACAGAGTTCGGTACTAACCAAGTGAACTGATGAGTTTTTTAAATGTATTTATTTCTCAAAACATAATTTAACATTACAGATAATTCCAAATCGTTAATTATTATTCTAGGCTATTATTCTAGACTATAGCTATTATTCTACTATAGACTATTATTGTAGATTATAGCGTACGAGACAGAGCAATACGTTAGAGCGGAATATAAAACGATTATACATACATACATCCAATGATTATCTAACCTATCTTATTATACTAGGTACTACTTTTTAACAACTTTTATACTGCATACTACATATTTACCTAATTACTTGATTGCTATACAACGCCATTACCGTACTTTGCAGTTGTGCTAAGTTCACTGTCCAAGTATCCAATTCTGGCTCAGCCGAACATAGTGCATTTAGGGTACGAAGCGTCCGCACCGTGAAGCAGTGTCGAACGATCTTAGTTCTAGCTCGCGGTAACGCCAACGATACGTGCGTCCTAACACGGTAGTAATTAGCGGGTACAAACATACCGATTCTTCTAAGGATGGTCGCATAATTATCAACGAACCCTCTAAGAAGTTTATATATGAGGCAGATTTCCAGCCAATCTCTTCTTAGGCTTAGTGAATTGTATCTCCAGAATAAATGCCGTAGGGTATAGGAATAAATAATATCCATACTGTAGTACAGGAACCTCAGAAAGCGTTTCTGTATAGTCTCCAGCCTGGATATGTAGCTATTTTAATAAGGACTCCATATTGCCGCGTTGACTTGTAATCTGCTCCGAATTAGGGAATTGGATAAGAGGCACATGACAAATGTGTTGTTGAACTGCCTCATGTTCCTCTTTACAAAACCTAGCAACTTGTAAGAATTATCAACTAGGTCATCTACGGGCGAAACCGTCACCCTAGGAAGATATAACGATATTGATCGTTCTATCAACCTGGGATCAGCGTATAGACTCGGGCATGAAACGGGTCCACCGTCTAGCTAAGCCAACTTGCCCGTCAGAGTCCAAAGCCTTACTGGGTGGCACTGGGAAGTTACCAGCGGGCAGCCTCGCGCCCTCACTTCCAGACTAGGCCGGATTTCTCCGTTTTCCCGTCCGGTTACGGGTCCGAAGATGTTGGTTGTAATAGGATGCTAATGGGCTCAGTGCAGTTGGGCCATTATGACCCATGTGTTAGGGTCGGCTTAACTCACATGTCAGCACCTATCCGGTAGCCTCCATGCAGAAGTGCGAGCCATTTGGGCCAGTTCAGCTTTGTTTCCTATAGAGCGGGTTGTAACCCTAATGGCAACAGCTCTTAAAACGACTAATCGGCTACCCGGTACCGGGTGAACAGCCGGACAAAGGACACCGTGGTCCGCGATAGATTCGGTAGACACCGAATCACCGTTACATAAGGGAGACCTTGAACCCGTAATCAGTCGGGA
>OX155980.1:54929902-55256439 GCA_944548615.1 Micropterix aruncella | reverse complement strand
GTTTTGGATTTGACTACATGCAAAGCCTACGAAAATAAAAATGTCAGAAAGGTTTGGAGGGTCGCAAGGAGCGGTTTAAAAGAGGAGGTAGAAGGGTGGTGTAATAGAAGGCGGGAATGGGGAGAGGGGGGGGGGGGGTGGGGGGAGGGGGGGAAGAAAATGGACACAGCTGCCCCAAAAGCTAACAACGAATTGTATTGCGAACGATTTATTTTTTCATTATTCGTCCTTCTACCGACCAGGTTGAGCCTATCTTACGTTAACCCTTACCTAAAAAGAGGGACGTAAGTGCATAAAGGTTATTTTTATCAAGAATTTCGTTTACTTACTGATTACTTGTTATCGATGCTGTTATTAAAGTTATGTTATTGAAGCAGTCGACCAAAGTGTTTATTTGGGTCAGACGATCCAACTAGGCACTCAATTTTCGCAGACCTCCTTGAGGTCTGCCTGGGAATACAACTCGGATGAGCAGCGTTCGCGAAACTACACTATATTTTCCGTCACAAATACCGCAAAGCCTCACGACTAAAGTCTATAATCAGTGCGTGATAGGATCCGAAACGAGGAAATGCGCAAAACAACCAATGTCACTGTCATAGCTTGAATAATTAGCAATTTAAAATTGCAGGCCATATAGCTCGCAGAACCGACAACCGTTGAAGTAAAAAAGGTTCTAGAATGTCGACCACGGACCGGCAGACGCGTTGTAGGACGACCCCCCCCCCCCCCCCCACGGACCGACGACATTGCCAGGGTCGCAGAAAGTAGGTGGATGTAGACGGCTCAAGACCATTCGTCATAGTATTGGGGGGGGGGGGGGGTTGGTTGATAATGATGATGCCTTATTTCTTACTTACTTCTTAAACGTATTAGTAATTCCAAGGATTTAACTACCTGTGTAACATATGTACGACAAAAATAACTTATGCTGCCATATCGTCGCTCGATATGCGAGATTTCGTACACACCAACAAGCAAAGCTTTAAGGGCATGGACCAAACAGAAAAACTTCATTTACGAGATGTTTTTTTAGGTGTGTAAATACGACAACATTGAAAAAAAATAGTTTACTGTACTAACAATTAAAACTGTTAAAGAGTTGTTTGCAAGGAATCACTACTAAGCACGTAATAGGTATCACCGGATAAAATCATCAACTCGTGCCTACGATATGCCACTGCAATAAGATTTAAGAGAAAACTAAGCAATTTAAGCGCTCGGCACATGGACAGAACGATCCGGAGCGTGATTTTACACCAATAACAATAGAAAACGCAAATTCAATTTTTCGGCGCGTACGAGGTCTCACAATTAGATCGACGATATTTTTATCCAGACAGCAGTTCTATTACGAACACCATCGCGATCCAATCGCTGTCGCAATCGCTTCATTCGGTATTATGAAACCCTCGTTTTTTGTTGCCCTATCGGAGAAACGACAAACTTCTGGCTCTCGCAGCGAGAGTTATGTATCAACGTCGATTTGATAAATGGATGCTGAACCTTTATTCAACATCTTCTTACCTTACTTAAAATTAAAATGTACAATTTAGTAGACTTATTGTCTTACGATCATCTGTTCCAATCGACCTAAGTGGTGGGAGATATTTTATGGTTCGAAGATAATATTAATAATAAAGATAAAATATGATACTATTGGTAATTAGACTACATACAATATTCTAACATACCAATAAAAAAATAATATCAAATAAACTTAAATTATTAATATGAATGGGAAGTCAGGATGGAATAGGAGAGGTCAGAGTTCACGGTTTCGAAACGCCCTTTCAAATACCCTTGAACAGTGGAAATCGACGGCGCGTTCTAATCTTGAGTGGGAGTTGGTTCCATAATCTAGCTGCAAGAACCGCGATAGTTTGCTTAAAAAAGGCTTAAAAAAGATCGCGATGTGTCAGGTTGCGGCGATAGTTTACTCGCTTTCGCGCTGTGATTGTTTTTGAGAAAATCTTGGGATTTTCGGATAGTTTCGAGCGAAAATAGAAAATTGTAATCTTTTAAAGTCTCTAGAGGAGGAAGACTGTAAAAAACACAATTTAAAGGAGTTTTTGTCTAAAGTGCATGGTCAATTTTAGATGCAAGGGCCTGCACTACATTACACAAAAGTTAAAATGAGTTAGAGTCAGCACTTACACGGAAATTGGATTAAATAAAAGTGGAGAAAGTACAGAATGTTGTAGCGAATTTCGTTAATTGTTTGTGGCTGCCCATCAAATCAAACGAAGAATATTTGGAGAAATAATCAAATTTATTACACTGAAAGAGTTTAATTTTTATTATACATATTATTACATTGTAAACTATATCCCAATTTAATAAAATAGTCGCAAAAATGTTTGGTAACATTATTTTAAGCCAGCCGGTATATTATAAAATTATTCCAAATTAAACTTGCAAGTACTGAAAGGAAACATTAACATTGGAGAGTTATTATTTTAAAATTCAACGAATAATGACGTTAGTCAATTTTGGCAGAATGTAGAGCAGAAGGAACCTATTTTATTAGTCGTTTTCCTGTAGTGAATGATTCGAGTAGCAAGATGAAAGCGAGAGAACGGCCGTTACATCATCATCATCATCATCATCATCATTTATTCATTCCATAAAAGCATTTCACAATACTGAGGAACATGTCAAATTTTACAATCATAATTTACTGGATGATAAAACCGCTTTGATTAATTAAAAGGAAAAAAAAAATAATTGTAATCAGAGGTGATTACTTAAAAATAGTCAAATTTACAAAATAATCAATAATCAAACAAATAATAATCAATACCATAAAAAAAAAAAAAAACTGGAACATGCGTAATTAAAAACAATGTCAATAAAATCTAAAACTTAGTTCGAAAGTATAGTCATAATATGGTTATTTATAATCAAGCAATTGTGGACGCAATATCATAAAAGTCGTCCAGTTTGTAAAGGGCATGTTTGACTAACTGATTTTTCAAGCAGATTTTATATGCTGCCATCTCAAGTCTTTTCGTCGATGATGGCAAAGCATTGAACAATTTAAAACTAATATATAAAAATGTTTTTTGATATTTAGTCAAGCGTACTTTAGGCAATAACACGTTGTTTTTATGTCGCGTATTATGGCTATGCCGAGTGGAGTGAAGCTCGCAATTTAAAACATTCTCTTTGGCGTATAAAATATACATTTCGTTACATTTTGATAGAGATAGCGAGAGCGTTTATAATGTCGTTTAAAAAGATTTTTGTTTTTCACTCGCCAAAAACGATTGGATCGCGAGTGTTTCTAATAGGTAGATCGCAGGTAGGTTTCACACGTATAAATGGTAGAAACGAAATCCTGTTGGTAAGACTCCGAAGTCCGCCCGTTCGCCTACCTGTCTATATATTACTGTCGACTAAGTATCCTGGACTTTTTCAAAATCTATTAACACGAATTTCGGTACTGTACAGTAACATGGTTTATACAGGGTATACAGTTACATGATTGATGTGCCGAAGTTCAAAGTTTATAAAACAAAATCATTGTGACCTTCTAAAAACTTCTACGAGACCAGTCTTCCCTTCCTCCGTATATCGCATAATTTTGACGACTTAGAACTTTTCCACAATAATGCCGGCTATTGTGGAAAATTTGGCTATTGTGAAAACAGACGTTCATCAAAATAAAAGTTCAAGTAAATATTTGCGAGCGAGGATGAGCGAGGAGCAGCGGACGAACACAACCGAAACTGGACAAAGGACTAAAAATACAATATGCATGCTATACTATGCCACAGTATACCAGATATATATTCAGATATATACTACTACTAGATCGACTACTAGAACAGTCCGTCATCAGTTACGGTCGAATATGCCGAGGCGGTGCGGAAAAACTAGAAGGCCAGACCGCCCGTCCACCGCTGTCAACAACAAAAACATATATGCTGTGCGCCGTATGATCGAAATGGAAAAGCATATGACCTACTATGAGATTCGGGCATCCTTAGACATATACATGATTCAGACACTATTAATCCTATACTAACATTTGCTTGGGAGAAAGCTGTGCTCGCGGTGGATTCCACAGAAAGGTGGATTCCACAAAATTTGACTGAAGGTCAAAAATGGCACTTGCTTACCATATTCCAATGCCATGCTTACCATATTCAACGGAGAGGCGTCAAATTTGGCGTGGAACATGGAAATATGTTCCACGCCAATTTTTTGATATTAATTACCCAACCGATTTGAGAGTGGATACCATTGGCTACCTTATAAATCCTACAGAGCCTCAATACATCTTTAAATACCTGCCTATTATGCTCAATGATATAATTATTCCTCTCCCGAATAAGGTTAAAGATCTAGGCTTTACCATCGATGAATATCTCACCTGGCAACCACAAGTTGCAAAATATTCGCTAGCTTTTACACTCCAGAGGAGCTTATGCGATTCCTCCCTGTGAATACCAAAAGAATCCTTACGCAATTACAACTTTTGCCATACTAAACTATGAGGATGTGGCTCACCTCGGTCTGACTAAAGAATTCTTGATAAACTCGAACGTTTGCAGAATGTTTGTACGCGATTCATCTTTGGTCTACAGAAGCGTGATGTGTCTGAATTCAGGGCTCAATTGAAGTGGATACCCAAACGCCAAACGAGAAATGTAGATGTACTTTAGCGCCTATTTCGCGTTCTCTCATCGTCTTCGCCATCCTATCTTTTAGACCTCAACGAGCCATTATCTTCACACGGCCTACAGCATCGTTCGGACTCGAACAATTTTTGGAAATTCCTTCCTACAGGACGGACTTTTCTCCGTATTCTCT
Source organism: Micropterix aruncella (assembly GCA_944548615.1). Lineage (NCBI taxonomy): Eukaryota > Metazoa > Arthropoda > Insecta > Lepidoptera > Micropterigidae > Micropterix > Micropterix aruncella. Next base: position 55,251,621 of record OX155980.1, on the reverse strand, counting down.
TACCGTCCACGCTGCAAGTCTTTAAAATGGTCTTCCGGTTAGTAAAAGGGATTCACTTTATGTAGGACCCTTTAGAGCTCGGCTTCAACATTACTACCTCTTTCAGTCCTTTCCTCTTTTTTTCTCTCTCCTTTCCCCTCTCCTTTCCAAACTTCCTCCTCCATGGTTTAAATTAGTATTTTTACATATGTTCTGTTTAGCTTTCTAGTATTCTTGTATGTATGTATGTAAATCTCTATCAAGGGCGGTCCTAGCCTTACATTTTGGGGGGGGGGTCACAGTTATGGGCTTAAGGTTTGGGGGGGGGGGGGGGTCGTTGTTATGGGCCATGAGATTGGTTTAACGGTTTGTAAATAAAACAAAGTTCCCATTTATTATACAATAATTTATTTATGGAAACAAGTGTATTTGCATAAGGAGCTTATTATAAGCCATATATTTAAGATTTCCCCCTTGACCCCCCCCCCCCCCCCCCTGGGACCGCCCTTGATCTCTATTCAATGTACGCTCATCGATAACATACTAAAGGTTGGCTGTTGGATAATGTCAGGTGGCAATAAGCTTGGCTCTTTGTTGAAACTTTCCGGAAATATAGTTTTTATTATTATTATCTTTATAGGATTAAAACTACACGGCTTGTTAGTCAAATGATCGGTTTTTCTCTTCCGTAAAAAAAGTGTTAGTAAACAATAAATTCATTCTGAAACCAATATCTAAGCGACTTACATATGTACTTTGTTAAGAAATATTATGGGAGGGTTAAAGCCATAATAATCATATAATTGTTGTGTCCAAATTACTAATGTGCTTTTTAAAAGAAATATACTGGAAATTAAAAAAAAATATAGGCCAATTATCATAAATTATCACATATTTGAAGATAGTCTAATCCTGCAATCGTAATGTGCGCCTTTCGAATCAATATTTCAGGACTTCACTTGGCAAGGAACATGACTAACTTGCATATTATTACCTTTTTCTGCAGTAAGACGAAAGGTCTTACGTACAAGGCATTGTTCTTAAGCTGTGTGATATCATATACGTCATGGTATCACTATTAAGGATACGAAATAATAACGTACAAGATAATAGTAGTGAGCAACAGAATGGCTAAACTTCTAATAACCCAATCGACGATTTGTAATATAACTTAAGATGGAAAATAGGAAAAATATGTCCTTTATTTGACTTTTAATACAAACATATTGATAAAAATGGAGTCATTTAAAATGACTAAAACGCAAAAAATATGCTCCGATCGCCAGGAAACCCGGCTCATTAGACGTAGAAAAATTATACAACTTTATTAGGCGGTATATATAGGTCTCATTTTCTACCAAAATTACTTGGAGTCACTTTGCCTTTCGACCATCGATATTAATTAGCTATTGGGGTTGTCTGGCAGTGACTAATCACAGCTGCGCACACATTTACTGTGTTAACACAGGATAACATGTTATCAATCACTAGAACAATTTAGCTTTGAGTCATAATGTCATGTTGAGCTGAAAATTAAAGAATCCTTTGAAACAATAGAATCCCAATCTGCAATAGTGAACCAGCGCTATCGAAAGATAACTAATTGCTAAACTAACTTTGCCAGTGGCGACGTGGGCTCCAGTCCGCTTGGTGAACGTGATGATCCTTGCCTTGCTAATCTATATGTTTCTTCATTACCATGTCACTCCGTTTTATCCCTTCACCCATTAGAGATATATTCAGCTTTTATGAGAAACTGTAGCTCTTGAGAGCTATAAGCAGCGATCTTACCCTTCATTTTTTCTATTTCTCCTGCAGCCGTTATTATACCAACGGTTTCCGCTTGAAAAATCGTAGAGTTGCGATCCAGGGATCTATTAATCATTAGTCCATGGAATTGCGAATCTACCCCAGCACCAGTCCCTTGGTTTGTCGCTTTGAAGCATCCGTGCATACAGCTATTTTATCTGATGCCACTGAAGTACCAAGGTCTTCAACCTCAGGATTTATTGTACGAGTATATCCCTTCTGAAAGTGTACTCAGGTAGCATTTTGTCTATTTCCATCTTCAGTAGAGGGAAGTCATCCCACGCCCGCTGTAGAATTTTCCTATGATCACTTCTGGGCCACCACACTATTGCCCCATAAACTAGCTATAGCATTGGTCTTATTATAGCCGTGCACAGCCACAGCGTATTTCTAAAAAACAGATCATATGACAATTTTTTTATTTATTAAGCTATAGCATAGCTTTTTAAGCTATAGCATAGCTTTTATCGCGGGCCTAGGCAAGCGCGGCGACCGAATGAAGAAATTTCTTAACGAAAATTAATGATTTTAAACTGATAATTACGTCTAAACGAGTACTGCTTACGATTCGAAAAAAATATATGTCAAACAAGAACATTTTCCTAATATTCTTAGCTTTGAATATTTTAGATTTTGTTTATATTACATGGTGTAATTAATTTGTGAAATTAGGTCTAACCGAACACAAAAACGACTACTACGCAAATACTATCTGGCGTATTATTATGAAACCTGCACCATTTTAAAGATAATTTAATTATCTATCTTTTTATCTACGATTTTTTTCGAATAATTCGGTTTTTTTTGCTTTATTGAATAAAAAATTCGTGCGCGGCGCTCTATCGAAAGACGTTTAAATTATTCCGAATCATTTGCTTCCGCAGCCGCAAATGATTCGGAATAATTTCAACGTTTTCCGATAGAGCGCAGTTATCTGATATCAGAAAAAATAAAATAAATAAATAATTATAATTGCATAAGTTGTTAAAAATGCTATGCAATAGCTTTACCGTGGCAGTCCCCGAGTGCCACACGTATTTTTTTTTTTTTATTGTGGTTGTGGTGTAATAACATGGAATTTTACAATTACTCAGTGCCGCACCGCCTGCCTTTTAGGCGTACAACGTTTTTAACCCTCCTCCTTCTGCATTGCTAAAACGCCATGGTGGCTTTCCTTCATTTCATCTAAATGTGATTTACCTAGTTTAATTTGCTATCTAGAAACCGCTACCTATACCACCAAAGAGTCTTGGTACTCCCAGCTAGTGATGGGCGTGATTCTCAATTTTAAATCACGGAACAATCACGTTACTGGTATTTTTTCACGCGTGATAATAACTGCTACTCGTGATTTTCGTGATTGTACTGAAATGTACTGTGAAACGTTAAGTAACAAAGTTTCGTCAATGTGATAACTGATAACAGAAACACGCATTATATTTGCTTAATATTTATTAGTAATTAGAAGAATTAGCGTTCAGAAAGATTATCTCTCTTGCTCTTTTGGTGCTAAGCCGAGTTCGTCTTTCTGAAATAATGTTATTTTATTGCTTTAACAAATCATGAGCAAACTCATTTACACGAACGATTACGACACGAGCGATAACAGTGTCCAAATTCATGCGACAACAGTGTCCAAATTCACGTTACGTACGAAATGAACGCGCCACTCATCAGTCATCGTCCAGCCGGCGCGGGCGTTCGCCCAGAACGAACGGCAAATCACTGATCCACTGATCGCCGATCACATCAAGAATGAACGAAACCAAATGAACGGTTCAATTAGGCGCTCACCGATCATCGTTCAGTGGCGCGCCGCGCGGTCGTTCGACGGCGTTCAGTGAGAACGGCCAATCACTGATCATATAATCACGCGTGATCGGTCGCGTCGTAGCGGCGCCGAGTGATGGCAACGCGGTGCTGTTCGTAGCCGTGATTCAAATAGCATGTTCTTTCAAATTCTCGTAACGCGTTCTTCGTGATTGCAAATATCACACGTTATTGTTATTGCTATTCGTGATCACACCCATCACTACTCCCAGCCCTTTTTTTCCTCTTCATTATAAAGCACCAAATTTCAAATATCTTGAATGCTGTTTGCGTCATATTGCTGAGCTTAAAGTTGTCTTAATTAATTAATATACTTACTTAAATTTCCGTTTGTAAAAAAATTTAACTATTATGCTTTGTGATAAGTATGTCTACCACTAGGTCCCAACGGAGAGGTAATATGACAATCTTGAAGACACCCTTTTCCGTAACAACCGTTTTCTGATATTATCCGGACTACGCAGTTTCTGATCCAACCAATCACGGTTGGATTTACTCAATGAGTGCTCAGTGATCTTTCAATGCTAGTTGATGATGCCTCGTCAAAGGATCCTTCCATGCCCACCGAGAGATTACATGGTATTATCTAAAGCGTTCTTTTTGGTTACCACTTTGTGTAACGCTGACTCTGTAGATACCTGGAAGGTAGGCAGACATGCTGGTTTCGGTATAATGGCTTAGAGCCAGAGCCATATCTCTTACATTTCTATCACAAAGTCTTTCTAGTATTTTCAGTAGAAAGGATGTGAGGCTTATAGGTTTCAATGATTTTGCTGATGTATAGTTGGTATCACCCGGTTTAGGTACATAGATCAAACTAAAAATGTATAGAACTTTGAGAGTAGAATAAAGTTTGTTTCATCTGTCATTTATTTTTTAATTACGTCGTCAGTTTTTAATTGAGTGATTTAGGTTAAAAAAATCGGGACGCGTCACGTCGACGCTCAACAGATTCAATTCAACGAATAGGCTTCAAATTCGGTGTGGAGCATGGTGACGAACAGGTGACGAAATATGGATAACAACTAGGATTCCAAAACAAATAGCAATCGACCATTTGTGTCTTTCAAGATGAGGCAAACCCAACCAAAGTGGCGCGCGTGTGAATTATTTGGGCTGATTTGTCTAATTTTATCGGGCTATAAGTGAAAGTTAAATTACCTGGTCCATGAGAAAATATTTACATATCTCCTAGCCGACATCGCTATACGTATTGTAATTGTTTCCTATCTCGTTTTTAATGCGGGTTAAATATGTAGCAGTAATCCCATGAATGCGTATTAAGTGTAGCTCGCCCAGCGGCCGCGGTTAGTTGACAAGTCACAAAAAGAGACAAATGCGATTTCGTGCTAAGGTCGACCCAGATACCTACATAAGCGAGATGCGAAGTTTACAACAGGCTATAAATGAAACAACCTTGGCACGTAAAGGAAAATTACTATATTATTACTATATAACTCCCTTTTATACGTACACCGATTAAGACTGGCAAAGGTTCAGGAAAGCTACTTATATTTTAGCATTAAATTCTAGAATCTACTCCCTACCACTGTAAACACCTCAGGCAGTAAAATTAAAAAAAAAAACATTAAGGAGAGGATTGTTATAGGCATCGCTTTCTATGATCTGTCCAAATTCGAGGGCCATGACGTTTCAAACATTGTACCCATTAAAATATTAGTTATATATAAAAAAAATCATGGATACTATCTGACTTATTGTCTGACTATATTGCTTTCATAATACATTATCCAAACGCAATTGAAAAACAGCATATAAAAAAAGTAACTAAATATTGATTATATTGGTTTTTGATTATTTTTGAAATTTTCAGATATTAATAAATATTGGGATGTTTTTCTTAGTATTTTATTATTGATTTTGAAATTATTTTGACTGTTCATATTCTTATGATCTGATTCTAGTAATTAACGACTATAAAAAAAATATTCAGTTATGATACTGAACTCAATAGATTTTCGATTTGCATTTAAAATAGGTAAACTAGTATCATGCAAAAAGCTTGCAATAAGTACCAATACTTCTAATTTCCACATGCCATTCATTGCCGCAATGTCGTATCACCTTTAAAACTGCGAAAGCAGTGCGTAGCAGTATCTATTGTAATAATTCAATATTGCAACATAATCAGCACGCTGCGATATATGCAAGTAAATAGTACTAGTACTGTAATACAGTGTCACCATGCAAACCGTGAAAATATTCCTATATTACCAATCCTTCCAAAGGGAATTCACCTTCATTGAGCCAACCAGCGAACTAAGATGACCATCATAGAATAGTTACAACAACGGTACTAAAACGATTATATTATTCGCGTTCGATCGATTGACATTACGCTTTAATAGACGAGGTTGCCATCTATTTACGCGCGACATAACTACCCTCGGAACTACGTCCTAGCCTATTCGTGCCTTTTAGTGCCTTTTACTTATCAAACCTTGCACGAAAATGAAAGCAATAGTGTTTTGAAATCAGCCCTTTCAAATGATATCCAACTTGACTAGGCAAAAAAAACGATTTTCTTTGATCCGCTTATTTTAAGATAGGTGTGAGCCAGAAAGTTCTATATCTATGTCAAATTTCATATTGATATCTTTACCAGTCGAGATAATCAACGGCGACATACAGATAGACGTCCGGACGGCGGAACGACGACGGAGTGCCACCAATATCCGGGTTCGTTCGTAAGCTTGGAATGGAACCCTAAAAAGTTAACCGGTTGCAAAAAATATCTAAATACAGACCACGTTTGCTTCTGCCTGCAGTCATTATTTCGATTTTAATGACAAACCACAGTGCATATAACAGATAGCCAATACGGAATCGAATAAATATAAAGCACTAGGCGCTTATCATACAATTATTTCCATTTGAATTGTCTCTCTCACAGTTCTGCATTAATGAAGGAGAGCTAAAGCAGGTTGAGTGTAATTGCATTTTGATTTTATGCCGGATGTAATAAATTATATTTTCATTCTATATAATAATATTTACAATATGACAGTGTGTATCTCTTGTTCTAATCTCAGAGTACCAATCTCTTTGCTCATATCCCTCCCTGATGTCGTTCATCAAGCTTCTCCAGTCGAACTCCGAATGGCGAAGTTATTATGACCACCGAGCATTTCAATACTAATTTACGTTTTAGAATATTGTTGAACTTTTATACACTGCTTAATTTTAGAGATTAAGTTTATCCATCTAAATATATTATTACGTGCGTAAAATTAAATAATAAATATGTCATTCTTCGTACCGCCGCAATTGGTTCGATCCCTCCTACGTTTGAAGTCTCCCTCGTGTCAGTACTAGACGGCCAAAACTCTATTATGTATCGTTTGATGGCCACGTACAAAGGTCGTTTTCAAGCTATCAGCATTTTTTACATAAACCAACTTAAATCAGGGAGGAAGTTCATAACTTACTTGGCGACTAGGAAATAGGAATAGGAACGACTATAATATATGTACATATATGCAGATTTTTGCAGACAAACAGCGAAAATGAAATAAAACGATAGGCTATAATATAAATACCTATATCCCGACCCTCTCCTTTGCTCTATTATTATTGCATGCAATTAACGAATTTGCGACAAAAATATAATATAATTCGATAGTAATTTAATTTAATATTATTAATGTATCGTAAAAATAAATACTATTAAGATACTACGGTAATTTAATTCAATTTAATATTAATAATGTATCGTAAAAAGAAATACTCTTAAGATATTACTGTAGGGATTATGATTTACTGTAGGAAACGTTAATCGACCAGTGAAATATTTTACCAAGATAATTTGTAACAATTAACGAAGCGCTGCATGTTTCACGAGAATAAATAAATAAAAATAAATAAAATAAATGAAATGTTTAATTCTTTCCAATTATCTGGAACGTATCTTACCGTATGAAATAACGAAGTTCTCATATTTTAGCAGGGTTGCATTCCCGTTATTCGTTGGGAGATATATGGGGTAGATCTGTTTCTCACACGGGTAATGTCTCACAACTAGTACTGTTTGTATATTTATGTTTTTGTCGCAACTACCATATTTAAGTAATTTAGTCGCTTTTACAACAGTAGTTTGTTTATTTTTAAATAGTATTTGAACTTAGGATGGTAATCATAGAAATATCTTTGCATTTTTGATAAATAAATTTACTACATCTCTTGTTGGAGCTGGAAAGAATATATTTTTAAAAAATCCTCAAGTTACTACCTGCAGTAAACACTTGTTTAAGTAGAAACATGTAATTAGCTTTGTCTTTGAAATTTTATAATTTTGTACCGAATGTATTGTGACAGTATTTTTTTTCTCTAAACAATAATAAAATAAAATAAAAAATAAAATACAGTACGTCTAGAAAAAAAATGTTATTTATTAAAAATACTAAGAGAAAACAGTATAATTATGAAAAATATTTAAAATAAATACTTATAACGAATGAAAAAAGCCTTGTAAAAAAATGTAACATTAAAAATGCAAATTAGTAATGAAGTGCGCAATGCTCATAATATTTTGATTACTCACTATAATACAGTGTTAGGCTATCAGCTGTATATTATTCTCTTAAATTATCGTTGTTTTCGTCATTTCTTATAACCTCTAATTCGGATTTATGTAGGGGGTAGCGTGTTACAACATAAAACAATCAAGTATATGTTATTGAATTTGCCGCTATGAAACCACTTCATTTGTTGTTAATCGTGTTTGGTGTCTGTATTCGTTGGTAAAGTAATGGATATGTTTTTACATAGGTTCTTTATACAAATTCAGTTTTTATTCGATCTCGAATCAAAATTCAGACGTTCAGAGAGGGGGTGGGGGGTAAAGGAGGATGATAGGGCGAGAGGGGGGGGGGAATCGAAAAATTATTAGCGACGGGCAACATAGTCGTTTTCTGATAAATGAAGAAGTGAATTATTCGTAGGCAGAGTTTTCCCTCCCGAGCCCCTAATTAGTTGGTTTAAACCGCAAACAAATTCGTCTAATTTTAAACATCTTTCTGCGTCTTTGAGCCCTTGTCTGTGAGCCACATCGCTGAGTATTGTTATTACTCTGGAATATAATTAAGTGGCGCACCTCAACTTGATATGCCGATGTGTCCGCCGCACCCTCCTAATTAAGACTAATTATGAGCTCATACGGCAACGGAAGTCGCGAGGGAGTAGGTAACTTGATGATGATAGTGAAATGGAGGGAATAGAAGAGTGCCTAATTATTTGCTTTATTGCTATTGAAGCAGTGCCGGTGGAAATAAATTCTCAGATTGGTTCAGCATTCAACGAATCTTGTCGATGCCATTAGATTTATTATTAATACAAAAAGATAAAAAAGTTAAAATTCAAATCGCACAAACTGCAACTTTCCTCTAACTATTGCAGGCTTAGTTCAATAAGGAGATTAAAATAATTCGCAAGACTACGACATTCATATTACTACAATATTCATTCGAATTTCAGCGAATTAAAACAGCCCTGAATCTAAACAGCGCCTTTACATTATTTTATTTATATATTATACTGTTATTGGACACACATTAGGTTTGCATTCTATTATTGTTAATTATAATATAACCCGACAGTCTACCCTGGACAACGGCGGCTGTAACATCGCCGAAACGTCGGGTGCCACAAACTACACGGCCCGGTGGCATAGTGGTTTGGTCGCCTGATCTTACATTGTAAGGTCCCGGGTTCGATTCCCGGCTGGGTCACCATTTTCAGTTGGGATCAAATTAATGGAATTGCATTTTCAATTCTGTCGATCGAATGCAATAACAAGACACGCACTTACAGACATGTTACACGCACACTTACATATAACACGTCATAGTAGGGTTGGTTGTAAGAGATTGTCATATGACAATAAACCCGCCCATTGTGACATTTTTACAATAAAGAGTATAAACAAACAAACACGCGGTAAATTCGTTTGATCCTATTTATAAAGTCAAACAATCGCGATAGTCCTTGATTTCATATGATTTAACCCGTCCATAATAGGCTGACTGCAATGCATAAGCGACAGATTTTGATTTACGTTTATTAGCTAATCCAAAAAAACCCTTTATGACAGACAGCAGGTACAAAATATCTGCGGGTCTAATGGTCTCTTAGTCCGACAGAGTCCATCCGAATCAATCAACGAAATCAGTCGACAGGCCATTTAGAACGGCCTGTGACGTCTACCACTAGGCCTTTTGCCTTTTCGTGGGGCTTCTCTTGAATCGGGCCCATTGGCCCGGCTTTCATGGGTATGGCGTCTCAGGGCTATTCACCCTGAGGCAGACTTAAATAGGTATGCTTCTCTCGAGGCACGAGGCAGGTCTGTCTGAAGGACCATATTCAGCAGCCTGGTGTTCTCCTCCTTCGTGCCGATTTGGCACGCGCGAACGAGTTCCAGGAGCTGAATTACGTTCAACAAGACCAGCTCGTCGCTCTCGAGGCAGCGCATCTCGTCCAGGTATTCTTCTGGATATTCTGGTATTTCTGGCTGGGGTTGTGGGGGTGGTGTGTTCGCACCTTCTTCGTCCGTTTGCGTGCATGCGGACGCTGTGGTTGCTGTGGGCGTTTGGGAGCTGGTGGACTGGGCGGTCGCCTCGACCTCCATCCCCTCCTCCTGCTGCGGATGGGGTCCTGTTGGCTGCTGCTGCAGTGGCTTCGAGCGGCGTCGCCGGTTCTTCCTCTCCACAGCTGGCTGCTGTGGAGTGGCCGGCGGCGCCGGCTTTTTCCTCCACGACAAGGGCTCCGTAGGGGCGGCGGCAGGCTGAGACTTCCTCGGCGCTGGGCGTGGAGGAGGCGACGAAGGCGCGGCGGCGGTCGAGGCGCCCGGTGAGGCGCTTCGCGGTGTGGCTCGCGGAGGAGCGGTGGCTGCTGCACGCGGAGCACCCTGCTGCTTCCGCGTCGTCTGGCGGATTTCCGCTAGGAAACTGGGGCAGCGCGGGGTGCTCCTGCCCGCAGTTTCCACAGGTTGCTCGGGCGGTCTTTGGCCGAGAGCAGTTTTTGGCAGCGTGCTCCTCGCCGCAGCAAACGCAAACCTGCGGCCGGTGGCAGTTGTGGCTGCTGTGCCGGAACTTTTGACAGCGGTGGCACTGCTTGGGCCCGTTCCGGCCTCTCCAGCTCTCGATGGTGACGGGCAGGTACCAGATGTCCGGGAGACTGAATACCTTGCGCCAGCCCTCGTTCTTTCGAATGACAACGAAGAACAGCGCGCGCCGCCCTCCATGGATCAGGCGCGCGTACGTCGCTTCGATGTCTTTAGCCGCCAGCCCTTCGATGACCTCCTGCTGGGTGGTGTTAGCCGGGAGGCCCCGAATGGCTATCTTGGCGTCCTTTTCTATCGGCGGCGTGTAGGTGTGCCACGCCACCGAGTTGCCAAGGGTGTGAAGGTAGGCCTGGACGACGCGGTACTCTGCATCGTCGGCCGGGCGGAATCTGAGGCCGCCGCCGCGTCCGAGCGGTGCGACGTTCGGCGCACGCCCCAACTTCGCGCGGAGAGCCTTCAGGTGGTCGGGCCACCTATCGAGCTTGTCCACGACAATGGGTCGGGGGCGCGGCGCCTGCATCGGCAGAAGCGGCGCGGGCGGCAATGGTGCTGGGGCCGCATCGCTGCGGCACGGCGTCGGGCTTTTCCTCGCCGCTAGTTGGGCGTAGGTAGGCTCGTCTTCGGTGTCCGAGGGTACCGGCGAGCCGAAGATCTGTTGATGATCGACGAAGGAGTCAGGGGAGTCGGCTCGGCGGCGCTGCGACTCCCTCTGCCGCTCATCTTCTGGAGACGCGGGGTCTCTCACGCGTTTCCTCGGTGTCGCGATCGGAATGAGCGGCATGTCCAGGCCCCTAGTCACTGGTGGGCTGCGCGGGGCGGCAGCAGCTTCGGCGGAGTTGGCGGCAGACTGCATTTCGAACCGGAGATACTCGACGGCACGAACTTCACGGCGAGGACCGGAGACGGCGCTCGACGGTCGACTCGCGGCGGCAATATTCAGCGCGGGCGGCGGAGCGGAGCAGGCGACCGTTCGAGACGGACGCCGGGCACTGAATGAGTCCATCCGAGCAGCGAGTGAGACAGAACTGACTAAACTACTTACTTTAACGCCAGGTATTTCATGCCCCGTCCACGGGGCCGGCCAAATGCCAACTTTTTGTACGTATATAGCCAAACCCAATTGTTGATTTTACTCTGTAAAACTCTTCATAATACTCGGCAACACTAACAAACCCACGCGAGTGCGGTGGGGCGGTATCCACGGAATCTCTTTGTATCTTTTGTGAACCTAAATTACCATTAAACAAAAAACAGAACACATCCCAACCGTAGAGTTTAAGAAAGTTACCAGCTGAAAAAGTAGCTCGCCGCCTTAAACGATGTCATATGTTTTAAACACTGTCAACTGGCAATATGAATAATCAGGACGCAGCCTATAAAATTGAATATATTTTCCTCTTTTAAGCACCCACGTGCGTTATTATGTTAGAAAAAAATTAACGAAATTAGTTTGCTACTAAGCTAACACGAAATAGATAATTTAAAAAAATGTAATGAATCTTAGAAGATAAGCCTCGTTGTAATAATCCGTTTTTTATTTTATCTTGATGTTTACGATATATCCAAGGATATTCGAGTTTTGCTCTACCAGAGAAAACACTCACCTACTTACTATAAAGGAAATATCGTATATACATTTGGCGTGACACCATAAATACTCTCCTGTATAGTACGCAGGTAGATACGTATGACGACAGGTACATGATGTAAAACTCACAATACTAGTACAACGTCTATTCTGGAGACCATATCATTTGAAATAATTTTGTTTCATAATAATGACTCCAAAAAAACATATCCTTCTGGTTAGGACATTAATTAGGTCACAGTGAACATTAATTAGGCCATAGCGTGGCTCATTATTGTTTTACTCTCTCCGATGTCAATGATACCGCTCTTGTACTGTATGCTTTATTATGCCTATTAAATCGTCAAAGCTTCATGAGCAGGCGAACGTTTCCCTCGAGTTATCCCTGGAAAGCCTCTGGCACTAAATTGTTAAGCTTAGTGTGGACTCTTCCCTAAAAGCAATTATCGCTAGCCTTAGGGTTGTTTCTCTTCGCATGAGCTTTATCCACTCCTTGTCACTGTTACGAGAGGTAAACCTCGGGTAGACCTCGAGTACTAACAACATCAGGTCGTTCTATCTCCCGTGGAGTGAGCGTGAAGACTTATGGACAAAGACAGTTCACGTTTTACCGACGAGCTCGCGAGAGTCTAACGCCTTACCGCGTAGCACTGAAAAGTGAAACCAGAAGTAAGCCTCGCGTCCTCGCTACCACATTTGGCCGGATTTCTCCCTCCTCCCGTCTGGTCGCAGGTTCGAAGTCACTTGCGCGGAATCTACCTGATGTAGCTTTCCACGTCTTTCCTACGGGATCGGGTGGCCAACGGGTTGTTTCAAGAGTAGCTGACAGACCCCCTTGGTTACTTGCCGGAATGCACAGTCGATTGGCTGACTACGCATGATGCGCAAATCCCCCAGTAGTGCCCGAAGATCACATCCCAGAGGATCCAATCAAGCTGCCGTGACAGGGAAAACGGAGTCCTTTCCAGGTTTGACCATCTTCGAGGAGGTTACCGAATGGTACCGTGAGTTTAGCCGACCTAAGATAACGAGCTGGTCATAGTGGCCTAACTGCACAGGAACCATTACCTGCCAGCACCCAATGACAGTGACACTGTGGGCTCCGGTCCGATTGGTGGACGTAATAATTTAAATAGAGAGGTTAATTTTGTAGCGAGAAATCGTTTTACGGCTATGGCGAATTTCACGCAGAAAAACGTTAAAACGACAGTGGTAATCGGCGGTGGCATATATGCTCGACTCTCGTATGACTTCTACTCATATGAAAACTTAAATCATACATTATACAGAACATAATGGCTACTATGGAAAGGTAATGAACTCACCCGCTAAAACCACGGCGCTTGTTAACCGGGCTGGCTGCTGTAACGCCATTGCCTTCTGCATCTGTAAAGGAAGACATAATTGCATTAATATTTTTGAATGGAAAATTGTCCTTTAATATTTTTCATTTCATCAGATGCTGATTCTGGTCAGCTGCCAAAATTAGGAAGTTTAAAATCCGCATAGAGATCGCTAGATCTCTAATAGATAATAGATCCCTCTAGAGATCGCGAGATCGCTTGATAAAAGCTAGATCTTCCTTGTTCAAGTTGTAAAAGTTTTTAAAAAGAAGATACATAAAACTACATATCATGATTCATCTTATTTTAAGAAGATTACATATCGAGCCCCCTTGCGAGTTTCTGTTGTTATGGACTAGCTGACTGCCAGCCGTTAGTTTGTTACTATTGAAATGGACTAATGTTTATTATATATAGAGATATGAACGGGGAGAGATATGAACAGTTATAGTTTACCGTCTTGTCTAGAACCTATCAGTTGCATTTTAACGTATTGGAAATACGAATAATACTTCTTACCGGACCATTGGTGGACAACCCATACATTTACGCTTGCAGTTACGCCAATAATAATAGCGTGTCGACGTGACAATATATTGAAATCCAGTGCAGTTAATGTAATACCATTGCGTAGAATTGTATGTCTAAGCGACAATTTGACCGTCTTTCCGACGTAGTCAAGGCGATTTAAATCATACAGATTTAAGTGTGTAAAAAATTGGTCAATGCGACTGCTGGAAGTTTTTCTCTCAGTGGACAAAAGCAATTTTTATGGCACTTGAATTCTCGCTTCTTCAATTCCTTTCCGTCATATGGGAGTTGAAATTTTATCACAAGAAATCCTTTGCAAATTATAGGAAAATATCGAATTATCTTTCCTATATAAAGTCGTCCACTATAATGTGGATAATCCCTTTAAAATGGGCTCGATTGCGTTTCTTCGTGAACTGAAATCGGAAATCAGTCCGTGTGAACGAGACAGGGCAACACGCTAGAGCGGAATGTGAGATGACCGGTTGTCACTTTTTCGCAATAAAACTGCCCGCCAAGGTCAAATATTACACCGCACGAAATATGATCGTAACGAATTTTATTCGGACGAGTAAAGTTCGACAGGTAGTATTTATCGACAATCGTTCTGCGTACAATAACTGCGCAAAAAAAATATTTTTTTTAATATTTCCTAATATTTATACATATGCATTACCCTCATACTGCTCATAAGCACGCTTACATAACACACAATATGCATAAAAAATATTAGCTTTTAAAGTTTTTACTCTACTTTTTTTCTTGTTTTTCACGTATAATACGACGTGGATTTTATTAATTTGAACTTTGATATTGATATTGATATTGAGTTGAACTTTGATATTATTACTTCTTTACATAAGCACAATTAAATATTAAACTTATATAAATAAGTCCCTAGCCCTTGGAGTAAATGGGTATTTTCATGGATGCATCTGTCTCTTTTGCAGGATTTTCGACGACATCGACCTTAAAGTACTATAACTACAAAACTACTACACCAATCATAAAAAGAACAACTGCACAATGATTGCATTGAAATTTCGAATATAGAATATTGAAATATCATTTTGTAAAACAATTAGATAAATATGAGAACGTCAAAGAAGTGAAAAAAACGCGGAACCAGATCTGGTCGTATCATACTCAACGGATAATTGTTTCAGAACCAGATTTGGTCGTATCATACTCAAGGGGCTAGAATCGTATATCTTTCATAGAAAAATGGCCCTTCTCCTTTGGTGAAATAAATTGGCATTTCTATTAATTTCACGAATAATTTCCCAAATTTACGGCAGCGTTTGCTGAAATACGGTGTATCATTTGAATGGCATCGTGTGCGGGTTGTTTGCGTATCGATGCCGCGCGCCGGTAGCGCAAAGTACTCGTAATATTTCATGAATAGAGTGCACTGTGAGATTTATGCGCGCAGCGAGCTACAAGTGTACATACGTATACGTCAATGCGAATGAGACGAGTTATGGGCTTTCGTGACATGAATCGCCCTCGAGGCTCAAGCATTCGTTTGTACTAGAAGCAATCTCGTCATAATTTGTAGACTAATGATCGCGTTTGACGGTAAACGCCGCCTTTATTGCAAGCGCGCAAAATACAGCTATAAATGACTTTGAAACTACAATTACGACTGAAGCGACGGGCGGCGGCGCTTCTTTGTACTTTACGAGAGCATAGACTTCCACGTAAACATAAATTAGCACGGGGAGCGATGTGACAGTTCAAAATTCAATTTTAGGCATTACTAATTACTGACAATACGCCGTGACAAAGTAAGACGAGACAAGAAAAATAATTAAAAAAAATAAAACACACGACTGCCGTTACAAAAATGGAAGTATTTGTTTTAGTGTTTATAATTATTAGAAATATTTCTTGGCGCCAAAAAAAAAACGTTTTTAGAGAAAAAAGTTCTTTGTTGAAACAAAATTCAATATACGGAAGTTCCATTATATATGTTATATATTATATATTATACACGTTATATATTATACGTTATAAATTATACCGTTATATATTATATATTATACTTCCGTTATATAATATACCCCCCCCCCCCCCCCGTTGACGCGTCTTATCTCACAAACATCCTATCCTTAAATACGATTGCGCATTCTGTGAGACAGTCGATGGACCTTGTCCAAAGCCCGAGACGTCTTCCGCGGGTCGATTGCCCTTTAGCGGGGTTTCACGTGAGCTGTAAAGGTATCTAAACATTTTCGAAATCTACTCAATCATACCTTTCATTTGATATAAAAAACGATGTATTTATCTTAATTAATTGACATTCGAACAGTTTAGGTAACCTATGACACCCGGATGATATAACGATTGAAACAAAACTGCACACTTCTAAATCGCTTCAAGCATTTAGGAGTTATGGTGGAATTAAGAAACAGACAACATACATACATACATGAACTTTGAAAACATTAAATTTTTATTTTGGACAGTCGTGTAAAAAAAGGCCAAAATCATGAAAGCTGGCCTAGTTCGGCCACGTTAAGTGAAAAGAACAAAAATAAGATACATTATTATAAATGCTTCCAAACCTTGCACAGTTACATACCGAGTCAGTTTTTCGATATTTCTTCTCTTTATTAGTAACATAAATAAAACTATAGTCTGTATTTATCCTTTGGGTATATAATATTTAGAAGAAGCATTTCATACTTAGGCAAGAACATATAGAAACAGTTGTACTTTGTTATATGAAGTTTAATAGGAATTAGATTTATAGAGGAAGTCAAAAATTAAAGCACAGGAAACTAACTTAACTACATCTCTTTAAAATACGTGTTTAGCAATAAAAAATGCTGGAACTCTCAATAGAAACGCTACTGAATGAGTTCAATGAAATGATATCTTGATTAAGGCCAAAATATCAAATGCAAGCATTGCACCTTACTAAACAACTCGCATTCTATCGTAGGAAAACCCTTACAGTTCAAAACATAATTACCTAATAAACATTAGGTAAGTATATACCTACCTACCTAAATAATATTATTACGTTTCTAGAATTTGGGATGTTGATTTCGATTTTAGAATTTTAACTTGTGGTCGCTTCACTCAATCTAAGTCATTATCAGAGTCATCAGAATCCAATTTATCTTCATCGCAAATGTGTTTAATTACAGTTAGGCGATTTGGAAATTTATTTATATATTCACTGCATTATAGTTTCGATACTATGCTGTAACAACAATCGTTTTTCTATGCATTTCGCACGTTATTCGTATGGGTTTTTCAGATTTCAATGATTACTCCTTTGGTTTTGGTCCAACTAAACATGTTTTCTATCAAAGAATAATTCACAATCTATAAATACATTTGATAGTTTGCTCTCATTGTGTTTTTACCAAACATATATGGGTAGGTCATTGTGCAATAAAAATATAAAAATCACAAATTCATTACTAAATTTTTATGCCTAAAATGTCTAACTTGCCTAATATGCCTAAACAATGAATAAAATAGTTCAATTTATTTAGTTTTGATGGTAGTAAAATTTACTAATGAATTCGTGATTTTTATATTTTTATGTCAACCCTGAAATATTCAGACATGTTTGTTGAAAACTCTATGACAGCGAACTGTCGAATGTACGTATTCATAGGTTATAAATTAATCTTTTAAAGAAAACATTATTGTTAGGACAAACACTAAAGGAATAATAATTTAAATCTCAAGAACCCATACAAATAACGTGCAAAATAAACAGAATAGGGATTTTTGCTAAAAAGGTGTGATTTCAATAATATTTTGGATGCCCGTACTTGGTTGAATTTTTCAATTCTAAGTGATCAAGATAATGGGATTCATTTTTCTGGATTATTTAAACCATACGCATGTACAAATATGTGCGTTAAGGTCGTTATCGATGCCTACTAATGAGGATCGAGCTTAATTTTTAAAATTCCGGTTCAAAATTCCTCAACTATACTTGAGTTACCAATTCAATGAAAGTTTTATATAAGTGCTTATGGATTCATTGTCTGACTATGTTGCTTTCATATTACATAAAGCAACAGTAATTGAAAAACAGCATACATACAAGTAGCTACCTATTGATTGCATTGATTTTTATCGATTATTTTTGACATTTCGATTATTTTTGACTGTTGTTAGGATTTTTCTTAGTATTGTAGTTATTAAAGTTTTTAAATATTTTTACTGTTTATATGATTTGATTCCAACAATTCACGATTATTTTAAAATATTTTATTCAGTTGTGATACTGAAATTATTAGATTTTCTATTTATCTTTAATCAAATCAATGTAAGATATTATAAATAGGATAGTAAACGAATTTACCGCGTGAAATTTGTAGCACCCGACGTTTCCAGGGTAGACCAGTCTGTTTACCAGTTGTCCAGGGTAGACTGGTCTACCCTGGACAACGGCGGCTGCAACGTCACCGAAACGTCGGGTGCTACAAATTTCACGCGGTAAATTCGTTTTCTATCCTATTTATAATGTCAAACAACCGCAATAGTCTTCGATTTTATACAATGTAAGATAATCAAACAAGTATCATGCAAAAGCGTGTAATAACTATCTGTTACTTACAGTAGCGTGTATATTGCTACCTATAGTTTGTGACACGTCCGAGAGCGATAGATTCGCTAACTGGTTACGAATGTAATATAACGTAATGTAATGAGTTTATTAGGCCCGCCTTAAAATCTATTTCCCACCCCTGGTTTAGGTAGTAATCTACTTGGCCATCAAAGTAAAATAGTCTTATTGAACAAGTAACGCCACTGTGTAATAGTAAAGTCAACACCTGGATTTTATAACAACCGATTAGGTGCCACGCCAGCTTTAAATTTTCCTAATGAGGCTACTATCTAGCGCAGAGATATGTAGTGGAATGCGGGGTTAAGTAGGGCAACTTGAACATACACCGTCGTCCCCGTTATCTAATGTTCGGATCGCTCAGGAGTATAACGGAGTCGTAAAAATAACAATAAAATACCGAAAATAAAGAATTGCGAACTGCGTCAGCACACTAAAACCCACACTTCAGATACAAGTACGCGCATTCTTTCGTGGCGCTCGAGAAATGACTTAAGGGATGTTATATGAGGGAACAGGGGTAAATTTTTAGTGATCCTATCAGTGTGCATATTAATTAGTCGGGGCTTGATGATGTCCTCCTAGCCCGGTCTTTTAGGCTATAACGCCCCTTCTGGGCGCTGGAAGCTTTCAGGCTTAGAAGGTAGAAGGCTCAGAGAAACTTACAGGGCATTAAGGTGGTCTAAGGGGTCAAGGGCAGATTATAGGGCTGACAACAACGAGGAATTAAAAATTAAATTCAGGAATATCTACCAAGAATTTTGACTGCAGAGGCCAAACCCGCAACTGTACTCAGGATTATGAGCGATTGTTCAACGATTGCTGAGAGCGTACACATCATCATATTCGTCTGAACGTGGATTTAGTGCTTTACCAACGTTGCTAAAGGAAATCGAGAAATCAAAAGAATATACAGAAAAAAAAAGAAATCGGCTGCACGTTACTGAATGAAACGCCTTGTTTTTAGATAAATTCGAGCTTGATATCAATAAACTCGTTAAGTGCATCAGATTGATCCTTCACATTAGATATGTATTAAATTCAACGCTTTTTTAGTGTTAATAAAAATACTTCTAAATATTCTTAAGTGTGCGTTTCAATTGCCCTCATTGGAACATTCTACTCAAACTCAGAAATAGGATATTAGCCATATCTTTTCTATTCTACCAATATCATATGGTACGTTTAGAAATAATATTTGCAATAGCTGTTTTTAAGATGCGAAACAGACTGTAAAAAAAAATTAAGGGGCTTTAGATTTTTTAATATTTTGTGGTCTGTGGGCGAAATAAGTTTGAGAACCGGTCTCGGCTATAGAGTCTACAGAATATGGTTCAGCTAAGGGTGTCCCGCTGCTACGCCCTCTCGGGTGCCTGCAAGTAACTGACTAATAAATCATAGTGAGAAGAATGCGAGTACACTTGGGCCACGTCAGCACACCGTTTTAGTAATTATTTTTTTATAGCCATGGCTGGTCTGACTTACAACTCGTCTCTTTTAAGGTCCAGCTCCACTTTGCTCATGTCCTTAAAAGCGTAGATCGAATGGTTTCATGCAGCTTAGGCTTGATGACCACTGTGTGTCTCTTTAGTCGGCCCAAGTTATGGTTCTATTCCGATCCCGTAGCCTCTTCGAAGAAGGGGCTTACCCTGGAAGGGCCACTGTGAACACTAACTGAGGGTGGATCGGGCAATCGTAGACAGTTTTGATTTGGAATGCGGATCCGGGGAACACCTCGGGTGCCCCCAGGGGAAATGAATTCAAATCAATAACCAGACTGGAGGATAGAGACCCGTCGAAATCAGGTAGTCATAGTGTCTAAATCTATATAACTCCTGGGGTAGCGGGTTCGCACGCAGCAACTGACAACATCAAGTAAGTCCTCGAAAGCTTGCGTGCTCTGGCCTTACAAACTGACTCCATCTAGGATCATTCTTAGCTAGCGACCTCCATTTAGTTTTTGCACTTCTTTGTATCGCAGCAAAGCGACCACGCCTTGCTGGCGCTTACCCTCTCGAAAATCGCAGCAGAAGATGCTCTTCGCCACCCTCTCCTCGGGCATCCGAGATACATATCCGCACCGCCGCCAGTCACATATGCGTTTACGCCATGGATTTTAGCCCGATGAATGACTTCTGTGTGTCTGACGTCCTCCCGGAGGTAGTGCGAATGGAATTCTTGGAGTATGCGAATTTGTTTCCGATACAAGCACTGCCTTTCTAAGAAATATAGGAGATTGGCAGATTAAGATCGTTGGTGCGTCGTGCGAACCCGCTATCTCAGGCTGTTGTAGCCATAGTTGTTGTCTTCTCACACTGAGATGAGTCGCGATAAATTTTGGAAGTAACAATCTACAGATCTAGTTACGCCACTGCCCAGTAGAGTCCTACTTCAAACGGCCAGGGCACTGGCAAGCCAGTGGGGTTCCCTCGTTCCCTGCTTACCAGTTTCAGATGAACTACATACTCCTTCCAATAGACTGGTCACCGCTTGAAGTCATTTGCGAGAACCTCTACGTAGTGTGATTTACAGCCCGTGGCGCCCTTTGTCCGTTTTTATCACCGGTGTCGGTAAATGACGCAAGGCATTGATCTCCTTCTTAGGATAACACCTTCTTACTACGTTTCCAGACTCCTTCGATGATTCGCCAGATACAACTCTGCCTTGCAGAGTGCACTGCCCAGGGCTTGCGCGAAGACAGATTAGGCAGTAAAATCGCCATGCATACAGAAAATTTCGCCGCTGTTCTATTTCGTTCTGTAAATTTTAAATTAATAACAGTCCCATTTATTTTAATGAAATTGAATAAGTTCAAGATGTAGGTCAAATTAAAACGTCCGATGTGTGGTGACATTTCCATCGGTCAGCGAGGCAACTCGTTCCGTTTGAAAGTTTTGATTGCAGTAAATTAAACGTCACGGGTGATATTTCTCCGGACGTGTAAAGGTGTTGAGTGGTTGGAAGAATTGTGCAATTCCACGTGCGCTGGATGTCGCGGTAGCCGACAGGAAAACTCTCGGAAAAAGCTGGGCTAGGCGAGTATTTAATTTCCGGACTAGGTCATACGGTTACGTGGAAAAATCGAGGGGCGGCGCACACTGAACGAAAAATAAAATGCAGAAATAAACTCTTTGTGGCGTATTATTCATAGGTTGTACCATGATGCCACGGTAGAATGCGCAAAATACGTAAACATATCCATTTTCTGCAAACATCCACTAAGTTAAACAGTTTTGACAGATCGCTATATCTGTGCATTGCGTCCGTTGCCACGCTGTCACCCCGGCTCCCTTATGTTACTCTCTCTATGTTACTGTATGTTACCAAAGTTAAGCAGCGTTGAGCGCGGTCAGTACTTGGCTGGGTGAACGCCTAGGTGTCGGTCGTGAGATGCTATGTATAAATGCTAGCCTGGAAGATCTTGTCACCAGGCGACAAGGTGGTTCTACGAAAAGACACTATTCTTGGGGTTAATAAAAAAAAGAAAAAGCTTCAATCGATTACAGATAAGAACGATAGAGCATATCTCGATAAATTGTTCGAAATGCTGCCAGCATATATAAGCGAATTGACGTTATTTCATGCGAAAATACCTAGTCGCAGTAGTGAGGAGTCGATTGCAGGGACAAGTCACAACTTAAGGCAATATGTGTTTGGTGATGACAAAATCTCATTAAATGCACTTGGATGAATAAAAAAGAGGCAGATGATAAAACAGTCTATTTACAAATAGTATAAAATATAAGTCTCAACCTCAAATATAAAAACAAAATAAAACTCATAAAATCGTACTTGTACTTGTATTTTTCTTTAATGTTCAAGTGCCAGTATACAAAATCTTACATGCGATGAATTTAGTATTGGTTCGATTAACGTGTACCTTTAGCAACACATTTAATAATATCAATATATCCATCCCACCTTAGCCAATCTGAATTGTTAACAGTCTCACGCAAGATACGCTCTGAGGTGACGCCACCAAATTAAATTTAAACCATAATTAGTAATCTTAACATATCTTCACATTCAAGCTGTTACACTACCAAACACATAACATACACACCCTAATACAAGCACAATGTACAAGCACAGCACAACACACCTTCCTACATCATCATCCCTGCCCTTGATTACATCCGTACCATTTCCCTCCAAAATAGATGTAGTTTTTAAGACCATTTAATTAACTTTTTTAAAAATAAGAGTGGTAGAACATATTATATAATATTTATTTACATTAATCTATCCTCATCTTTATTTAATATTAAAAATACTAACTAAACACTTACACTTGGTTTTAAAATACATAATTATAATTCAGTTAATAAATGACTTACCTCTAAATTTAAAAAAATATGTTATGATTTATATTCATCAACATAAATAATACAGGAGGCACCTGAGGAAATTCTAGTCTCAATGTTTGAGAATATTGAAAATTGCAAAATTTGTAATGAAAATACAGTGTCTCTAATCATTTAGCAGCCTATTGTATGGTTTAAAGAAAGTGTACCAGAAGACAACGATGGTCAATAAAATAGCGAAAGAGACGTACATCCATTATTGGCTCTGGTTTTTTCAATGCCGATCGATTATTCTCATATCCCCATCAATCATGGAGTAGTGTACCGGCGGTCCGGATCAGGGTAACTCATGACTGGGATGGTACTATCTGATTTAATCGACACTAGAAAACTTATGGTAGTGACTAGGTTTTATTTAAAAAACCTTTTTTTTATAAACCTTACTTTTTTCCACCAACACGACCAACTGTACACGCGAGGGGCATTAGTGAGGTGTCACCAGGTCCACTGCAAATTGCAATTCCCAATTCGCGTAAACCATTCATTCAATTCAGGTCGCCAAAATACTGTCGAGTTTTTCTCCAACGAGTGGCGATATTGAACGATATTCATTTAGCACCACAACATTTATTGGATTAGATATAGTATTGCACAGAGTCATACAATCCTATGGGTAAGCATTTTCATTCCTCAAGCAAAACACGATTATCCTTTGACATAGCGTAAACAACAAGATGACGTTAAATGCCTATTAGCCAGCGACGTCAAATACCAGCGACGAAATTTATTTAGATTAATTAGGATATTTTTCTAAAAACTAAATTCCTGTCGTTCTCTTTCTAACACATCTACGTGCGTGGTTTCTTGAAAGAAATAAATATATTTTTGTGTATTTAAGCTGCTGCCGAATCATTTACATTGCCAAATTAATGTTTTCAGAGACTTAAACGTATAAAGTCATTCAACAGCGTCAACCCAAAATCTACGGTTATCAAAGTTCGCTGACATTCTGAAATGGAGAATAAGCTCTACAACTAGGGACAAGTTCTCTTTCTAGCATAATGACTTAAGTAGGTGCATAAAAGAAACAAAAAGGTCGCTATGCCGCTACGAAGATGATTTTGTTCACATTGTCAACATTCAGCAATTTATAATGTATGAAATCTTTGGTAGCGTCATGCCAAAATCGAAAGTTGGAAGCGTTTA
The DNA here is from genome assembly GCA_944548615.1 of Micropterix aruncella. Classification (NCBI taxonomy): domain Eukaryota; kingdom Metazoa; phylum Arthropoda; class Insecta; order Lepidoptera; family Micropterigidae; genus Micropterix; species Micropterix aruncella. The sequence continues at coordinate 55,227,356 of OX155980.1, read as the reverse complement.
CCTAAGCCACGGACATGGCTTTGGGCATACCTGGCCTTAAGTGTAATTGCAAGATTGTCAAAGAAGATCGCCACCACTCATTTGCCTGAGTACTCGTAGGACAAGTTCTTTGCGTAGAGGATGGCATTCTCCGTGCCCTCTTCCGGGTGAGCCAAACTGTTTCTCGCTTGGAGGCGAAAGTGTCCATACTCTACGGTCTCATGGCTGAGAATCTATGAGGAGAGGGGTCTGAAAAATCATCGTATGGTCAGCATATTTTAAAATTTCCAGAATAACCCAGAATAATTTTCTAGAACAACCAACTGTCTGGTGTTAATGAAATTATACTAAACTCTATCTACATATCCTTAATATGTTGATAGTGAAGATTATCTAGGGCATAAAGGCCGTGTATTCCCTTTTAGAGGAAACAATGAATAGTGTGCCAAAGTGGCAGCACAGTTCGCAACAGCGACTCGTTTTGATAAATTAGCGAGGAAGGAGCCCCGTAGCCGCATCAACTTATAGACGGGATCAAAGCGGTTATTGTAAGCGGATATCGGCCATAATCACCTACGGTCCTCGAACGAATGGACGGGGCCGCGTTGGGAACGAACACGTGTGGCCAAATGCTTCACTTAAGATATTAAGCGTAATGCTGAGGTGAGTATTTCGATGTTTCAATGCGGAGGGCCAAAAGTGAGGTTAGGGTAAATTTCATAAGCATCAACAATATAAGATAAACACATGATAATGTACTAATTGCCAGAAGCGTGGAAGAACTTTAACTCCTCATTGACAATCTTACAAGAGTATGTAACGAAAATGGGTTGAATTTGAACATCATAAAGAACAAGTACATGATATCAGTAAAGAATCCGCTAGTGCACGGAATTCGACTGGACAAGACTTATTATATTATTTACCTTATCTGCAATTTGAACAACAGACATGAGCAAGAAGATAAAAATCCATATTAAAAACTCCGATTCTTTAACATGAAAAAGATATTGTGCGGAAGAAACAACCACATACACCCGAAGATTAGACTTCTAAGATGCTACATATTCTATGTTATTATATGGGAAGAGATCTGGTCACTTACAAACACGCTGTCAAGAAAGCTTGAAGCCTTCGAAATGTGAACATATCGTAGGATACTACTTATAAGTTGGGTTGACAGAGTCAAGAATGAAGATTTCTTGAAGCGTTTGAGCAACATAGAAATATCGACGACAATAAAGTCCGAGAGACCCGAAAGATTCGGATATAACATCCGGGACGAAGAAAAACATTTTGGCCCCGTAATCTACGGAGCCGGTTTGATAAATCTACCACATCCTTGTTACGAGCGGCGGCCAATAAAGTTGTTATAATCAATATGATAGCTAACGTTCAGAAGCGGACACGGCATCAGAGAAAAAAGAAATGTGGAAGCCAGCAGCCGTCGGCTGCCTTGAATATCTTTCATTTGCAAAGTTGCAGTAGTTGCGACTCCTACACTCACCCTACTCGCACGACTGCTCTAACAGACTTCTATTTTAAACGGAATTTGGATAAATTTTAAAGGGGGAAAAAATCAACTTCGAAGACGCGGTGGCAAACGCCTTCAAAGATTTCATTGATTTTTATCCAAGACAGATTTAAAGCAGATGCATATGCAATGGTCCTCAATTTAATTTATAGAACAGCAATTTATTGGCAAGGCTAATATTCGCTACTAGTTCATACAAGCAGCTAATATTAGCAGCCGAATAGCAGAATAAAAAAATAAATATAATTATTTATATATTTATTTGTTTACATTCGGGTGGTGAGTTATCAACGCGATCGTACAGACAAACATGTAATTAGTTACATAAGCAATAAGGAAACATGAAAACAACCCATACGATCCTTCTAGACGAATGCCCAACTAGACCGAACAGCCTGTATCTGAGCATACAAAATACACTGCCTCTATTTATATATGTTGTGTTGTGTTCATTATTTGATTACTATTTAAATAAAAGTAAAATAGCTTGTTTTACCTGTCTCAACTTTCATCGATCATCAAAATCAACTTTTTGAATAACAGAAGATTGCGGTCAAGGTCAAACTGTAGCGTCGACATGCATGCAATCGCTAGGAAACGAAAAGATCGATTTTTCCTGAATATTACACCAACTCGCATTGTCATATTTCAGAAAGAACCGCGTTCTCTTCTTTCTCGTCATCGTTTTCACAACTGTGAAAACATGTATCTAGGTACTGGGTTTTGAACTTTGCGATAAAATATGATTTTCAAAAAGACTCGCGAGTGCATGAGTGTGGATCGCGGAGGTTATTTTTTGTCTTTCAACATTTTTTTCTATAGCTTGAAAAAAGATAGGAAAGTTGGGACATTTGAAACTATCATTAAAAACGAGCTGCAAAAAAATATAGAAAATGACAGAAAACATTGAAGCCGCAGACCACAGTACCATAAAGTTAATGATGACTTGCTTTGTGAAAACGATTTGAACATTTCTTATTTTGCTAATAATAAAGCGGTCAATAAAAAATCCGGTTGACACGGCACACAGTATACCGAGATACTGTGCACGGTATCACACACTTTCCCAAATTTCATCCTAATAAAGCGACATACCTGTACATTGCATCGCTGTTGTATTCGATTTTCAAACTTTTTTGTTTTCACTCTTCGATTTAATTTATGATGGCTATATTAATCGCGACTTTCAGGTTAGATTTTGAAATTCTTAAATTTAATTATTTAACTCGGAAACCGCTAAAGTTGTTAATAAATTATTTACAATAAGTTAAGAGGCATTATTATCAGGATTATAAGACACTATTGTTTTCCTTTCTAGCATCAATAGTAACGGTGGTACGAAGTATTAAATGTTTACAGTATAATATTTTTAACTGAAAACCCACTGAAAACGTCGAAAAAATACATAAGAAAGAGTTGTACACAAGTTCCTTGAAATTTTAAGTCACATTTATATATTTTTATAACTAGGACCAGTATTAACATATTTGTAATTTTTATAAATTTTGAATAGACTGCCATTTTAAAACAAAATGGCGGATATATGTCATCAGCTATCCAAATCTCAGCATTAGGATGAACTATTTCTGTACATAATCATCAATCATCAATCGTAACCGATTGATGATTACGGTTACGATTGATCGTGTAGTTCCTGGGATAAATTCAGTAAAACACACTCAGAGACAGACATGGCAATTGCAATCATTCATATTAGCGAATGTAATTCAGACCTCAATGGAAACACTGATTGTATCCATCTCAGACGCTGAAATGGCATACCTCGATGCGATACCTAGAGCGACTACGAAATGTCTAAACGCGGTTCGCATTTAGCCAGAGAAAATACGATCACGTTTCAGCCTCTCGAAATAGTACGCAATATCCGTGAGGAGATTGCCATGATCCCGTTCGCCATGCGTCTCTGTGTTTTTAAAAACTTACATGATCGCTTGCACGAGTGCCAAAGATGTGAAGGCAGACATTTCGATGAAATTCTTTTTAGTCAGTGAACTTCCTGGGGTGAAATGTTTATGTTCGGGAATAGTGGCAGTACCACTTTTTGCAAAGTAAACATATTTATTTATTTATTTTTTAACCTCTGCTGTCAAAGTTTCATGATATTTCATCGAATAGCTCTAGAGTTACAACCATTTGAACAGTGCAATCTCTGATATTTTTTAAAACATGGAAAAAACAGCCGAAAAAAGGGCGGAGCCATGAACTAATTCCGACTTATATATTTTGAACAGTACTTCCTATCTAAAAATTATATTAACGAAAATTGTAGAGCATGAAATTCCGCGTCCAATGACGTCCTCAAAGATTAAATTTGTTTCAGTGGTATGGCCATATTCGTGAGTCAAAGATAGGCAAATTTTACCATCGTATTAAGTATTTTTTCATTTGGAATAGCCGTTCTTAAGTCACAGGGATGAGCGTAAAACACTTTTAACCCAAAATAATAAATTTGACTAATTTTGACTGCCGATTATGACCATACGCCCAAACCGAATTTAACGTAATATGTTATTCGATGCACAATTTCATGTTCTACAATTTATATTACTAACATTTTTAAATAGGAAGTGCCGTTCAGAATTTATTAATGAAACACTGAAAAAAAAGCCAAAATTTCGCGATTTTTTGGCCATGGTTTCTAACGCTTCACTCATAAACCGTCGCAAACTCATATTACTGTTACTTGAGATGCCGAAAGTAATATAAAATCATTTGAAGCTTTGTCGGAATTCATTCAAACCAAAAGTTTAATTTGACTGGGCTAGTGATCAAGTATCAATTTTAAAATCGGCAAAAGCCGCAACAAATAGTCGATGACTTCCAGAAAACATTTGGGGCATCTGCTCCGACAAAAACAACCGTTTACGATTGGTATAATGATTTTAAACGTGGCCGTGCAAGCACCAGTGACGCGCAAATCGCGCTACTGTATATTTAAGAACGTTTTAATTAATTATTATTATTACTTTTACAAACATGCAGCATAATTGCTGATATGTCTGAATATAATACTAAGTACAATTACAATTTCTGTTTAAGATATGCGTCTAATCTATTTTTGAATATGTTTACACGTCACGCTACAACCACTTCAGCAGGTAAACTATTCTATTGGTCCACAATCCGGTTGGTTAGGAAATGTTTATTAGGATTCATTTGGAATCGTGTTTTCTCCAGCTTAAAGTTGTGCCCTCGCAGATGATGCTTGTAGTTTCGCTTGAAGGTAGAAGGCAATTGGGGGCAATTGTAGCACTGTTGAGGATCTTATATGTCTCAATGAGGTCACCCCTGATACGACGATCCTTGAGTGTGGGCAGTTGCAATCTGCGGAGTCCTTTTGCATATTCCAGATTTTAGAACCTTATTGGCATCTTGATCACTCGGCGCTGAACTTTCTCGAAGAGATCCTCAGTTTTTCCCAAAGTACGGATTCCATATCTGGAATCCAAACTCTAGCACAGGTCTGATGTAGGTTTTGTATAGTGACACAAGTAGGGCTGGGGTAATGTAGTTAAATAATCCATGACTTGCGGATGAGGTCGAAAATTGAGTTTGCTTTTTTCACGATCTGTGTAATGTGCTCACCCCACTTCAGATCGCTCACTATCGTTATGCCCAGGTCCCTTTGTTTCATATCACTTTGTAACGGAACTGGTCCTAGATAGAACTGGTGTTTGGGGTTGCTTTTGCCGTTGTGAAGGACCGTACATTTGTTGGCATTTAGCTTCATCAACCATGCTGTGGACCAATCATGAATTTGATCAAAGTCTTTGCTGAGATTCGCAATGGTAAGATAAGCAAACAGTTTGGTGTCATCCGCAAAGAAACTCACACTTGATGTTATGCCTTTTTTAAGATCCGCGATGAATAAGTTGAACAGCGTAGGGCCCAACACTGATCCTTGCACTTTTCCACTGACCACATTGAATTCGTCCGAGAGAGAGTCGCCAATTCGCCGATTCGCAATTAGTAGTAGCATTTAGCTTAATTCAGAATAAATTAACATGTGACTCCTAAATAGTATTATTCGAAAAAAAAACGACTTTTTATAGATTTATAGTAAATAAATAATGGATAGAAATAATGGATGAAAATATTGCATTTTTATATCTTTCCGATGCTATTTTTTATAAATTTCCTATATATCTAAGCAGTGTGCCACTAACCGAACAAAAAATGGAAAAAATAGTACATCCGAAAATTGACGAGTAACTTTTGGTTAAGAAATAATAAAAGTCATAAAAAAACGTTAACCTAAACTTTCCTGTAGACGTTGCTGTACGTGATTTTTTAAAATATGACGTTTTTAACAGTTTATGGTTAAACAAAAAAAGTACTGCCACTAGTGCCGACTTTGTCCTAATATACGTAGGATAAAGTATTTAATCTCAGAGTCCGAGGACATTTTAAATGAATTAGAATCAAATTTTAACAAAAAGTCATGATTTTTGTTTTCTTTCTATTTTTTTATTTTTGCTGAATTTTCTAAGAAACTAATGAAATCTTAAAGATTTTTAACAATTTTACAGGGGTCATATTTTTTGTTTTTTAAAAAAAAAATAGATTTCTGCTGAATTTACTAGAAGCTAATTAAATCTAAAATATTTTTAACAGTGTCAAAGGGGTCAAAAGTGCAAGAATTTATGGGCAACCATTTATTTTGCATCAGTAAAGGTAGGGACACAATATAAAAGGTAGGGATACAAAGTAAAACACAAACCTCCAATGAGTAGCATCCCTCTAAGGCACCACGAAAATAGGAACATCGCAGGTCGCGGGAAATGCACGAGACTGACCGCTGCAGATGCAACTGAGAAGCGACACGAAACCCTCGTTCACAATACAAGGGCGGGGGGAGGAGCGGTCGCGAGGAGTGGTGGATGAGGGGGGACGGGGGGAGGTGAGAGTAAAGGCTTATGTCAGCGCCGTGGGCCGCCCGCGCCATACCTAGTTATACCATAACGAATATTATAAAAGAGGATTTCAGTTTGAAAACTTCTTACGGGCGAAGTTACTCGAATTACGTATACGTTTGTGCGGGTGACGAGAGTTGGTACAAAGTTAACAAACTGCCTAAAATTAACACATCGCGCGGAGATAGTCCGGGCGCTCACTGCGGATACCCTTATCTCATTTTAAAAATGGTGTTTTCATTTTAAAAACTGAAACTAAAATGAATACGAAAATGACAATGACACGAATGACAATAAAAATGAAAATGGCCCGGTGGCATAGTGGTTACTTTGCTTATCTTACACTGAAAGGTTTCCGGTTCGATTCACGGCTGGATTTCATTTTCAGTTGGGATAAAATTAACAAAATTTCAGTTCAATTCTGTCGATCGAATGAAATAACTAAACACACATGATACATGCACGCTTACCTACATATAAACACTTTATATTAGGGTTGGTTGTAAGAGATTGACGTATGATAATAAACACGCCCATCGTAAAATTCCTAAATAAAGAGTAGAAACGAACATTGTTATTTTCAATTATGGGGTTGTGTGCCCGTGGGAATTAATACAGCTTCTTGGGGACTGGCATAAAATTTTACGCAACCGTAAACAGTGATGGAGAATCTCGGTAAATAAATAGCCGAGCTACTCTGCACGGTAACACACGACTTTACAACAAACTTGCTGTCATATTCCTAATTACCATTAAATTCGCAAATTAAAAGGAAAACATTTGTTTAGTTTTTTCTAACCTTTCCTATTTAAAGTGCATTGGTTATTTTAAAAATAGAAAAGTCTGCAACTGACTGTACACATAGGCGGCGTTACTACACCGCGACGATTAAAATGTCAGTCCTTTCTGGAATTTCGTGATATTGGGCTCATGTACAAGTTCAAAACCAACTCAAGCAAGAAAGGACTACAGAATAGAATCTGCCTATACTGGAAGCGAGTTCTCCGACTAAGACAAAGCAGGTGCCCCGCCTTGAACAACATTATTATTTCTCCACAAGAATTAAAATGCGCGATGAGTTTTGTACTGACTATTGTTATCAAAATATGGTCGTCAGGCACACGTCATAATGAAATAAAGATCCTTTTTTTTGTCTCAAAATTCCAGACGAGGTAGTTATTATGGAACATAATTTATTCTAGGAAACTAGAATTCCAGGAAATTCAGAAACTCCAGCGATAGCGACCATGTACACCTGAACACTTATTTAAAAAGACTCCCATACCACAGTACACTAGACAGTAGCGTCTCTTATAACAAAATTGAAAACGAAGCGAGCTACGTCACGAGTCCAAGGGCTCGCATATGACCGCCACATGTCTAATACTCCGCCAATGCAGATGTTCAAACGTTTTGAGAAATTCGCCAACCTTTGCACGCGCGTAACCCCTAAACCAAGGAGTTCGTCGCGACGAACCCCACATACTCACTTCCCTCATACCCTATCCCCGCAATCCCCTGTCGCTTAAGACTGCGTCTACTGTTCTCTCGATATACTAAGGTCCCGCTAGAGTTAGCGATAAAGCTCTTTTGTTGTCCGCCAATATTATTTTATATAACTCGAGGGGCGAAATAATATATCTAGGGATTTCGGCGCGAAGTATCGTGTATAATTTTTCCGCAAGGATTAAAAAAAAATTATCCACCTAATAACAAATAAGCTGAGGTTCACGATCTCATAAAAAATAATAATTTTAGTCAGTTCTGAAATTTGATATGTATAGAACATGCTGAACCACGTCGCCCAGTGTCTTACCTTTTCGCAGACAGATTTTTCCCACCTGAGTCAGACGCCTTTCAGTAAAAAAATCCCCTACCCTTAGAAAACGGTGATATCTTAGTCTCCGAACAATGATCTAAAACCTTGTTTTCTAATGTTTGGCCAAAGACGAAACGAACGCTTAAAAGCGCCGACCATCTGCAGTGTCCGGTACTATACAAATAGGGGCGTTTAAATTCTACCTTGATGGTGCTATTCCGCTAGCGCATGCAATTAGCATTTCTCGAGGCCCGGCCCGGAAGAGAGGAGCTCCTATAATATCATAGAGGGCTCATACCACTATATTATCGCAAGTGTATATATTGAACCCCTTTTTATGATAAGGATTAATTTATTTTTCTGTTGCGTGCGCAGTTTTTACGTCCCCGTGAGCCGAAATGTAGGGTCCACCTCGCAAATAAGCAACAAAGGCAAATTCCTAGCAGGGGTGTGGGAGCTGCCGTACCGTGCACTGCATTACTGTCTTTATGAAGATAAATAATAATAATATATATTATTAGGCAATTGTGATATTGTGATGACTGAAAACACGTACGAAGATAATATTAATAAAATATAATATATATATATATATATATGTCCTTATCCAAAGCCGTGTTGGGAGCGCGTGGATCGGGCGATACCGGCGAAAGGTGATATGATGCTAGCAGGTTGTTTCTGCGCCTGTGTTTGCCCTCGTGGAAAGCGATTTTCCGGGCTGGTGGCGCGCCACTGGCGCAGTCTTCCCCCTGGGCGCCCCTCGAACCACACCGCGCCAATTGGGCATCCATCGCGTCTCTCTTCGCCGCTTAGATCAGCGACGGGCAAACTAGGCCCGCGAGCTGTCTCGATCGGGCAGTTAAAAGTACGCGCAAAATAGTTTATAAGTTTATAGTTGTAACCCACAAGCGGGATGATACGCGCTGTCGCTCGAAGTAAGGGCGATTCGTAAGGCTTTTATAGAAGTTATTTCATTAACGTCGTATTTGTGTATTTGATGTTGTAAAAAAACTTCATTGTACACCAGAGTATACAAATAGGTGGGCATATTGCTTAGTAGCAATATCTACTGGCTAAATAGACAAAGTTATTGTGAGTATTTGGATTACGCGAGTACAAATAATAAAATGTATAGCATAAGGAATGAAATTAAAAACTAGATAGCTTCTGTTACTTATATAATTGTATACATATGGAGGGTAAATTTAAGTTGTGCGAAGGTCATTTCTGACCAGTAAAAAGGATGTCAGCTGTATTTTAAAACTTGTCGAGCGAAGCTGCTTGGCGTATGCAAGAAGACAGAGAATTCTAGTGGTGTGCTACGTGTATTGTAAAGGATTTAGTTAAAAAAGTGAAACAATGCCGATGTATTACCAATAACAAAAGGTTTGCCTGGGAGAATAGCGGTAGGCTGTGAGAGGACAGTTGTGACAAAGGATCATAATGTTGGTAGAGTTGATGTCCGTGGAGGACACGGAACAGAAGAGTATGATTATGATAAATAGAGTCTCCGATTGAAAGCTATTTGATTTGTTTGCGAAAGGTGGAGACGCAATAAAACAATTCAGCTAGAAAATGAATCGCATGCAAGCATTCAAATTCTTTCAAGTTTGTCTAGAAGTTCTCGTTCCTATTCAAATACGCCACATCAGAATATTTTATATTGGGTGGAAGAAAAGACTGTGCCATTGGAAGTAATACAAATGGATAGAAAATGTTGCAAGCGCTTGAAGTATTGCGATTGCCGTACAAATGGTTGAGTAGTAATGAATTTTGCATAATAATAATAATAAGTTGTTAAGGTCTGGATTATTATAAGAAATCAAATGTTTTCGGCGTTGGGGTGGGCTTACGCGTGTCACCATCTGGATTTTCAAAAATGATTATCTAACGATTGGTGTTAAATAATGTTTTAAGAAGATAAAATTACTTACATTATTCATCTAAATACTTTCTTTAAAAGTTCAATAAGTAACGAACGAAACCCACTTTACTAATATTACCATTGTAATTTAGAAAGTATAATTTAAATTGTTTATTTTTTACTTTCGATCTGTTGTTTTTTGATCTTCTGATTATTTATTTATTTTTTTACGACTATTTCTTTCTTTTTCATTAATATCGCATTTTCTACTGAAATCGCATTATATAAGTAGGTCGGCTCACTATTCATGCTCAATGATAATATTATTATGCAATTAGGTATGTACATACGTTCGACGTTATTTAATAATAATACGTAACTATTTGGTTCAGTAGGTTAAGGTTATCATACATCTCCAATATAATTCGTTGTTTATGTAAAATACAAATGAGTTTTGATTCCTAAGATGATTTTTAGACCTTCGTGTTGAAACCCGTCGCAGTAAATGTTTGCTTACCCCTGGCTTAAAATGATGTTACTGCATAACTACTATTACTATCTATACACCGTGCTTCTGCAAAAAAACTGCCTTACATTCAGGAAATGATTGGTGAGATTATATAATCAAGAAAAATAATTTAAAAAAAAAATACGTGTGGCACTCGGGGACTGCCGCGGTAAAGCTATTGCATAGCATGTTTAACAACTTAAGCAATTATAATTATTTATTTATTTTATTTATTTTATTTTTTCTGATATCAGATAACTGCGCTCTTTCGGAAAACGTCGAAATTATTCCGAATCATCTGCGGAAGCAAATGATTCGGAACAATTTAAACCTCTTTCGATAGAGCGCCGCGCACGAATTTTTTATTCGATAAAGCAAAAAAACCGGATTATTAAAAAAAAATCGTAGATAAAAAGATAGATAATTAAATTATCTTTAAAATGGTGCAGGTTTCATAATAATACGCCAGATAGTATTTGCGTAGTAGTCGTTTTTGTGTTCGGTTAGACCTAATTTCACAAATTAATTACACTATGTAATATAAACAAAATCTAAAATATTCAAAGCTAAGAATATTAGAAAAATGTTCTTGTTTAACATATAATTTTTTTGAATCGTAAGCAATACTCGTTTAGACGTAATTATTAGTTTAAAATCATTAATTTTCGTTAAGAAATTTCTTCATTCGGTCGCCGCGCTGGCCTACTAGGCCCGCGATAAAAGCTATGCAATAGCTTAAAATGTTTTTTTAAATTTCTTTCCATGATTAACATGGTTTTAGATATTAAGAGAATTTTAATTACAGGCTTATCTTACACAAACAAATGAGTAGAAAATATGTTTTTTTTTGTTTGATCCTTAGTTATCGTTAAAAAATACTGAAAATCCGAAAATTTAAATAAACAACTTTTTTTCACCTAAACCAAAAAAAAGTTGTACATTATTTTCAACTCAGTTTTCCATGTAGAATAATCTCACGCAATTTAAAGTACTTTTTGCAGAAGCACGGTGTATTCGCAAATCACATAATAGCCTAAAATCCTTTAAGACTCAACCTTGAAGAACCTGTTCAAAAAGCTTTAAAAAGTATGCAAACATTTTTTTTCAATTTGTATATTTGTTAAGTTATATTTTACAATCAAGCTATAATATAATTCACAACAACATAAGATATATTATGCGAAAAGAAAACAAAAAAGAAAGACTACCAGCCACATGCCATATATGTATTCGTCGTAAATGGAGAGAGTTATTCACCTTTTGACGCGTTTCGAGTTTTTGGCAACGCTCAATGGCCGAAAGTGAATCTTGCAGTTTTTTCTCAGTTTGGCAGCTTTCCCATCTGACGCGGCGCGCAGCTGCATCGATACCAGTTACTGTACGAGAGTAACTATTTTTTTTACTAAAAAAACTGTTTTTGTTTATCTAACAAGAAACACCACTCGAGCCAACCAATTGGAAATAAATTTATCCGCCGTCACCAAACGCCGGAAATAAATCAAGTAGCTCCACGTTTCCCAGCGAATACTAGGCCCGGGCGTGCATTTGAAATGACGTTAGCATCAGCGGAACTCTCTTCGCACTACTCTTTGATATGTCTAAATATTCATGTATTATTTCCCAAATATGAGACAAACATGCCTATAGAGATGTCAATTTCTTCAGCCTTTCAACCATTGTCTGCTAAAATCTTCTGCTTGTGCAATTCTTGGGCTTTATTGTACATTTCTGGAATCTGGATCTTACAGTTTTAGGTCGCCCACTTTGTAAATCTCATTCAATTGACTCTCTACTATCCACTTAAATTGCTTACTACCAAAAATTTCAAAGTGAAAAAAACTGACACCCCCTGATTTATTTTTTATGGGTTTATCTAAAACGTCGGGTTTATCTGATTTAACAACCGCAATACCCAACTTAAGGCAAATATTCTTAAGAGACAGCCGACATCCCGCGCGCTTTACTTATGTTCCAGAATTTTTCAAAATGTTGGTGCCACATTTCAGCAATGCCAGCTTCCGGTACGGTGTACATTTAGATGATAGAATGTTTAAGAAATAATTTTCTGTCTCTCTACTTTTATTTAAATAAACAATAATATTCATGAAAATTGCAGTTTTTTTCTATTGAGCTTATTAGTGTGAAATCAGAAGTACAAAGACTTATGGTCTACCCTGTCTTCCACAGTCAGATGTACAGTTATAAGGGGTCGGAAACCAGGAAACGGGATCACTCTCACTAAATCCATACTACTGAATGGATAAAAATGAAGTTATCACAGTTCGGAATGTTCCATCTACGTCTGCCGATTGAGCACAACTGAGGACTTCTGTTAAGGCCTCCACGTAAACTACCACCATTGGCTCATGGATCTCTTTGAAATCCAGACATTACTTCAAGACAAGGGCATGCACAGACTTGTTTGAACAGGAGGCCGTGCATACTTGCTTCAAAATGTACAAAACAGCTACCTTTGATTCTGCTGTACGCTGAAACAGCGCGACATTGATATACTATATTGATCAACTAAAATGGAACAGACTAAATCAGCGCAGGGAACTGCATATATCTTCCGTTATCTATACAACTCTATTCACTCTTCTACTACCTTATTTGTATAGTTCCATAAATACAATATCCTTTGCACATATGTATACATGATACGCAGGCCCAAAATAACATCACACTTCCATAGATATACTTCTCACCAATCCAATCAATCTTTTCTGGTACACTGTAATCGAATATGGAATGACCTACCAGTAGAAATAACAAAGGCAAGGTCACTCGAAGGATTCAAGAAGGCCTGCTCTATGCACTTAATGCGGACTGACGACCCGAGCTCATAGCTGCTTCTTATATATTTTATAGTTAGTTTATACAGCAGTCATTTTGATTTACCTATACTTGATAGATTTATTTTCCCTCCGACATTGATATACAAGATCTTTTGGTCCTTTTATCCATAATTTGATTTGTGAATGAATAATACAAACATCACATTTCCTCACTTTATCGCGACTTTCTCGTTCGCAAAACTCCGGGACCAAACATTCGCGATAAATCAATGTTTCTCTCGATTTGCCATCATGGAAAAGGCAACGCAATTTCAGTTTTTCGACCATAACTTCTGAATCAACCGAGCCATAGCCTAGCAGTTACAGATCGACCACAGCATAGATGTATGAGGATATTTTTTCTAGACTTTTGCTTAAAGCCTAATTATAGAGACTCGGATTGTCTATACTAGCAATTGCCTTACTCGCACGCCATAGTGAAACAAAGACATACTGCACCAGGAATGTTGATAATTTGTCGAACTGTAGTAATCTGAGTGATAGCTCTCTGATGCATATTGTAAGTGGTAGACACGTCTACAATAGTATAGTTATGGTAAAACATAAGTAGCTATCTGAATTAACCATCTATTGTAAACGTGCCTTAGCAGCCGTCGCAGCGATGACGTCATATTTCGCCAGTTGCACCAATCTGTCTCCGTGTGGCCGATTTGGCTCACTTGGCTCATCTGTGGTCCAATGGTACAAGGCGGACGACGACGCGACGGCAGTTGCGATTTAATGGCCACGGCCAAGTAACGTTTGCACAACGAGCTACAATATGTTAAAACGACCAAAATCATACCTTTATTCATCGAAAGACAATAAAGTCGAAGGTTCTGTAAAGGTTTTGTATGGATACTTGACAAAAATTACAGGTCACTTAAATTTTAACAGATCCGTGTCTTAGGTGCTTCATTGTGTTCTCTCTTATGTACAGACGCAGCATTGTGTGACTGTTGTCTGTAGGACATGTTAAGAGTGCTATGTATTTGCAAATGTTTAATGTTTAAAATGTTTTAATTGCAGTAAAAAAAGAGAAAATACAAATTATTTAAAAATAATGCCGTTTACAAAGTAGACTTTAGGCAAAGGATACGTAATCAAACGACAATCGCTGCAAAAAGGTGTTTACTCAGATCATTTTTATCCTAATCGTGCCTCCTCCAATTGATTGTGAAAATACTTAGGTTATTTGCAAAATTTTAGGTTATTTGAGTTATCTATGTTATCTCAGTATTGCTTTTGCCGTTTGAAAATTCAACCATGAGTTATTTATTTTATTAAAAGGTTTCTCTTTTAATTTTTTCGGGTCCCAGTATTGAACTGTATAGAGCTTTTATTATATTTCCGAATACTTTAGTCAAAACTTCGACTTTTAAGACTTAACTTACTGTTGCTTTGGCATGGCGAAAACCAAGTTCTAAAGTTTCAAAGTAAATCGCTATTTTGGCGGTTCTCAATATTTAAATAGCTATAACTAGAGCTGTTAACTATAACGGGCAAACTTGTCACATCAGGAATTTTTAACGATATTAGATCGTTCTATCTCCTGTGAGGTGAGCATAGAAGACTTGGGGCAATCCACTGTCTAGTTACGCCACTCGCCCGTAAGAGACCAACGCCTCACCGCGAGATAACCAGGTTAATTAACCAGCGGGCCGACACTCGCGCCCTTACTTCAAGAGGCAACCAGATAACTCCGGTCTCCCGACTGGTTATGGGTTCTATGTCGCTTGCGCAGTCCTCTTCCTTGCGCATCATAGATACGGTGTCTACCGAATCTATCCCGGACCACGGCACCCTTTGCCCGGCTCTTCACCCGGTATCGGGTAGTCGAATGGTCGTTTCAAGAGCATTTGCCATAAGGTTAACAACTACCCCCGCTCTATAGGCAACAATACTGTTTCCAGAATCCCCCGGCCGTCCGTCCAGGAGCGCCCGAAGGTTGACTCCTAGGGGAAACTGGCCCGCAGGCCAGAGTCCTACCCGAGCTCGCACTTCTGCGTGGAGGCCGCCGGATGAGTGTTGACCTGTGCGTTTGGCCGACCCTACACATGGGTCTTAGTGGCCAAACTGCAATAGCGCCCATTAGCTCCCTGAAATAGCTACAGCAGGTTATGTCCGTTTGCCACTTTTGAGGTGGCAAGCGGGGCTTTGGGGCTTTTGTCGAACACTTTGGGGTAAAAGGTTCCACGCCGGCTTGTTTTGTGGACGGTGCAATTCATGGTTCAGCTTCTGTCCAGAGGCCTCACCGAAGAAAAGAATCGAATGAAAGAATTCTTTCGGGCGAGCCTCAGACATTGCACTGTGCAAAGGTAGTTTTGAATCTGACGAATCACCGGAGGAGTCTGGAAGCTTAGTTTTTAGATGTTGACCTGTTGTCATCTAGCTTTAAAATGGCCCGATGGCCACCATGGTTACGGTGAAAGCGGGAAAAGAGGAAAACCAGCTGTAATTGCACCTAGGTCAGTAGTTTGTTACGACCCAAAGACTTTGCGACTCATCTCAGCGTTAAGAGTCGACCACTATCAATATAACATCCTGGTATAGCGAATTCGCCTTTTAATCCTGAATAAATTATAGAAGTTTCATAGACTTAGACTTAAAATTTGGTAGACGTATGCCTTGTTGGGCCGAAATCACGCTGTGAAATTTAGGATGGAATATCTCATATACAAGCTACACTAATATTATTTAAATTCCGCCATACATTTTAATCAAATATTAACGCCGAGCTGCCCGAGGCTAGCCGAGAAACGAACTTCGCCGCTAGAGGCTGTTGTGTAACGGAACCCAAACGAGATCACCCGCCGGCCGTCATGGCGAACCCGTCACCTCAGACTGGTATAACGATACATAATTGTTCTTTCTGCCGTGGGATGAACGTAGAGACTTGGAGACATAGACAGTCTATCTAGCTCCGCAACTAGCTCGTCAGAGACCAAAGCCATAAGCAAAACACTGAGAAGCACCGAGCGAACCGCTTCGCCCCTGATTACCAATTATGGCCGGATTTCTCCGTCCTCCTGACTGGTTACGTGTTTGAGGCCGCTTGCGCGGTCCTCAACCTAATGTAAGCGGCGATATAGTTTGAATCATCGCGGACTGAGGCATCCTTAGCCCGACTGTTCACGCGGGATCGGGTAGCCGATCGGTCGTTTCAAGCCGGCTGCCATTAGGTCAACAGCCACCTCCGCTCTAAAGGAAAGGAAGTCATTTTCAAATCAGTCGCACAGTCGATCGGTTGACGCCGCACGATGCGCAAACCGTCTAGGCGCGCCCCAAGAATTACTTCTAGTAAAACTGGCCCACATGGCACAGGCGGAGTCCTACCCAGGTTCGAACTTCTACTTGGAGGCTGCAGGATGGGTGTTGACCCGTTAGTTGGGTTAACACAAGAACGAACTGATCATAATGACCCAACTGCACAAGGCCCGTTAATGCCCTGCTCAACGTCACAGTACGTTTAGCAACCCTTCTGCGCCGGCGACATGCAAGTGGCGCTGATAAGCACTGATTGGCGAAACTGTAATTCAGTTCGAATTTATCGCGGACCTGGGCGTTCTGTGCCCGTAAAGCCACACAGGATCGAGTGGCTAACGGTAATTTCAAGAGTGGCATGACATCAGGTGAAACATCCACCCCCGCTGCTTAGGAAACAGTGTATTTCCATAGTCTCCAGAATGTAGTCAGAATGCACAACCGATTGGCATCGCCAACCGATGCGCAAACCGTCCAGTGGCGCCGGGATGCAATCTCGCCGGGAGAAACCGGTCCACCAGCTCTGAGGCCTGAAACACGGGAGTATTACCCGGGGTAGCCTTCCACTCGAGAAGGCTTCTGAATAGGAGCTGAATCGTGAGTTGAGCCCATCCGAGAACAAAATGAATATTTTGGCCCAAGCTGCACGAAACCTTTGTCGATACGCATTTAAGATTCCTCGTTTTCATTTGCATTACCGAGTTTAAATACACTACTCCCAGTTTATCATCCGAACGGTTCATTCCGCCATTCAGGCACCCAATACAAAAAAAAAACTCCAAAAACTAATCTTCTTTAGGTATAATTAAGGAACGGTGCTTCGTTTAACGTCGGACACGCCTTGAGTAATTTGCAAAGGGCTCTATCTCTTGACTCGTCATTCGTTATAAGACCCCCTTCCCCCAGCTCCCAAACAACCCCTACCCCCTTGCGGCCCGACGGTAAAACTTATTGGGCGAAATAATGTTGTTTGTCCTGTTTTTAACCAGGAACGGCCGTCGCATAACTTGAGCATTACTAGCGATCGGACAAATTTTATAACATTGTCGATATCTCGAATATAGATCGGGGCCTAGAAAGACTTGCTTTTGCGAAATATGAGCATCGTACTTTGTCTTCGGATTCGAGGCACGAGAACCCGACCCCTAGTAGTTTGAAAGTATAGTTACAGTTTGAGAATGTAATTAAATCTGGTCTATTATTGATGCTCATCAAGAAATTTCAAATCTGGCAAGGATTATCCGATGGATGTGTGAGCTGTAGGTGCAATCGAATTGCACTTATTTTTCCAGATATTAATCTTTTCCATTCACCAAAGTCGATTATTAAATGCACAAATAAAGCAATCTGGCTTATATGTACAGTTGAACGAAGCTAGTCTGGCAGAAATATATCAAAAATTACAAAAACTGAAAAATCGTGTGTTTCGGATAGGTCGCCTTACTTTTACACGTTTAAAACTTATAATACAAATTGATCTTATCACAGATTATCATTAACCCCTCAAGACAGTAACGTCCCAAAACGGGTACGAGCGCGGCGCGACAAACCGCGCTCTCAACGAACAGAATTTACACCAAAATCACAGTGCAACCACCCCCTGTTAGATATGTGTGAGAAAGACGGATAAATTCTGTATTGTACGATTATTCAGTCGTGCTTCTCGCAGTCTAGAATCCCTAATATAATTGTCCCTAATATAAGGGCACGAGTGCTGCCATTGCTCGGATCTGTGCTTCTCTTCGGATATTATGTAGCTTCTCTTCGGATATATGTATGAAAATAAATAAAACGAACTAATAGATTTGGTAAAGCATGTAATAACGTACACAAAAGTGTTTACAATTTCTAGATAGGGTTTCATATTTTGAGATAAAACGTCGATATCGCTGAATAAGTGAGTTTTTTCAAATCTCCAAATTTCTAATAATTAAAAATAATTATGTAACTGTTTTACAAAATGACTCTACCGGTGAACCCCTTTTTAAATACATGTCCGCTACTAAGAATTAGTCACTGAAAAATCCTATCGAAGTTTTGTGACTAGTAAAAGCAGTACCGAAAATAAACACTAGCTCCCCGACTACAAACAAGGTTAGCAAGATCCCGCAGTGCAATTTTATAAGAAACTTTTTATTTTTAGCATTGATTACATAGCGTATTAGATTGCTCAACGCCATACTACGATTTGGCAGCTTGGATTTTACTACGAAACGCAACGTGTAGATACAGTCATAGTTCCAAACATTGATTAATCCTTTCTTATAATCAATATGGCGGCGCTCGTGGTGTAACAGTATAGCAAGGTACTATAGAAGGCGCTCTAAACATGCCTATACGGTATCCTATCTCGAAATTAAATAATCAATGATAATTAAACGAAATTTCAATGATAACTCGTATTCTTTTAGTATTATTTAAATAAATATGTATTTTTTTAATTTGGTATACAGGTTTCGATACGAAATAATCACGAACTTTAAAATTAAGAGAGACTATAATAGATGGCATTCTATCTTTATATATAAAAGATGCGATAGGTAGCGCTAATAATCAAACGTTATTATAGTTATTATTAACAAACTATTGAGCTTTTATAATCAATCAGTCCTTCATAAAAAACTATTCATCATCATTGTTATGTATGGCCAAAAATATCACTTTTAGTTTCGCCGAACAATGCTATCAACGCCACCTGCATGTTGTCGGCGTATATTGGTTGCAAATACGTACTGTGGCGTTGAGCTAATAGCGAATGGTTTTGTGCAGCTTGGGCCATAAGATCCTTTGTGTTTCTAGGGTCGGCCCAACTCACGATTCAACAACCTTTTCAGTAGCCTCCTCGTGTGAGGGACTACTTCCGAAAGGACTCTAGCATCTCAGGCCTCACGGCTGGTGGATCGGTTTCCCCTGGGGAATTGCCCTCCGGTGCTACCGACGATGTGTGCACTGTGCGGCGTCAGCCAATCGGCTGTGCACTCCGACTAATTACTGAAGTAGTGTGCAGACTATGGAAATATACTGTCTCCTAAGCAGCAGGGGTGGATGTTGACCTGTCGTCAACCAATCTTGAAATGACCCATTGGCTACCTGATCCTGAATTCAGAGCTGGGCAAAAGATGTCAATGGTCTGCGATAGATTGAAACTGAATCACTGCTGAATATACGGCAACTAGAGGCCGCGCAAGCGACTTCGGAACCCCGTAACCTAATGGTTAATTCTTAACGGATATATCCTGCCACAACTGGTAGTCATAGATCAAGGCTACCCGCTGGGTTAACTACCCGGTGCCTCGCAGTAAAGCGTTGGTCTCTGACGGGTATGTTGGCTTTGCTAGACGGTAGATTTGTACTCGTCCAAAGTCTTCCACGCTCACCTCACGTCAGATCGAACGTTCGCTTTTGTTAAAACTTCGTAGGGTGACGGGTTTGCCCGTTGTAGTCTACAACTCCAAATGTGACATTGAGCTTGTAGGCAACGGTTTCTTGCAGCCATGAGATCCTCTGTGTTGTTGGGTCGGTACAACTCACGATTTAGTTCCTATTCAGTAGCCTCCTCGTGAGAAGGACTAACCCGGGAAGGACTCTCGCGTTCCAGGCCTCGCAGCTGTTGAATCGATTTCCCTTGGGGTATTGTCCTCCGGAGCTACGGTATGCGCACCGTGCGGCGTCAGCCCATCGATTGTGCATTCCGACAGATAACCAGCTAAGTCTGGAAACGGCTTTGTTTCCTATAGAGCGGGGGTGGTTGTCAGACTTATGACAGCCGCTCTTGAAACGACCAACCGGCTACTAGATCTCGTGTGGTGGCCAAGCATTGGACGTCGTAGTCCGCGATAGATTCGTTTTTTTTAGGTTTAATACTTTATTCATATATTTTTTGTACATTTAGCCCCAAGTAACTCGGAAAATTTGAACACCGAAATGCAGCAATGCGGGACTAAACTGTCCCGTATCTAGGCGGGTCAGAGTAAATAATTAAAATAAGTAATACAACTTATGTAACAGCCTAATTAACGTAAAAACCTTTTTATTTAATTTATACCGAATCACCGCTAATACAAGGTAGAGGACCGCGCAAGCGACTTCGGGCCCGTAATTAATCGGGAGGTCGTAGGTATCCTAATGGTTAATTATAGACGGAGATATCCTGCCGAAGCTGGTAGTAAAAGCGCGAGGTTGGTTCGCTGGTTGCACAGTGTCTCGGTGTCTCGCGGTAAGGCTTTGGCTTCTTACGGGCGAGTTAGCGTAGCTAGACCGTGGTCTGTTTCGTCCCAAGTCTTCTACCTTCACCTCACGGTAGACAGAACGAGTACTATTAAAACTATCTGGGGTCACGGGTTCGCCCGTTGTAGTCGACACCTCCAAGTGTGGCATTGAGTAATCTAATATAAAATGTAATCAATGCTTTGCACTAACCCTTTTAATGCCTATCTTAGAATACGACGATGTCTTGTATGCATTGTATTTAAATACGTTGAATAAACACTTTTTGACAAGAATTTGAATACTCAGTGCGATATAGTGGACAATGTGCTCGTTGATAGTAGGAATTCCTTGTTATATTGCATTCCACCCCAAATGCACGACGCGAGCTCTTTGTCTCCACAGCTTTAATATCCTTATTAGGCGTGTCACAAGAAAGTTAGTTATTTTTCACGATAAACTTATTTTCGTTCCATTGAAGGGGTTGGGCTTTTGGGGTTCAAAGCTGAGGCCGTAGCGCGGTGAACGGCTGCGCGTGCGCTTCTACCGCGTGCGCAACACCGATACATCTGGCGAAGGAGTCGCGAAGCTGTCGGACATAGAATTCAGACGAATCGATGTGATGCAGGACCATTGGCATGCAGTAGACAAACGCTCCGAAGTGGTGTTCGGTTGTATGTGGTGTTCTGTTATACTTCGCAGTATATTCAAAATATTGTAGAATGCTTAATCTTTTAACCCATTCGAGACAGCACATATTTTTTTGAGACCATCCCTAGAATTCATTTTTTTGTTTGCTTTATATTCACCATTTCTTATAAAAAAAACATGTTTGCAATAGAAATCAGTCGCTTTGTAACTCCTTTGTACAAATGTTCGCACGCCAAATGTGCCGGTAGCTCGTCTGAATGTTTTTTTTTATTACGAAGGACGGATTGAAAACCAGGTGTGCAGTGTAAAATAAAATCAAAACACACTATTAACCCTTCCAGTAGCGGCATAATTTCATAGCGGACCGCGGCAATTTATTGGAATTTCTTGCAATATCGCCGCGCTCGACAAAAAGTAATATAGCTATGGAACTACTATAGCAATCATAAAAAGAATAACTGTGCAGTGATCGCATTAAAATTTCGTATATAGAATATTGAAATCTCATTTTGTAAAACAATTAGATAATCTTATATAATAAAAATGAGTCGGGTTTTATGTATGTTACCTAATAACTCACGAGCGCCTGGCCCGATTTGAACGATTCTTTTTTTGTTTTATTCGTAATCATTTCGGTGTTGCTATAGGATATAAAAAAATTGGAAAATCTCTCGGAAAAGTGAGAAAAATGAGAAAAACCAAAAATTATTTTAGTACCGAGCTTGATCATAGATGGCGTTGTTTGACAAGAATAAAAATACGAAAATTCGAAAATCAAGATGGCGGCACGGTGCAAAAACTGACAGTTGACAGTAAGTTGAATTTTACGAACTTTTCATAGCGTTTTCGTGATTCTGAAGGTAACTCAACTGAATTAACTGAATTTGTGTAATTCGCGAATGTTTTTGCAGGTTTTACAATCATTTTTCACAGTTATACTCTTGCACAGACGCTCCAATCTCAGCAAGGTGACCGCTCGAGCAAGACGACAAAGAGAGGTTCGACCAACTGAAAGCGATGAGCATCGCCAAGAATTGAATGAAGCGGCACAGATCCGTAATGTTGCAGTGCGAAGACGATTGAATATGAGACAAAACACATACAGAGAGGCATTCTATTATAATCTGGCGATTATGAATGCATGGAAATTGGAAAACTGGACCATTTGTGCCAATATTGCAATTCCTTTAAGTACCGCCACGAACCACTCGGTTTGTGTTGCGCAGGAGGTAAAATGAGATTAACGCCATTAGTTCCACCACCAGAGAAATTAGGATCGTTGGTGTCTGGAAATGCACCAGATTCTAGGCATTTTCTGCCGTACATACAATATTACAATAACTGTTTCCAAATGACTTCATTTGGTGCAACACATATTATTCGCGACAATTTTATGCCCAAATCTGAAAAAAAAAGAGAAGAAATCAATGGAGAGTCAAACAAAATCGTACTGTTTACACACTTTTCTCTTCCATTTCGAACACAACGAGCACAATGAATGCACAAGTGCCAATTGATGAAACTGCTCTTTTGGAAGATAAAAAATTAACAATCTTTAAATTTGTAATAATGTCAAACAACTGTCAATGAAAATTACCTAAGTTAACGTCATCTGCTGCCAAACGAACAAATTCGTGGCGAGACGAAGTTCGTCGGGTTCCGCTAGTTATGAATAAATATGAGAATGTCGAAAAAGAGAAAAATACTCGGCATTTCTAACATGTATTTGTCTTACGGAAAAATACGGAACCCTATTTAGAAATTGTTCTTTATTAGATTCTCTATCAAATGTAATATTTGGTTTTGCTTATTTACATACAAAAATATTTAGATATTAGCTCATAAATACCAATAAAATTTTTGATGATTTATATGTACCTATCTATGGTAATAATGAGATATTTGGTATGGATTTTAGGATGAGTTCGAATTAGAAAATAATATTACTGTGCGCTCCGGGAGCAAGCCGTCAATATTAATCGTTACGTAGTCAATTGTGTTCTGATGTGCAACCAAATTTGGTCGTTACGTAGGTGAAGGGATTGAATAAAATTTATTCTAAAAATAGTCAGGTAACATAAAATGGTTACTTTAGGTGCAGTAATGAAGGAAAGCATATAATCCATATACCTAAATGAAACCGAAAACTAGTGATATTTGGAAGTATTTTTCAGCAATACACGAGAATTTTGCAAAATGCAATACAATGCAATGTGGTTTCAATTTAAAACCAACATCAAACTTTATTTTAACGATTTAAAGATAATTTTATTTTAAACCAGTCTTCTCCTGACGGCTGATTTTTCCATACTGACTGATAATTGCAATTCAATATTGCACACACGGTGTGCAACCGGTCTTTTTGGCTCGGAAATGCCACTCGGAAATGGCTCTGAATTGCACACACGGTGTGCAGTCGGTCTCGAATGGGTTAAAAAATAAAAAATACAATCGGATTTTACTTCTTCTCCCCTTCAACCGACGAATAGGGAAGTATGGTGAATGCGCATTTTTTTCCAGACGAAAACGGAAATATTTTTTTAACCCACCCTGAGACGATAAGACCATTTTTCAGATTGAAGTCTGGCTTTGTGTCTTACTGAGTGTGTGTGTATTCCTCTACGATAGCGCGGAAACGCTTTATACAATTGAGCTGAAGTTTGGCATGCAGGCATCATTTGGTCACGGCATCCAGAGTTGAAAAGGTTGAGGTTGAAATCGGTCCACCAGGGGGCGCACTAGTCATATCTCGAAATATGGGATTTAGAGACTTGAGATTTGGGACACAAATGCCTTGATGGGCCGAAATTACACTGTGATTTTTTTGTTGGATTATCTCATATATACAAGATACATTAATAATATTTAAACTCCGCCATACATTCTAATCAAATATTAAATCCTCGGGCAGCGCGTTTCTTTTCTCGCCTAAGGGTCAACAGATGAAACGGAACTCAACCGGTTTCGTCCACCGGCGGAGAGAGGGTAATCATCGATTTTATTTATGAAATTATTATTCAGATAAAATCAGTCCTTGTCCAATCCAGTCTTAGAGTGACAACAGTTTTTTTTAATAGTAGTAACTGTCCACTGGATTAAAAGGAAAAAGAGACATTTCCACAAATGTTTTAAGTATTGGCGAAATCCGTGAACATTCCTCGTTTAATCAAGTCGTTTATGCGAGGCTCCATTGTTCGGTCGAGAAGCGGAGGATTTTGTATGAATAAAAGCCCACGTTTGAGTAAAAAAATGTAGTGAACCTTCCGTTCTGGGTGTTTTCCGGCCGCCGGTATTATCATTTAGAGTGGTAGAATTAAATACATGACTTTTAAAAAAAAAATTTTTTTATTACACTAGCGGTCGGCAACCTATTATATTATACATAACTTACATATAAATGTATACATATATACCTACTATATATTATTATTTATTATTTATTCCGTAGCCGGCGATTGGGGAGGGGGTCGCCCTCGCAGCCAATACGCTGCTGTCGGTGCCGCTGGATCTCGTACTCCATTCACGATTCGCTTCCATGCTTGACGATTTTTTGCCACGTCTCGAGCATCCCTAGCCGACAATCGTTGATTTTTAAGGTCGCCTTTGATGGTATTTAGCCAGGTTTTCTTCGGTGCCGATCGCTGAATTCTCCATTCTGTCGGACGGTCTCGCCAAAGAAGTTTACGTGGCAAGCGATTGTCGTTCATTCGGCAAACATGGCCGAACCATCGTAGTCGACGTTTTTGTACTTCTTCTTCGATCGTTGTTACTAGATCGCATCTTTCTCTAATGGTCTCGTTTCGAATTCGGTCGCGGAGTGAGACACCGAGAATCTGCCTCAAGCATCGCATTTGGAAGACTTCGAACTTTTTGAGGTCCGATTGTAGTAACGTCCACGTTTCCGATCCATAAAGAAGAATGGGAAGAACCAACGTTCGGTATAGTCGTACTTTGGTTTTGATGGTAATATTCATTCGCTTCCATATGCACCACTTGAGCGAGGCGAATGTTGCTGTTGCCTGACCGATCCGGCTATGGACATCGGCCGTCGAAGCCACTTTCTTTTCCGTAACCAACGATCCTAAATACTTGAATTGTGGGACCTGTTCGATTTGGGTTCCATCGAGGTAAACGCTGGCCTTCGAACCGTCCGTAGTGAGCACTTTGGTCTTATCCGCATTGATTTTCAATCCATATGATTGAGCAATTCCGGATATGTCGTATAAAATGTCCGTTGCTTCGGCATCAGTGTCGGCGAAAACGGCGCTATCATCAGCGAACATCAAATCGGTTATGAAGTTTGATTCGTCGTATCTAACTCCGCGTCGACCGTCGAATGCTCTCCGCATAATCGCGTCGATCACCACGTTAAAAAGTAGCGGCGATGCGACGTCTCCTTGTCGAACACCAGTTTGAATCGGGAATTCCTCAGACAAATCGTTACGGATTCGAACGCTGCTGGTTAAGCCATCGTACGATGATTGGAGAAGTTTAATGATTTTTGGTGGCACGTGTTCTGTCTCCAAGGCACTCCATAAGCTGTTCCAATCGATGCAATCGAAGGCGGATTTAAAGTCTATGAAGACGACGATTGTTCGTTTGCCGCACCGTATTCTTTCTTCCATTAGCTGACGAAGAGCGAATATCTGATCAATGCATCCTCGATATGGTCTAAATCCTGCTTGCTCCTCTCGGCTCGTTTGTTCTCGATGTTTTTGTAGCCTCGACTGTATGATTTTTGTAAATACTTTGCCGACTATTGAAAGAAGGCTAATACCGCGATAATTCTTGCATTCTCTGCTATCGCCTTTCTTTAAAATTGGCACAACGATGGCTTTCTTCCATGCCGACGGAATACGATCCGATTGCCAAATATGCGTTAGGAGAACATGTAGTTGTTGTAATAGAATGTCACCTCCGGCTTTGATCATCTCGGCGGTAACTTGATCTGGACCCGGCGCTTTACCATTTTTCAGCGATTTTATTGCCGTTTTCACTTCGTTTATTGTTATTTACCTACTATATATAGTAATTATTTCATATACTTTACATATATATTAATTATTTCAATATTAGGAATATTGTATTTTATGCATACGTATTTATTAGTAATATAAAATAATAATAAATTAAATTGACAGTAACACTAAATAAAGGTTTGTCGTTTTAAATGAAAATATGTGAAATAATTGCATCAACCTTTTCCCTGCCGGTTTCAAACAGCCAGAAAGTAATTTTTACTTTTTTATTTGTAAAGTTCTGCGTGGTTTTAGCTTATCTTGAAAGTAATTATAAAGTTTAGGAGCTACTTAACTAATGTGCCTTTGCGCAAATTTAGTCCTGATCTTATTATTAACATGTTTTGCTCACGGACAACCTCTCGACCGAATTTTGTGTGTCAGTGATGTTATGTGAGTGAGCATTGTTGAGATAGTAAAGTAAGGTCACTTTGCATAAATTCGACTAATATCCAAAGTCTCAACTTGTTAAATGTGTCGTTTGTTAAATATCGCTCAGGATTTCTAGCCATGAGTCATGATCCTTTTCAACAAAGCATTCTTTTGTTTGTTAAGTATAGTTACGGTTCTAGAAGAATACAAATCGCTTCAATTGCAGCAATAATCTCGGATATTTCATAAAAATAGGTCGTGTCACCCCAAGACTTTATCGGCAAGCAGACAACGGCAACAGATTTCAACCACAATCTTTTCAACTCCATGATCAAATGATGCCTGCATTCCAAATTTCAGCTCAGTCGGATGAAGCGTTTGGGCGCTATCGTCGAGGATTACACACAGACACACATACACACACACACACACGTTCACAATACTTTCCCTCTGCTGGGAGAGTAAAACTTCAAAGTCAGCAGTTGATAAAAGTCCTTCTCTTCTTTTGGCCCGACGATTGAAATACTGTTAGAGAAATAAGTTCATAACGAGCGCGTTCAGTAAAAGATTGTGACATACTCACCAATTCCGTATCGGAACAATGTTCGCGCTGAATAGGCCTTCTAAACATAAAGGTGGAGGAAAACCTATCATTCGAGTACCTACATATACAATTTTGATGACGGTTTAATACGGCGAAAAATTATGGTATTGTATAGGGTAAGAAAAACACTTACCACATTACGAAAGCTGGTATCAGTTTTGAAAGCGGAAAGTATCTTGAATTGCAGCATTGAAGTCATTACGAGAATTATTTCATAATGGTAACGATTTGAATCGAAAAGAAAAACATTATTTGAAAGCGCAATTACTTCTTTAATTATTATTTCATCAAATACTCAAAATGATTAAAAGTATTTAGGATTAATAAAAAATATACGGAGATTGAAGTTACACTGTCATCTTTGGAACGTGGAACAAAAAGTAAAAGGGGAATCGTAGGACCGTAGATACAATTAATTTTCACGTACGCCTGTCGTTGGCCCATACTTCTACTCGCAAGGGTTCGTTCACTCTCTCTTTCGTATGCATAGTGTAGTCCAGCTCATACCTCTCCCCCGCGATACACCGCACCTCATACCTAACCGTCTTCGCGAAGGATCAACAGATAATAACCAGATTATAATTATGATTTTTAAATATTCATTGAGACCTAATTATCCAGCTCAGGTAAATAAAGTCGTCCGAATCGTGTTACGCGGCGTTTCATCACTCGCCGTTCGTTCACCGACGATAGCAGCTTAATTTATTGTGCACTCAACACTGATAGACATTTCGGAGGAAGTTAATTTTGCATGTCCTGATGTCATAAATTCTCATTTTGCATGAAAATTGAAATTTGCGGAAGGAGATAAGAGATATAGAGCAAAAGGGCGAAGACATTTCAGAAAATATTGAAGCACACAGGAAACATATTGTTATTTACTGGAATGTTGGCAATGAAAAAAATACAAGATATAAGCGAATGCGAGCGCAGAGTAACTATCATTAATTATTTATTTATTTTATTTATTAAGAGAAGCCTACTACAACATATATTTCATACTGTGGAATTATCTAAAATAAAGCAAAGTGATGTTTCATAGTTATTCAAATGTTGTCACTCAATCAGTAGAAATAAAACGTCTATATTAAAAAAACTTTAAATTTAGGAAAAAAAACATAATAAAAGGTATTAGGTAAGAAAGTGATACCAAATTTCAATTTATAGGCCGAGTTAATCATTGTCCCAGACACTGATTGAGAAAAAGTTTTTAACTCACCAATGACGTCTGAAGAGAGTGTTGAGTTGAATCGTGGTTTCTCACCTAGAACAAAAATAAAGCCAATTACAGACACTGTAACGTACTATTCGATCCTTATCTATGTAATATTTTCCAGGGTAAACTTGATGCCGTTTGGTCTTTGAGCCAGAATAAAAATCTCTCGTTCAACATATTTAAATGCTCAGTGACGACATACACTAGATCGAATGCACCTCTGAAGTACGATCGCTCCATCGTTGGCGATGAGTGTGCTAGTTACTAAAGCAAAGGTTCTAAGAGTTCTCTTTGATTCTCAGCTTGCATTCAGGGAGCATATCACTGATTTGTCCAAGTCCTCTTTTGTTCAAGTCCTCTTTTAAGTTAGTAGGTTTCGTTATTCACAACCTAAGACATTTTCACAATATCCGAGTTACGCATATATTGCATACTTCAATTGTTGAGGAGTTGCTTAGAAACGAATGCAGTTATATGGAATCCCCCTGAGGATCTTTATATCACTACGTTGAAAAAAAAAACAAAAATATTTCTTACGTTTTGTATATTTCTACCCTACTAGTTTTAAGTAGGCATCGTGGGCATATAATTCACTTAAATTTGCAGATAAATGATAAATAAAATTATCCACGATGGCCTATGTTTTTAATCTGAGTTTTAATTCGGGGCAGAGTTAGTAACCCTAACATGCTAGCGAAATCGTGTCTCTTTGTTCCGAAAAGTTATATCGAGATCTGTAACATAATTTATTTTATTTTATTTTATTTTATTTTATTAATTTTAGGAATCTTACAGCTAGGTATACGGTTATTACAAATTAATATGTATATAAGGCCAATTACAAGGTTCCACAAGTAAAAATGTATGAATAGATATATAAGAGGGGGAGAAAAAAAAAGAAAAACAAGTAGACTAAGAAGAAACTAACCAAAATAGAACAAAGGATTAGCCAAAGAAGGCGTCAGCCAGGCGAATCCGTCCTCACGTACTAACCTAAATAGGTGGAGTCTGCTTACATGGTCCTTACGGCAAAACGCGCTAGGTTTGACAGCGTCAGATGTAGATATTTTTATTACAAGTCCATAATGGACTTGTAATAAAAATCCATTATTTTTAATACATTGATGGATGTATTAAAAATAATGGACTATGGCGATTAATTAAAGTCAATCTATAATGGACTATGGCGACTGTGTGTACGGCCCCTGTCTATATAGGAAGACTGAGCGGAGACTTCAGAGACTGCAAAATGCCTGCGCAAAATTTTGCTTTAGGATTCCTCCACGTCATCATGTGTCACCATTCCTTGCGAAAGCTTCCATGTTGAATATGAGTAAAAGAAGGCAGCTCCATCTTGCGACCCTTGTACTCAAGGTAGTACGCAATAAACAGCCGCGATATCTTTACTCGATTATGACGTGGTCCCGTAACCGGCATGTCCATTCAACACGGGCACGTGAACAACTTGCTATAATACCCAAGCACAAAACTACACATTTCCAGTGCAGCTTTTCGTATTATTCTGCGGTTGTATGGAATCGGTTGGGAATGGCTTTGCGATCGAAATCAATTGCAGTATTTAAGGACCACTTTAAAAGTTTATTATTAAAAGAAGATATTTAGATGTCATAATTTAATTTTATTTTAAAATAACTATTTGCTAATTGGATTATTACTAATGTCTTCGTTTATTTATTAATTTGTAACGTGATTATTTGATGTTAAATATTTTGATTTTGATTATTTTTGATTTAGATTTTTAAATTTATGTAATTACGTTATTTTCTTTTAATATCATTTGATGTTAAATATTTTGATTTTGATTATTTCGATGTGTGTATTTATTTGATTATGATTATTTGGATTTTTTAAGCTATTGCATAGCTTTTATCGCGGTCCTAGGCCAGCGCGGCGACCGAAAGAAGAAATTTCTTAACGCAAATGAATGATTTTAAACTGACAATTACGTCTAAACGAGTACTGCTTACGATTCTAAAAAAATATATGTTAAACAAGAACATTTTCCTAATATTCTTAGCTTTGAATATTTTATATTTTCTTTATATTACATAGTGTAATTAATTTGTGAAATTAGGTCTAACCGAACACAAAAACGACTACTACGCAAATACTATCTGGCGTATTATTATGAAACCTGCACCATTTTAGAGATAATTTAATTATCTATCTTTCTATCTACGATTTTTTTTAATAATCCGTTTTTTCTTGCTTTATCGAATAAAAAATCCGTGCCCGGCGCTCTATCGGAAGACGTTTAAATTATTCCGAATCATTTGCTTCCGCAGCCGCAGATGATTCGGAATAATTTCAACGTTTTCCGATAGAGCGCAGTTATCTGATATCAGAAAAATAAAATAAATAAAATAAATAAATAATTATAATTGCTTAAGTTGTTAAAAATGCTATGCAATAGCTTTACCGCGGCAGTCCCCGAGTGCCACACGTATTTTATTTTAAGATTTATTTGATTTGGTTATTTTATTTTAAAATCATATATGTACCAATAATTAATAGGTGTGTCCTGAAAACCAGGATAAGAGATATCCTGAGGATACCCCTAATTTGCAGCGTTTGTAGCTTTAGTTCATAGTCTTTGTCTATTTACAGTTTTAATTTTTAATCTGTGTGTTCTTGTTTTTTTTTGTATATGTTTTTTATAACAACAGCTGCAAATAAATAAATAAATAAATATCTTTTTAAGTGTATACGTATGTAGGCATTGCGCTGCTGATTCATTTGAGAATAAGATCGGCTCTGATTTATTCTTTAGGTTGCCTGTACTTGTACTTATGGACAAAATGTTTGGACGGAAAATGTGCTCTGCAGTTGGCAACCATTAGCACAGACACAGTACGAGGAGCGTCGAAAAAAAGTGATAATTAGTTACAATTTCTTTGGAACCAAATAAAAATAAATACTGGCATGTACGAGTACAGCTAATACATATGTTATTAGGTTCTAAAAA
Organism: Micropterix aruncella; assembly: GCA_944548615.1. Classification (NCBI taxonomy): domain Eukaryota; kingdom Metazoa; phylum Arthropoda; class Insecta; order Lepidoptera; family Micropterigidae; genus Micropterix; species Micropterix aruncella. The sequence goes on along the minus strand of OX155980.1, from coordinate 55,195,564 downwards.
AAAGCAGTGATTTTCTTTTGTTTTTTTTTTAAAAATGACTTATCATTTGTTTGCATCTTGTCGAAACGTGTTGACGAAAAAAAAAACGGTTGTTTCACCCTACTAATTTGCCGGCAAGGAGTAATTTTAATCTGAATAATAAATTCATAAATGAAAGCGATGTGCACCCTCTCTCGGCCGGCGGTCGAACCCAGCTGGTCCCATTGCGACGCCTCAGGCAGCGCGGTTCGTTAAACGGCTAGCCTGGGCAAATCGGCTTTATATTAAAATACATGCCGGAATTTAAATATTATTAGTGCAGCCTGTAAAGATATTCCAACCAAAATTTCACAGTGTGATTTTAGCCCAACAAGGTCAAATTGCAAGTCTCTAAGTCCAATATTTCGAGGATGATATATGGCTAGTGCGTCCTCTAGTAGACCGATTACAACCTTTTTATGTATTGCCATGACCAAATGATGCATGCATACCAAATTTCAGGTCAATCGGGCTAAGCGTTTGGGCGCTATCGTGGAAAAATACAGACATACACACAGACAGATTTCAATATGGAAATGGTCTTAATCATCTCGAAGTGCTTAAAATGGATATTTCCGCTTTCATCATGAAAAAAATGTTTCGAGCGCTCACAATACTTTCCCTTCCGGTCGGGCTGGTGGGCCGGAAAACCAAAATGAATTTCGCGCGGTATTTAAATATCTTTGCTCGATTTTTTTTCATACGGAGTGAGTAAGTCAAGACTTACGATATACATTAAGGGTTGATGCTCCCCCATATGCCTCGACGGTTGCATGTTGGTGTGCTGGGTTTAGTTGTAGAAGAACTTCAACTAACGATGACCGTCGTTTGGGTCGTCCTACTATGGCAGTCACTGAAGAAACGTTTAAAAATAATGGAAAAAAATGGTTTCGTTGATCGTCGTGTAACGGTTTGTTTTATTGCAGAAGAAGTAAAAATTTCGATAGGTACAGTACCGTTCGAATTAATTGGAATAAAGAGTATTTTTCTTCGAAAAGTGTTTCAATGGACATAAACATACAAAAACAGTACTGGTAGTTATAGATTGTTAGTTTTAATATAGAATGAGTCCTTCTTTTGCGTTGATATATAACATTTTGCACTCTTGTAGGCTTATAATTTACCAGATTTTGACAGCTTTCTTTCAGTTCATCATCGTGAAACCAGACTTGAATTACTGCACTGATCATCTTGGTTATCGTTGTACAATCCATCTTGGAGAGCCGTTTTTTGCTAATGGTCCAGAGGTTTTCGATCGGGCTGAGATCGGAGGAGTTTAGGGGCCATTTAAGTACAGTAATTTAGTTATGTGTGAAAAACTGTTTCGCTTTTGTGAACTACGAAGTATTTTACATGTATCCGCACACTGGGTCCTAGAATGCTTACGGAGAGGCAGAAAAAAACTAAACTCACAACACACTAGAAGAATTCACCACGTTCTTTGCATTTGTTAGAACAGGATCCTGTTTTGTCTCGAGCCAACGAGCTCGTTTTTTGCTCGATTCATAACTATGGACGAAGCATGGCTTCACCATTAAAATCCTGAAACATAATAACAGTTCATGGCCTGGAAAAGGCCATCTTCTCCAACTCCTAAGAAATTCAAGGTTTTTCCTTCCGCCGGTAAGATCTTGGGCTCTCTTTTCTGGGTCAAACGGTCACAATGATTAAATACCGTGATCATATAGCTATTACACATACCTAAAACGTGCGATGTATATGCTGGACAAATAAAAAAACTGCCTAACAAAATACGTGAAAAACGAAGAGGAACACGCTAAAATTGATATGCTTTACAAAGATCACGCCCCAGCATACCAGTCCAGAGTTGCGATGGCTGCTTTTGAAGCATTGCAAAACCCAAATCAAAACCCTCCATACTCACCGGCCCTTGCTCCTAGTGATTTCTATATATTTCCGATATTAAAGGAACATCTGAAGATGATGACGCAGTAGTGGCCGCAGTGCAGAATTTTTAGGTGATCGGGATGAAGAGTTGTTTAGAAAAGGTATTTTATGTTTTAAAAAAGACGTATCAAGCGAAAAAGCATAAAAGGTGATTATGTCGAAAAACAAAAGTATTTCCAATAAAAGTCTTCATTATCACGCCGTAGTAGGTAAAAGTAAAAGTCTTCATTATACTCATTATCAGTTCGTCCACGAGACGAAATTCAAATAGCTTGCTCCTGAAATCGCTTTGACTTCCGACTATCTCTGTCGTATAATAGTCAAAGAACAGAAACTTAGAGTTTCGCATCCTGTCCTAGATTATTGAGAATAAGCAACTAGAGTTGTCAACTACAAAGTGGGACCCCGTCACCTCAGGAAGTTTTAACGATTAGTCGTTCTATCTCCCTGGAGTGAGCGCAGAAGACTTAGACAAAACAGTCCACCGCCAAGCTCCGCCACGTGCCCGTAAGTGGCCAACGCCTTAACCGCGAGATAGCCAGGAGTGTTACCCAGCGGGCTTACACTCACGCCCTTACTTCCAATTGCGACCAGATTACTAAAGTCTCTCGATTGGTTACGAGTTCGAGGTCGCTTGCGCGGTCCTCTCCCTTACGAAGCGGTGAAACGGTGTATATCGAATAAATCGCGGCTGTTCCTTACCTTTGCCCGGCTGTTCACCCAGGATCGGGTAGCCGGTGGTCGTTTCAAGAGCAGTCGCCGTAAGGTCCGCAACCACCCCCGCTCTATAGGAAACAGTACTGCTTCCAGACTCCCCCGACTGTTAGTCAGAGTGCACAATCGATTGGCTTATGCCGCACAGTGCGCAGACCGTCCAGGAGCGCCAGAAGTTTGATTCCTATGGGAAACTAGCCCTAAGGCCAGAGTCCTGTCCGGGCTAGCACTTCATGCGTGGAGGCCGCCGGATGGGTGTTGACCCGTGAGTGTGACCAACCCTGAACAGAATGGGTCTTCGTGGCCACCTCAGCAAGGGCCAATTAGTCCCAAATTGAGAAGAAGCAGTGGATTAAGCGTCCTGTGCAACCGGCATCCCATAATCTGTCCTGCCATACTCTAATAATGTCGATATGGAGAACACGGAAACAGTCTGCCTGGCGGTGGTCAGTCGGGTCAACAACTGTGACAGAAGTATTTCAAAATATCGCAGCTCGATTAGGCCAAATTTATACAAGTTTTTAAGTCAAAAGTAAATTCGCAACTACAATAGGTTTCATTAGGTTATAATGACATAGAGTCAATCCCCCACTGAGTGTCGTTATTGTTGTTGTCCATTTCAACTACACGGCAAGGTATAATTTGCAAATTGTACTTTAATTTTGGGTAATTTACCATCCGACGTCTGCCGCAAAAAAATGAGAGCACCAATAGGCGACCAATCGCTTTCAGGGTCATTCATTCTAGCTGATACCATACGAGACGGCCATTGAGCGAAGTACCAATTCTAAATATTGAGCAAAATGATGAAATACGGGGCACGTCACATTTATCGCATCCTCAAATAAAATGCCTACTCATACATGTAAAGATAAGGAAACGATGTTAAGGAAGATAACGTTTATGGGCGTAGCCACTCGGATGATTATGTGATATAAGTGTAGGAGTTATGTATTAGTGTGTATGATAATGTGACAAGTAAATTGATGGGACATAAGTGTCCATGTGGCAAAGTTACAACTTTTTCCAAAATTTGAATATTTTATTATTTACCTCAGAAAACATACGTACCTACTAAAATAAACTAATTGGAAAAGTCAACATAAATATATTATTTATTTATTTTAAATCATCAGAGTTCTTGGACATTTGCGATATTTCCAGAAAAAAATACGGTATATTTTTAAATAATATTTATTTTGCTAATATTACGATTCTCATGTTTCAAATAAAAATATGAAAAAATATAATCGCGGTTGTTTGACATTATAAATAGGATAAAGATGAATTTAACAAGTTTATATATAGCACCTGATGTTTCGGCGACGTTGCAGCCGCGTTGTCTAGGATAGACAGCTACATCCCATTTATAATTATAAATTATTCGTATTCGATTTATACATTGATTTTTCCAAGTTATGGGACACACATGTCCCATTGTCTTTAAAGGGTTAAACGGTACATAGGCAATCATTAATTTAGGCATACATACAAATAATATCAAACTCTAATTTAATTTGTGAAAATATTGGTAATTTAAGCTATATTTTTTTAAGCTCATTTTTTTTTGTGAAAATATTGGTAATAATTAATGTTAGAGTATTATTTGTGTAAATAAATCAAATAAATAAATAAACTTCATAATATGGTAAATGCGACATGGGAGCTTTATATAAAGTAGGTAGAATATAATACGTCATGATTTTTTTTGTGACATAAGGGGTTTCTTTCGTTAGGTGAGCCATTTTTTCCGTTTTTACGGTATCAAAATCTGATATATCAACCAAAAACTGATCTAGGAGGTTTGTGATCTTTGCCATCGATTTATAATCATTGCAAGGCACCCGGCGACTCCCACTGAGCAAGTATATTGGTTTACTGATTATGATGGTTCTCGTGAAGTAAGTGCGGAGTGCATTTATATGCAATAAAGAATATTTTCATTGTATTTCATTAAACAAACGTTCTAGTTCAAGCATATTTGTAAACATTATGAATAGGATAAAAACAAATTTACCACGTGAAGTGTTTAGCACCCAACGTTTCGGCAATGTTGCAACCGCCGTTGTGCAGGGTAGACTAAAGTGCTGTTAATTGTCATCCGTTGTTTTGCGGGTAGGCGGTAAACTGCTACTGTTACTTTGCAGATTATGTTTGTGGTTGGGTGGCGGATTCAGCGCGCGAAAAACACACAACAATCACTGTATCTTGTGTTACGTCGTTGCGCTTGGCGATGGGCATTGAGGCCATTTTAAGAAGAGGGTTTCACGTAGTAGAGAGATTGCAAGCATCGTCCCTATTGAATTTCGTGTTGATGTTATTTTAATGGTTTTCCGGATCATGTGGGGAAAGTTAAATTGATCTTCAAATAGCAAAATGGGATTTTGAAACTGCACCCACTGGTTAGCTCCGCTATCCAATATGTGTTCGTAGATCGCCGACTTTTCTCGCTGAACGAATTTAAAATATTTGATGTGTTCCATCAGTAGAGTGGATATGGGCCGTTTCGCTTGTCCAACGTAGGCTAAAACCACAGCTGCATTCAATTTTTTACCCACCCGGAGTTTAAGTAGTATTACATCCTTACAGGCCTCAGAGATCGAGCTATATTTTGTGTCAGTTTGAAGATCAATTTTACATCGAATTGGTTTCGCTCCTTACTTATTCGATGTAACGCCCTTGACGTACATATAGTACGAATACTAGTGATCTGATCGGTTTCTGAGTTTTGTGGATCGTGTGCGTGTCTCATGATATTTTCCGTAACCATCGAGTGCTACAAAATTCACGCCGTTAATTAGTTGTTTTTTATCCTATTTATAATGTTAAACAACCGCGATAGTCTTCGATTTCAAATTCGTAAACAATTTTAATTACCTACCTACTAATGACAATGGAAAGAAACATACTCTTAAATATATACTCGTAAATATATAATATGACTATAGTAGCTTATTTATTCGTTCCGGATAATGGCAATGACCATGGCTACTTTAACTTTATTCACTACCAATTTGAATACCTCGGTGATAATGTCACAAAAAAATACATAAATGTAGGAGCTATAAAGTCATATAATAATCTTAATTTATTTAATCAATAAGGGGTGATATAGAGCAGTAAAAATACACCAGGGGGGTTGGCAGATACAAAAAGATAATACCGATGGCGGGCGCACTCCGTTCAAAAACCAAACTTCAGTGTGTCCTATTGGAATGGTTGCGTGTGTGTAGTGGATGCTAGGGGATTTGAAATTGGTAAGTATTTTTGCAATATTTGGTAAGTATTCTTTTCTTCTTCTTATGGTGCCTCTTTAACTAGTGAAGGTTAGCAGTCAGCTCTGTATACTTCTTTTTGTCTTTTGCCAGGAAAAACAATTCGGCGAGGTAAACAAACAAGACTAGTAATCTTGGTTCATTCTCGAATGTTCCGCAACCAAGATGCCAGGTCTCCTCTTCCCTGCAACTTTTACCATCATAATGAGTTGCAGGAGTTCGTACCTATCGTAATCACGTGACCCAGGTATGCAGCTTTGCGCTTTTTGATGGTCTGCCATACCTTGCGTTTGTGGCCGACATGCTGTAGAACTTCCTCATTGGTGACTTCTAAGTCCAAGATATCGACATCATGCGTCTGTATGCCCACATCTTGAATGCTTCTATACGTTTTGGTATGTAGGTATAGAAGATTTTTTATTTAATAGATCATTTTACTTTCCAAAAAGATTGCACGAAGTATGTAAATAAGAAAGTCTTGTTTTAGAACAAAATTTATAAATCGAGTTCTCACCGGATCTCCACGTTTTGAGATCCTGGCAAAACAAAAAAATTACTTCTGGAAAATGTGTGTGTCATGTGTATGTCTGTTAATTGTACGCTCAGTATCTGTGAAACTACACGACCAATTAGAACCAATTTTCAAAAGAGATATCCGCCATTTTGTTTCAAAATTACGGCCTTTTCCACATTAAAAAAAAACATAAAGCCGTTATTATTGGTCCTAAATAAATATATGTGATTTAGAATCCTGGGGACGTTTTCGACTACACTTGCTTACGTCACTTTTTGATAACTTCAGCGGATTTCGAATTAAAAATGTTATAATCTGAAAATTTAATGCTTCATAACTCGGTTATCATTGCTTGAATGAAATACAAGAATCTTAAATCCTGAGAATTATGCCTCTAACTTAGTAGCAAGTCATTTCCTAATATCTTTAGTGGTTTACGATTTAAATATTTTCTTTAAATGATGGGTAGAAAAAGAAGATTTATGAAAATCGAACCTAAAACATGCAATTATCATAAAAAACGATTAAATTGAAGAGAACAAAACTAAAGAGTTTGAAAATCGGATGGATATTTTATCGCACATATTATATAACCAATACCTATAACAGCGACGTATTGCATGTCGCTTCATCAAAACGAAATTTGGGAAATTATATGATACCGTGTATCAACCAGTTTTTTTTAACTTAAACTCGCAGCTGAAAGCTCAAAAGTACTTGATCCTGATCTGCTTATTCCATTCTACAGGGCTGCAGCTGCATGGGCGAAACTGTCTTTGTACGCAGATGATTTATGTCTAGGTATTAAAGTCTTATAAAGTGAGTATTACGGTGAGATTATTTTTATCAGTAAGAAAGCGTAGTTAGGGATTTTATTTCTTACATTTTTCATTACGTAATTGGCGAGGTTAAGTTTCTTGCGGAGGGTCATGTTTAGGATGGCGAATTTATAGAGAAACGGAGAAACGTGGCTTCTGAGTATAATGTGGAAACAAAACCTGGAGCAGGCATTTTGCATCCTCTGTATACTATGTTGGTCCGACTTGTCGCCTTAATCAAAAATGGGTATAGTGAGAGTGTTCCCTGAGAGAATCCTAATGTCTGTATGAGGATAATCTCTGATTTTATAGAGAGACTTCAGAAGAAAAAACCAATGCTGAGGTTTGCGCTTATTTGAGATTCGATGCGAAGATGCTCATCAATGCGCTCTAAGATTATGGGCGACATCTACTCGAGGGATTGCTACTTGATCAATAGTAATGTCTGAACGACTAATGGAATTAAATCTTGCGGGAATCATATCGCCAGGTATAGAGGTTCGAAGGGACAAGTGTCACCGTAGAATATGGAAGGCATCAACCCCTAATGTATCTCGCACCTCCTAAATTCACGCTGCGTACAATATAATTAAGCAAAGGTATTTAATTACCGCGCGAAACTCCATTTTTTATATTTTCGCCAACACTCTTCGACAAGATGCAAACAAATGTCTTAAAAAAAAACAAAAGGAAATCAGTTTTGTTTTTCGGAACATTATAACAGATGTATTAGCTGTACCTGGCAGTATTTATTTTTATATGGTTCCATTATGTTTCTTTACTGTTTTTGAATTTAGAGTAGGTACTTATCAATAACAGTGTTATAAATCATCCACGAATACGGATAGATGACTAATTTTGTATTATGGAGGCATTGAATTTGAGATTACGACGTTATTTGAGATTACGACGTTGTATTTGATATTAGGACGTTAGACAATGACCACATTGAAATGTCAAATGAGAAATGTCAGCAAATGATGTGAACATCAAATGAAATGAAAACAACAAAACGTTTAAAATTATCCACTAAATAAAATGTCAACAAATGAAAATTAGAAGTTATAATATTTCAAAATCTAGATCGCATTTTCTTTAGGCTGCGCGAATATTGTTTCTTAACCTCGAATACATTTTATTGAAGAGTTCTCGATAAAAAGGGCCAGATTTGAAAATTTCGTTTTCAATGTCTTTTTCTTCAGCCTACAGCGATATACAAGAACTGGAGTAATCCACTGCTTGTTGGTAGGCTGGAGATATACTTTTTCCTTATTGTTGGAAATTATTTCGAAAAGCAGTTATTTGTCCGATAGATTAATTCCTAAGGACCTAATGCCAGTTTTTTTACTCATACCTGGAGGTGTAAGGTATTTCTGCAGGCGCCTACAGACAGTATCGAACGTGGACTTCGCTGGTGGTGAAGCTGCGCTCATAACGGCGCCATCCGTCCCGATAAATATATAAAAAAACCTTTTTCCGAATCGGTCAACATCACACCACAAGAAATCACTCACTGGAAATTGCAAATCATCTAAGGATGATGGTCTGCCGAGACGATTGAGCGATCAAACAGATCACTTGTATTTTCGCGGCGTCTGCGCAAATCGAAACGGCACAAAGCACTATCTATTATGACTGACTGGCGGCGCGGCGCGGTGTGTGTACGCGCGCTCGCTAAACAGCGGGTATAAAACGATGTTGCCAGACATTAAAAGATACTCTTCTTCTTTTATTGTCATTTCCAATCAAACGTTTGCTATTTTATTGACTATTAGAGGGAAGTACTATGTACGTCTTTGTATCGATCGCGCCGCGTCTTGTCGAGATACTATGAGTGTTCGACGCTAGGTGCCGTCCGGCGTTAGGGGGCTTTCCCTTATAGGTGGACTACGCTATAGAAAACCATGTTTTTTACGAAGGGGACAAGGTATGGCACTAGTGGGGGAGGGGAGAATCACGACTTAAACGAAATAGTACTTAGAGAATCGACTGCACATTTCGTATCGCTGAGTTCATAATATGCATGATACAGCGTGGGTCGCCATTTAATATGATACTTCTATCTGCAATGCTAAGATAAAATGTAAATACCAAGATACAAGATACCTACAATAAAATCCTACTACTATTATAAACGCGAATGTTTGTAAGAATGTATGTGTGGATGTTTGATACTCTTCACGCAAAAACTACTGAATGGATTTTGATGAAACTTTACAATAATATAGCTTACACATCAGAATAATACATAGGCTATAATTTATAAAGATATATAGTTTTCTATCATCATTATCACAATTTTCCATTACCACGCGGGCTGAAACCGCGGGGCGCAGCTAGTGTACCAATAAAATATACAATAAAATGTAGCAATGAAATGTACAATAAAAAGATACCTACGATAAAATGTAAATTAGCTAGATAAATATGTAAATAATGTAAATAACCCGTTCATACCGGCCTGATTGCTGTGAATGACGCTGGATTTTGAATTAATTTAAAAAAAGCATTAAATTCTATAATCTACTACCTACCACTGTTAAACAGCTGGACAGGTTGAAAGAACGATTATAAATTGTAATACCTCCCTGGGTTGACGGGTTCTACTGTTGTAGCAGACAACACTCCACGTAGCGATGCGTCCAAGCATTGACCAACGTGTAGAGAGTGCATTAGTCTACAATCAATATTTATTATATTGGACACCGTGTCGGGGTGAAAAAAAATCGATAATGTAAGCCGGTGACATGTGGGTACCTATCGCTCTTTTACATTTAGTTTCATCGTTTCATAATTATTTTTGCAAATGCATGTGCTCCACCACTAGGAGAAGCGGCGCTTTCGGTTTTCTTGTGGGAGACCTATACAACATTATTGGCTGTCCAGTACAGGGATGACTTGGATTTTTTAAACCATTCTCGAAGATAATACCAATGATAATATTGTAATTAAAGTAGGAAATTCTTACTCGGTTGTAACTTTTCAAGATATCATAGAAAAAAATAAAATTGATTAGCGTAAGTTTCATAAGAATTTGCTCAGTAGTTACTGAGTTCCGTAAATGTTAAGCGGACATTAGATAGGTATATTTTATAGTATATAAGATAGGTATATACCTAGCGGTAAAATACGGAAGTTTCAATAACTGTAATTGTTTAGAATATACTGACGTATGCTTAGCATTGGAATATCTAAACTATAGGTTTTCTGATAAATAAAATACAAACGGAGCTGCCATGAAATTCACCGACCAAAAATCGGGCCCATCATATATAATTTTTACACTTCTGGGAGGTGAAGGGTGGATTCCAGACTAACGACCGGCGGTGGTAGGTTTAGGACAGCTGTCTTGCCACATGTGAGCGTTCACCTTACTACCCATTCACTCCCCCTTCGAAGCCATAGAATTTGAGATGCAGAGATCGCGGTTTTAGATAATTTTTCTAGAAAGGAGTTGATTATTTTCCTGGAGAGACCAAGATCTTTGAAAAGGTGAAACAAAGATTTAGCTGGCAGGCCACGAGCGCCTACTTCCACCGCGTGAAGGTGAACAGTGAAGCCGTTCCGGGTGACGGCATTTGCGAGGTTATGGTATTTATTTAATTTGTACTCGTGGTCTTTTGGGATATTTGATTCCCATGGAACAGTTAATTCTACGATAAGGACCATCTTCCGAGATAGAGAGTAAAGGGTTATATCTGGACGCAGGGCTGTGCATCCGAGACTTTCAGGGAATATACTGCTTAGAGACCGAATCGACCTCCATAATCCAATCTGAAGCATTCTCGATTATTGAGAAAGGTTTTGCAGTAAGATGTTTTTTTGCCTTTAGAGCCAACCTGCACAAACTGTATTGGGGGTTTGGAGGATACTGTGGAACCCTTGTTGGCACGAGCCACTGAGAGGCTAAGTACCTAGCGAATAACAGCAAGGACTTTGTCGTGGCGGTAAGTGTACCGTCCTTGATCCAAGGCTACTTTGCAGCCATTGAAGGCCAATAGCGTGAGCCATACTATTGCTGTCGTAATCTCCCCGCAAGAGAGACTTCTTCCATACCCCAGACCAGTGCCATTCTGGCTGATTCCAGTAAGGAACTTTTTGTGGAAGTCAACGCGGGCTTGTAGATCATTTATTTATTTATTTATTTATTTATTTATTTATTTCATTAGCAGATCAACTTAACAGTTTATACCAATCCGTTGATATGCAATATACACATAAATTTAAAAAATAATAGAATTCTTACAAGTACATACACAACATGTTTAAATAAGCATTAAATACAAATAAGGCTTAATTTATTATAATATTATATATAAATAAATTTGACTCACTACGGCCACTTACTACGTGATTCGATATTGCCGGATCCTTGGAATTGCTTAGAATTGAATTTTTGTTATTCTGGAGTTGGCGTAGAGCAGAGAGGGCAGTTTTAGAGCTAGCCCAAAATTGTGTTTGGACCTGAAGAGAGTCGAGGGGTCAGCTGGTTTGGCTAAGGACAACCAGGATTTTAGACTAGCTGTCACCAGTGCATCCAGACGAGACAGTTGGGTTTTGGTGAAATCGTAAATAAGAAATGGCCATGACAAATAGAAGTTAGATGGTTGTCATAGATCCAAGCCTTACGAGGGCCAGAAATTAGCAATGCATCTATCTTTTCCAGGCAACTACTAAAATGTTCTATAACATGATCGCCAGAGAGGTCTTTTTCCTGGCAGGTGATTTTCCTCCAAGAAATTTAAAGTGGTTATTTGGGTCTATAAGGGAGATAATAGAGCCCTTATAGACCAATTTTGGGTCATAGGACGTAAATTTTGTGTCTATGCGGGCGAGTCCAGGGCAAAAACATTTGGAGGGCTTCACTTTTATACAGCCTGACCAGTCGCAGAACAGCTCCACTTTCTGTAATAGCAGGGAAAGCTGCTTGGGGCTCCTGGTGATAAAAGTTAGGTCGTCGGCAAAAGCGAGGCACGACGATGTGTATTGGCCGTCTGTTTTAAAACGGTAACCCCACTTCTTGTCGAACTGAATCAGGCTTTCCAGCAGTATATTGAAAACGAAAATGTATAAAAGTATAATAAGTGTAATAAAAAGGCAAATAAAAAATGGTAATAAATAAATATATAAATATTGTGAAAATAAGACACTTATTCGCGGGAAATGCGACATGTCTATACATACTATTATGAAAACATTATTCTTTCACATGTATAAAACGCATACAATTATAATTGAATTCATACTATGCATTCATACTATAACAATATATGAATTCATATTATAACAAATGTATTATTCTATAGCTCTGTACTAGGATTGCACGAAGATGTCTGTTGTGGGCGAACAGTGGCTACGAACTGAGTGAAGTTCGAAGTGTGTCGTTAAGCCGAGTTAGGCTGTGCGGCAGCGAGGGAGCAGCAGGAGAGTCACGTCGGGAGTAAATACGTGCGACGACTATTTGCTATAGGCCAATATGGCACAACACTGAGCCCCGAGACTTATTTCTATGAAACACTGGTGGCATATAGGCATTACTGGTATAAAATATATAAGGGTGGATAACAAACGCCACAAATCGCAAACATGCCATTACGTCGGTGGCGCTACTCCCTCGCTAGGGGGAGATAGACAAGAATTGCCAATAGAGAGAATTTCACCTCGCCGACATATTCAAATCGCCGACGCCGCTTGCCTATAAAATCAAGCATAAAGAAGTAAGTTATTGTATGAGGTAGCTCCTAACATGGGGAGCGTTCAGTATCTTGATATTATTTATTTCTTTTTGTGATATGATTTCATTCCGAATAGAGTGGTTTCAAGGTATACGCGAGATACGGGGATTTCTAAGCGTAGTAAGGGATTTGCGTATTGGGATTTTGTGGATAACGGAAACCGAAGAAGCGATTGAAGATCGTCACGACTGTAGATGGTGCTAGAATGAACAAAATCGGCGATGACAGTTTATGGCTGCGGCACAATTTGTAATGGATTTTTGCGAAAGAGCAAGTGTAATCGTTTTTTTTCAAATACGTAATTCGAGGTTTTTATAGAAATTATGATTTGTCTGGAAAATGTAATGAATGAAAGAAGATTCGACCTCTATTCGAATGAAACGTATAATGCATATACACGTATAATAGGTATCAACGATAAAGTATGGAATTGAATGTGTTGTCCCTTGTGTATTAACAATATTACATTTTTCTCCGAATTCGGGACAATTACCGCCCCCTTACATTTGTGGCTCCGATACATTTGCGGCCCTCTCTGAATTTTTCGAATAATGATAAAAATAAAATGAGACATTTGCGGCCCTGACCCTATCAATAAGATACTTGCAGTTGGTATTGACCAACTAAAAAAAAAGTCCGAGCAAAGACTCGCGGTCGTTGCAATAAAACATGCAAGTAACATCACGTTCTCTTGCATTTAAACGTTTTATGGCAGAAGTAGAGGTGCGCGTCATGTTTGGTTACGTTTGGCGAAGTTTATTTTTTCGGGAAGAAACAATTCCTGGAAGACGGACATAAAAAATTCAGATTTTTTGAAAAACATCCAGGATGATGCGAAATGCACGATGGCGAATTTTTTTTCAGGAAGAAAAATTTCCTGAAAAAAACCTGGAAGAAGTTTTTAGAATTTTTGAAAAATGTCCAGGATGATGCGATATGCACGCTGGCGAATTTTTATTTATTCAGGAAGAAAAATTTCCTGGAAGAAGAACTATATTTGAAGTCGGTGACAGCAAACACCAGCAAAAAAACACCCTAAAATAACCTATATACACTTAGACCTTTTAGATAAGACAGTAGAAAACAATTTCCTCAATAACATTAATGAAATATTTAAAACAATAAAATCATACAAGATAATAACCTAAAACCTACAACCTATACATTAAAAAGAAGTAATTCAACTTCTAATAATAAAAAAAATGTTAAAGAACTTAAACGAAAATTATCACCATTCGATTTTTGTTACCATTCTTTGGTTTACTGGGGTATATAACTTTTCTTCCCACTTTTTACAGGCTTAGGACTGTAGTTAGTTCTTTTAATGCTTAGGAATATTATTATATACTTATTTACATTTTTCAAATATTGCATAGTTACACCATCTTTTGTATATAGGCAAGAGTTTTCAAACATTTTCGTAGATCATTTGTTTCCGCATACTCGTTCATTATTTTTTCTATAAGCTCATCTAATCGAATGTACATCAATTTTCTTCGATTTCCCTCTAAATTTAAGGATTTCCTTTTTGCTAACAGATCCGAATATATGGATTCACCTTTTAGGCACTTTATTAACTGTATATGTGGGTGGAGGTTTTTTATGGCCATGTTTAATCTGTGATTGCAGCCTTCCACAGAGTTGTTCGTACGATGCTTTTGACCAAAGATGTTCCACATATCAATGTCAACGACTGCATTTTCCATTCATTGGAAATATGTATGCTTCTCAAAGCTGCTATTGCAGCCAATTCGAAGTCAATTTTGACTGCTTTCGGCGACCACCTGGGAAGGTTTTCTTTCACTATTTCAAACTATCTACTATAGGTTTCCTTCTCTTTGTTCTGCAGTAGTGCAAACATTACAGGAACTATGTATGTTCCTTTCGGTGCAGTTGCTTCATATGTCCACATGAAACGAATATAATTGCTTAATTGTATACAGCAACTTTTGAAAGTTCCGTCAATAAATATTGTTTCGGCTGTGCCATGTAGATTTTGTCCAGAATCGGTAGAAAACACCATTATTCTGTCCCCCGGCTTATCATCATCGGCAAATAAAAATGTGTTGCCATCTTTCGATGCAAAAATATCGTCCGGAAGGACAATTTCTTTCGCACTTGACGATTCTTTATGTGACCCTCGTGCAGCATGCCGAATCCGGTTGGCTGTTTTTTTGACAGATGGGTACGATAGAACCGCAGCAATCAATGCATATCCCATGTTTTTAACAGGTACTATTTCTTATTTATAAAGTGTCCGCAATGGTACATCCTCTTCTTGAGCCCTATGACGGATGTTGGCAACTCGCTTCTTCACATCAATGGCAGCGGTATCAGGTTTACAATTGTTGTCCACAGTATGTTGAATGATACCGTTATTGGTCACCATATCTCCTTTACACTTCCCTGGCGTATTTTTTGAGCAAACCCAGCGTATGTTACTGTTTTTTGCCATTTTATACTTTCTATACAAGTAGCCTTCGTACAAGGCAAGTGGCTTCCCTCTGGTATTTTTGATAAATTCAAGCTTAGAATTATCCATGGTTTTCGATAACAATATTAGAGGGACTTCAAGATTCAAATGTGACACACCACTCGCAAATACTAAATGCAACTCAACGTTTTGAAGTTCTGTCAACATCCTATATACTCGATAACCGCAAACAGGTCATTAAAAGGCAATACAATGTGGGTAATTAAGTAATATTTTAATGTTTTAAAGGCACACTATCCATTGCTGAACGCTGAAAAGCAAATATTATTTCGATATATACCGAATAGAAATTACCTTCCAACGGGCCGAGTCATTAAAAGGTCTTTACCGCTATGCAGGACCACTAGGCTGCCAAAGCCGGCAACCAATAAATCCCTATTGCGAAAATCCTAATAAAACAAGCCAGATTGCATATCTTGCCGACAATAATAGAAATGAAACACATAATCGCTTATCATAGAAATAAAGTAATGGTACTGTTACCATTCCATAGAAAATTAATTGACAATAATTTCTATTGTAAGAATATTATTTTTAAGGCAATTTCACGTAGACTTACACGCTTTATAATTATAATACTCGGCTAGGTTTAAAACCGTAGACTTAAGATAATATACAGTAGGATTAGGCACGTAAAAGCAAATTATAAACATAGCTATAATTAGTTAAATTAATAAATAAAATTAACTGTAATAATATGTGTAATTTCTATTTCTAAATATGTCCTATTTCGAGAATTTGTATTTAATATTAATATTAATGATTGTATTTTTCAATTACTTACTGTAAAATATTGTTTAGTAGGAATATACTTTCTATAAGTAATTAAATCGAAATTATTTTTTTATTTATCACATTTAAAATAGCCTGCTTAAAATCCATCGATATCGATAACCAAACTTAACCAAAGATGACGCGCATGTAATGTTTGCGCTACTGCAAAAATAGGCAGAAGATAACCTACAGTAGATTGTTTGAAATAGTAAAAGAAAAACTTCCCAGGTGGTCGCCGGAAACAAAAAAGCAGGTATCCCAATAATAGGGTCTGGGCCGCAAATGTCACACTTTAATTTTATCATTATTTGAAAAATTAAGAGAGGGCCGCAAATATATCGGGCCGCAAATGTGCGGGGCCGCAACTGTCCCGAGACGTTTTCTCCAGACCAGCCTATATACCTGTCTGCTTACTACTAATAAGACTTCCAGGGCTTGTAGAGAACATCCAATGATATCAATATCACCGGTACGGGCTATAAATTGCATTGAATTAATGAAGGTGGTGCAGAACGTATACTCGTATATTGATTCGATAGTCGCGCATTCTCTAATCAAAACGATTTCATTAGTCTTATATCATTCGCATTGCGTATATCCCTGTACATAGACGTCATTAATTTAATAGTTTGAGAAGAGGTTTATGTCGATTTCGAAGGACCAGAACGACCTCTGCATCAGTATACGGATAAAGGAGGTCGAATAATTCGGTCGTAAATAGTGGGGTTTTTGCTACTGGATTCTCGGCTATGACATTGTAATTGTAATGTCTATTTACTGTAGGTAATTGTGAATTACCAAATAAATACTTTTTAAAAAACTTGTTTTTAATATACCAGAACGATATGTATGCAAGAAAAAATGCGCCTGATCCTATAAATTCTGGTATTTATTCGCAGGACTCGCGAAACAAACAAAACCGCTTAGTAAAGTAAGAAAGTAATAAACAGTTTTCTGTACCAGAGCGACTTGTTCTACGAGAATATTTTATTGGTGGCGAACGGTTTCGTGCAGCTTGGGACACAAGAACCATTTTGTTCTCGGATCGGCTTAACTCACGATCCAGCTCCTATTCAGAAGCCTCCTCGAGTGCAAGGCTAGGGTAAGACTTCCGTGTCTCAGGCCTCAAAGCTGGTGGACCGGTTTCTCCCGGCGCCACTAAACGGTTTGCGCAACGGCCGGCGAAGCCAATGGGTTTTGCATTTTGACTAATTGGTGAAGGGGTCTGGAGACTATGGAAATACACTGTTTCCTAAGCAGCGAGGGTGGATGTTGACCTGTTGTCATGCTACTTTTGGAATGACCTTAGGCCACTCGATCCCGTGTGGCACTATGGGCAAAGAAACCCAGGTCCGCGATAAATTCAAACCGAATTACCGCTGTAATACAACAGGCAGAGGTCGCGTAAGCGACTTCGGACACGTAATCAGTCGGGAGGACGGAGGTATCCTGAGGGTTAATTCCAGACAGAGATATCCTGGCAAAACTGGTAGTTAGGGGGCGAGGCTACCAACTGTATACCTTTCCCGGTGCCTCGCCGTAAGGCGTCGGACTCGGACCCACGCCGTAAGGCGTAACGGGTTGCTGGTGAACTAGACAGTAGATTGTCTTGTCCCCAAGTCTTCTACGCTCATCTCACGGCTGAAAGAGCGATTATATATCGTTATACCAGCCTGGAGTGATATGTTCGTCTGCTGTAGTCGACACCACCCTACTGAACTTGAAGAAGATAGTCAAGATAATTGGACAAGAAAAACTCTAGATGCAAAGAAACAGATTTATAGCATTAGGGATTTTAGTAGATAGGTATTTCACAGTGTACATATGTACGGAGAAAGGATTAGACAGTAGGTTATGTTAGCGCAGGCCATTTCATTGCTTGATGAGTTTACATATTTTTAATTTTACTAATTAGTATTATCTTTGGATTGTTTATAATTTTTAATTACATCGTTAAGGCTATTTACAAATAGGTACTTGTTCATTAGGACTGTATTAATCATTCAATTATTGTGACTTTTATTGTGAAATTTTATATAAAAAAATTGTATTACCGACTCTCGCTTATATTTGATAAATATTAAAAAAAACTCTATAGTGGCCTGAGCTATTCCAATACTGCTGCAGGGTGGGATAATATCGATATACACGCTATTAAAATATGCATTTTTCAATCACCGATTTATTCCCAAATGCAACGCGTTCAATTTGAGTTTAGCATTAACACACGTTTATCACACGAAGCAGTATCGCACATTTTAGAACACTCAATATGCATATGTTTAATTGTCACCACACAATAGGGGTTTGCATAACAGCATCCGTCGAATAGTTGGTGTCTCTACAAATACGACAGCGTAAGTAATTAATATTCGGTCGAAGAGCGTTGCAGCTGCGGCAGTGTGATAAAGGTAAGCAAGATGGATAGCAATCTTGCTACACGGAAGGGCTAGCATTCTCCATAGTTACATGTACAATTAAAACGATATATGAAAAATAAAAGTTACAGGTATTTTTCAAAGAAGTAAGTAGTCACAAGTTCACCCCAATGCTTGGCTAGTTTTCATAGAAATAAATAAACACATATATTTTGTCTCTGAATGATTATTATATATTATAACTGCTATTATCGGTTATAAGAGGGTTCATTGCACAAAGTGACTTTTATTTCTTTTAATTAACATAACGAGATTGTTCGCTAATAGAAATAGTCCACTTCGTCCACTTGTCAAATTGTGCTCATCAAAATGTCAAATTAGTAGTAAACTTGCGAATGCTAATGGACGAGACCAATCTTCGTGTCAAAATTATGATTTGTTAGCCTCTCTGAATGGACGACAAAATTTTGACGCAGCAACTGGACGGCCTCTTGTTGACAATTTGACAAACAAGTGGTCCAATTTGTAATCGAAAATAAAAATAAATTACTGCATGGACACCTTTTCCCACAATTTCACATCGAGATAAATGACGAGAGATGAGATTGTATGGTTTTCGCTCAATATGATGATGTTGTATAGGTAGGTACATCGTTAGTGGTGAATGATTTAAGGATTTTATGGAAGTCAGAATCGACTTCGGAGTATCGAGACTATTTGGCAAAGAGCCTGACTGGTGACACCCGTTATTTTTTTTCACTGTTTTATCCGCCACACACTTTTGCCGAAAACACATTTTACACTGGAATTGCTCGCACACGAAAACAGCTGCGATCACGGCCGCCATTTGCAACCACACACAACTGACATGGCAAATCGACAAATGTTCAAATTGTAGCTTGGCACTGTTATTGTTGTTCGTGACGCCAAATATTTTACAACCATAGCGAGTCAAATAGAATTGCCAAAAAACGTTATTTTGTCAAATTCGGAATGTCAAACTTGCATTTGATACACTCGGCAATTTGTCAAAAACGCTCTAACTTATTTAACAACAGCGTCAAACAGGTGGACGACCGCCATTACTCTATGTAGACAGGTGATTTATATTTCAGAACCTTTTCCAATTTTCCATATTTGCGTACCGCTCATCTTTGCAAACTGTCATTCCATTTTGCAAGACGTCCCCATCAAAAGATAAATGTATGTACATATGTGATTACCGGCACTCGCACTTGTGAAATTGTTACTTTATCCCTTGTAAAATTCGAGAAATGCGATTAGCCAAAACATGGCAACACCATTTTATAGAAATAATATTCCCCACCTCGTTGAATGGACCGCCCATTCCGTGTCCCCTCCACGTTATTTCTATCAATGCCGCGCGCTTTGTCACCTTTAGCTTTGTTTTGTTTGTCACTGACGAAATCCCGCATCCGGCTCGGATAAATAAACAAACGAACAAGTTTGTATGTAGGTACTCGTAAATGCTGTATTGCCAACATAATCTGTAATAAAATCGTTTATGTACACTGACTCACTTGCTGATGATAATGATACGGCGTCCGCATCGTTTCACGGTTCAGTTAGGGTCGTCTTGCGGCTCCGCCCTTTCTAGGACCCGCAAGTAGTGACTGACTTAACGAATCTTAGTGTAAATAATGCGAGTACGCTTAGGGCAGGTCAGGACACCTAAGCAGTAATTATACATAACCGCGGCTGGTGTGGCTTTTAGGTGGTCTCTTTTATGGTCCGTTTCTGCCTGAGGCGCTGTCTCCACGCAGGCGGACCTAATGGTTCCATTAATTTATTTATTGATTTACTTCACAAGCAAATCAACATAACAGTTCAGACCATAGGCTCTCAACCTTATTTTGCCCACCGCCCACTATGAGAATATTTTTTTTCTTGAGCTTCCCAATTGTTTTTACTTAGGTACAATCTGTCGCGAATCTGAAACAGCTATTGCCACAATTATATTTTTTTACTGAAAGTCTCAAACGCCCACTATGGTTTAGTTAGACCAATCCGGTGACATGCAATTTAAACATAAATATAAAAATTAGAATTATTGTAAGTACAATCACATGTTTATATAAGCATTAAATACATTAATAGACATTAGGAAAAAAAATACGTGTGGCACTCGGTGACTGCCGCGGTAAAGCTATTGCATAGCATTTTTAACAACTTATGCAATTATAATTATTTATTTATTTTATTTTTTCTGATATCAGATATCTGCGCTCTATCGGAAAACGTTGAAATTATTCCGAATCATTTGCGGCTGCGGTAGCAAATGATTCGGAATAATTTAAACGTCTTCCGATAGAGCGCAGAGCACGATTTTTTTATTCGATAAAGCAAAAAAACCGGATTATTCGAAAAAAATCGTAGATAAAAAGACAGATAATTAAATTATCTTTAAAATGGTGCAGGTTTCATAATAATACGCCAGATAGTATTTGCGTAGTAGTCGTTTTTGTGTTCGGTTAGACCTAATTTCACAAATTAATTACACTATGTAATATAAACAAAATATAAAATATTCAAAGCTAAGAATATTAGAAAAATGTTTTTGTTTAACATATATTTTTTTCGAATCGTAAGCAGTACTCGTTTAGAGGTAATTATCAGTTTAAAATCATTAATTTTCGTTAAGACTGCACCGAGCAAAATAAGCGAAAACGTCAGTCACGGTTTTGTCGCTGCAATCCATAATTTTTCGGTAATAAATATTTAAAAAATATATTTAAGATCTCAACGAATGTGTTTACAATAATACATCTTCTATAATCAAAAACCATTTGCTGGTTAATATTTCTTTCAACATAAAGTTGGGGAAAAACTTAAGAAAAGCACTCCGGCGTTTTGTTCACAATGAATAAAGAAATTAGATTTTATTTCAAATTTCAAATCGTAATAAATCACAAACGTTCAAGCTACAAGAAAGCATCACGGATATTTAAAAATGTTCCCTGCTTATTTAAATATGATTTTTTTAGAAGATACCTCGAATCTGCCATACAAATTTACTATGGCCAAATAACGTTCGATATATATACGCGAGCGCAAGGGTGAATTATTCAGTCGTCCACTAGAGCTGAGGAGGGGGTGACGTTTCTTTGCGTAGCGATCTGACCTCGAAAACCGGCCGCGATCTATTTCGTGCGCGTATAATATCACTCACGCGGTAAAACGATGTAAGCATTTATTGAAAGTATTTTTTATTTAGATTTTATCTGGTATTAGTGTTCCTTTTTCTATTGTCGAAAGTTGTAATTAGGTCAGCTCGTTTAAGAACCTGACCTAATTATAACTTGTTTTTATCTAAATGAGCATTATATAGCATTATATATATACAAGTTTTTATCTAAATGAGCATATTATTATGTTTTAGTAAAAATGGGAAAGCGTAAGATTAAATATCATAAATTGAAATGTGGCTCAAAGTTTCAAAACAAACGACTTCTCGCTTCTATTGTACGTGCAAGTGCCATCGCTGAGCAAGACTCGCTCGCCCAGGTATAAAAATCTTAGGATCTAAGTGATAATACGTTACAAAGCAATAATTACTTTTATCACTGTACATTTCGTTCCTAGGAATCTTCGAACAATGTGATAATAGGCTCGAGTATAAGAAAACTTGATGAACACTCGACGACAAAATATACGCCGTGCAATGATTTTGCGGTAAGTTAGTTGTATATATTTTTTTTAAGTGTTCTAGTATAAACTTTACCTGTATATTTGCAACAAAGATTTTCGGTACTTAATTCAGTTACTTTTATTAACTATCTAATTTTACCAATACAAATCGTGTTTTCGATTGAGATATATACCTATATATTTTAAAAAAAATACTGTGATATTGGGCTTGATTGCGTTTCTTCGTGAACTAAAATTGGAAATTAGTCCGTGTGAACGAGACAGGGTAATACGCTAGAGCGGAATGTGAAATGAACGGTTTTCACTTTTCACTTTTTCGAATTAAAACTACCCACCAAAGATAAAGCATCTGAATGTAACACAGCACAAAATGTATTCAAATTTATTCGGACGAGTATTAGTCCGACAGGTAGTTTTATCGACGATCGTTCGTTTTATATTCCGTTCTAACTCGTTCGTATTGCTTCGTATCTCGTTCGCTTGAACTAATTCCAGTTTCAGTTCACAAAGAAACGCAATCGGCCCATTGCCTACGTAATTTAAATTTGATAAAGTTTTATTATCAGTGTAAATTTGACTTGCAGTGCAACTTTTCTATACATACCTTCTTCAATATTTCCGGTCACTTCTATTTTCAGAAGCAATTCAGCAATAATTTATTAATTCAATTAATTTTATTTCAGAAATCATTTGAAACGGACTCGGATTCCGATTTCGAATTAATAACAGAAGAGGAAAATAATGATGATGTGGATTTTTTACCTGAAGGGAATAGAATAGTAGATTTTAATTACATATTCAAACAACTCCAAGAAATGGCCCATCACAACTCTGCATTTCAATGTAACTTAAATTTTTTAAAACTTACCAAGGAGATTAAGAAAGGGTTTCTATCAAAATTCTTTTTTACGTGTCGATTATGCAATGCAAAATTAGAACTTTTAAATTGTAAAAAACCAGATAGCCCAGTTGAACTTAACCTCAACCATAACGCTGTTAGTAGTTTCATGTCTATTGGCGCTGGATTTTCAGGATTGGAACAAGTTTCAGCCTCCCTGAACATACCCTGTATGTCTGATAAATTATACTCAAAGTGCCATACCAAGATCTGTGAACTATGGGAACTAGCTAAAGAGAAATGCATGGAGGAAGCAGCCAAAGACGAATATAATTTAGCTGTACTCAACGGCGAAGTGGATGCGAATGGAGTACCAATGATTACTGTGGTGGCTGATGGCTGCAGGTCGAAAAGATCGTATAGAAAGAACTACAACGCATTATCGGGTGCTGCAGTAATAATAGGATACAGGACAAAGAAAGTACTATATATGGCAGTAAAGAATAAATATTGTATGGTTTGTGCTCGAGCTGAAAACAGAAAACACACAGTTCCAGATCACATATGTTTCAAAAACTATACAGGTTCATCTAGCGCAATGGAATCGACAGCTTTGGTTGAAGGTTTCAAAACATCATTGAACACTCACAAACTGATTTACTCTAGATTGATAGCTGACGGTGATTCAAGTACACATAGAAACATAGAAAAATCGAAACCGTATGGAAATTTACTCGTGGAAAAAATAGAATGCACTAATCATTTACTACGAAATTACTGCACAAAGTTAGATGAACTGACCAGAAATACAAACTATCCATTGAAATATAGAAAAGTTGTTAAGAATAACATATTGCGCTTAAGGCGTTCTGCAACTGGTGCTGTAAAACATCTTAATTCTGAAGGTAGCAAAACTTTTCAACAAAAAGTTCTACAGTTGAAGCAAGATTTGTTGAATTCACCACACCACGTATTTGGCAATCACAGCTTATGCAAATCTTACTATTGTGAAAAGCAAACCGAAAACGTAGAATCCGTAGAAGAAAACCTAGTTCCAATAATGAAAAGTCAAGAGGGTGGTTTTATATTTTCAGCCATATTGAAGTTTATTTCCAGACTGGTGAATAACGCGCCAAGCCTGATGCATAATGTTAATAGTAATATAGCTGAAATTTTTAATAGTGTAATTGCAAAGTTCGTCGGTGGAAAACGAATAAATTACTCAGGCAGGCAATCTTATGGAGGTAGATGTGCCGCAGCAGTAGTGTCCTTCAATTCAAGAAAGCCAGAGACTTACCTAAGCAAAAATATTTTTCTGCGAAGTCCAAACAAACTTATTAAACGACTTGAAACCAACAGAAATATCAAAAGATTGACATCAGCAAAACGCAAAATAATAAAATCGTTTCATTGTAAGAAGCCTGTTATTAGTCATGAGGACAAAAATTACGGAGAGTCTTGTGAAAAACCTGACCTGGAAAAGGCGGATTATGAGTTTGCCAAAATCGAGCATTTGAAATGCATAACTTTGACTAAGGAAGATCGCCACTTACTAGAAAGAAGAACTATTTTGCAGGCAGAATCCATAGAATGGCGCCAGGAGCGAAAACTTCGGCTAACTGCATCTATATTTGGAAAAGTTTGCAAACGAGGACTTATTAAATGCGGACCTTTGGTAAAAAATATACTGACTGAAAACAATTTAAATCATGTGAAGTCTATACAACATGGACAAAACCATGAACATCTGGCACGTGATCAACTATCTTGCTATCTTCAAAGTCCTATAAATCCATGTGGATTATTTATTGACCTGGATCTACCATTTTTAGGTGCGAGTCCGGATGGACTTTTGCAAGAGGACAAAATTGTAGAAATAAAATGTCCGAACTCAGCTAGAGGAATGAGTATTAATGATGCCATCAGAGAGAAAAAAATTACTTTCTGGAAAATAGACAAAGATGGCAATACCAATGTAAATAAAAAACACGATTGGTATTTTCAAGCCCAAGGACAAATACACGCCACTCAAAGAAAAATTTGTGTATTTGCTGTTTGGACGGACGTAGACATGAAGGTGGAAGTCATAAACGAAGATGAAGGCTTTTGGAGTGAGATGGAAATAAAACTGAAAATATTTTACTTTGACTGTTTGCTACCAGAAATTATAGATTCAAGACTGGATAGGCAAATGGACATAAAGGAACCTGCCTATATTTTGGAAGCATTAAAAAAAAAAGAGATATTAAAAAATAATAAACGGAAAATATTGGAAACAAAATCCGTTAAGATTACGAAACCAAAAAAAACTAGTAACAATAAAAATGTTTAACAATGTGAAAATTTTCTAAATCAGTTTAAAGCCAGTTCAAGGCAATGAGCAACTTTTTTGTCCAAATTGTAAATTGTAACTTTTTTTATAATAATGCCTATATTTTTCTAAAAATTCATAAAACTAAAATTCTTCAGATATGGTCTTTTCCAGGTATCATCTAAGGCGACTACCTCTCTCAAATAGTGATAAACTGACATTTTGCGATCAAATTTATGGGCCTCCCGCATGCATTTAAATATTATAAAAAATATTAATCTTGTAGAAAATTTCCTAATATTTTGTTCTACGATGCAGAATTTCATTGTTTTGATTTAATTCCTAATCAAAATAAATAAAATCTGAAGTCATCACTTTTTTGTAAATTACATTTTTCTGGGTATCTACAAAGTCAAAGAGATACCACATTAGATACCCCAGAGAGATACCAGATTATAAATTCTTACGAATATCTTAACTGGCGCCGCAATACGTTATTTCGATATTTTCTGTTTTTAACATTCTTTTTCACATTTTTTCCATGTACCTACTGACATACCACTCGGGCGAGGTGCATGGCCATGCAGATTTCTGGACGGTGTTTTTCATCTGAGTCATCATATTTTTTTTATGTATATGATTATACTTATGTAAATTAGGATATTATTAAAGATAATATTATAATTACGGTACCTCCGGTTGTTTTTTGGAGGTTTCCTATCCGGACTTAAACGCTCTCATTGATCAGTGATTTCGTGTGACTTCATATTGCTTAAAATTCTTATTTTACGGATTTTATATATTGTTGCTTTTAAATATGCATCACAAATAAAGTGTAAGCGTTTAAGGCAATGGATACCGTTATTTCCTCCTCAATGAGTCATAATAACGTATACAATAAAGAAAAACTGACTCTTTTGCTGTTATTTTACTGATCCTTCTACTGTCTTGTGCATTGTGTTAAGTCTTTTTCAAGTCTTTTTTGATGCCCGGGCTAGAAGATAATCTTTTGGCACTATAGTGGTCGCAATCGCTCCTGACATTCCGGGTCGTAAAACGTGCGAGCACGACAGCACATCACTTTTCTCCCTCGCACAAGATATAGAGATCGCTATCCCCGGCCACGCCTCACTATCGATATCGATGGATTTTCGATATTGATGTGTGATACATAGTAATATTTGACAGTACTTAAATGAAAAATGAAAAACGAAGGGGTTGGTAAACTTCGGCCCAAGTGTTAGGTTAGGTCACCTGATCTTACATTGTAAGGATCCGGGTTCGATTCCCGGCTGGGTCACTATTTTCCATTGGGATAAAACTAACGGAATTTCATTTTCAATTCTGTCGGCCGAATGCCATAACAAGACACACACTTACACACATGTTACATGTACACATACATATAAACACTTCATATTAGGGTTGGTTGTAAGAGATTGTCGTATGATAATAAACCCGCCCATTGTGAAATTTCACAATAAAGAGTACAAACAAACAAACAAACAAAACAAATTACTTTCTTGTATGTATTTATAATATATTAGGATGTTCGGGGTAGTCCAAAACAACTAAATGAACTTAGCACGTAAACCATAAGAGATTCATTGCCAGTCCTGTAAATACACCCTCAATAAAGGGAGTTACTCTCTGGAAGGGTTTCAAATGTTACGTATCTCCTGTCCAAATAATCTAATAATCTCCTGTCCAAAAAGTCTTCTAATATCCAAAGCGTGAAACGATAGTTGGTGTGAAATATCGTATCTACTTTTTAAAAATTAAACAGTTTTTTTTTTTATTTTGATGATTTAGTGTACCGAATATTGTTCAATATGAGAAATTGAGTTTAAAGTTATACATGACTTTTTTTGTTGAGGTCAAGGTTACCGACAAAAAGCGGGTTTTATTTTTAAAATTCAGTTCTTCAAGTTTTTTTTTCTTAGTAACAAAGGCCTATATGAAAAAAACTTTCAGATAAGTTTTAACTTGGTTTCCATGTTGAATTTATATAATCTCCTGTACAAAAAGTCTTCTAATATCCAAAGCTTGAAACGATGGTTGGAGTGAAATATCTTATCTACTTTTTTCACGTTCACGAATTTTCACATTTTACACAAATTCGGTTGATTACGTAATCTTGGGGGGGGGGGGGGTAAGGCCGCAGATTACGTCTGTAAACATGTGGGAGGGGGGGGGGGTAGAAAATCCCAAAACGTGATTACGTAATATGTGGACGGCCCCGCCTCATAACCGCACAATCAGAGACCTGTATTCAAATAATTATGATATCGTTTATATAAATTACTGTGATATAGTTAAATATAAATATAATATAAGACGAAATAGTTAACAATGACTCAGTTTTCTGCTTTTTCTGTAAAATATCTAATTTTGACTTACACTGTACTTTTGTTTAGGCGACGATATTCGACGCGCCATATCGTCGCGACGATTGGCGCCAACCGGTGTGCTGCGTTAAATACCTATTTAGGGCACGTGAATTATGGTCGGCGCAGTCTTAAGAAATTTCTTCATTCGGTCGCCGCGCTGGCCTAGGCCCGCGATAAAAGCTATGCAATAGCTTAAAACCAAATTTACAGAGCACATAAAGAAAAAACCAATTTATCTATTCTGACATAAACAAGTAGCGCAATGCCCATACCTTGAAAAGATGTGGTTTCGCTGTAAAAATATCAAGGTCTGACGCTGCCGAATATAGCGCATTTTTATGGCATAGGCACGCGAAAGAAGACTCTATCGACTCCGCAAATATATCATGGGAGTGAGCACGATTATAATTATCCGGAACAAAGAGACAAACCTTCGCTAGCATGCGAGGATTATCCACTCTGTCACGGATCAGCTTGAAAACGTAGGCCATGGCGAGCATTTCTCCACGCAAGAGAATTATAGCCCACAATGCCTAGTAAAACACTAGTAGGACTAGTAATAGTACGGATAATACCTGTCTTAAAAGAGGTGGATGATATCTTTAAAAAAATATCAATTTGAAATTTGGTCTCGACTATTTTGCAATACTCGGACTCGTTTTTCAAATACCTACTGTAAATAACATAAAGTGTTGGAAATTCCAGTTAAAATTATCGTCTAATAAGGTATATCGTCGCGTAAAGTCCTGTTTATACCTAAATTTCACCCGGAAAACGCCGGGTAATTCTACTAGTGGGCTAATAAAACTCGTATGAACATGGTTTTTATTACCCTCACCAGAAAGCGCTTTTGTGTTTTGCAGCCGCATATCAAACTTACTACATATGAATCACGACATACGCTTTAATAAAACTGGATGCTGTTTTAAAGCATTACATATCCAATAAGATGTATTTTTCAAATAAAGGTACTTAAAATACGGGGAAAAAATCTTTTTGAAAATGTTAGGAACCAGAGTATCACATATTGTAATACTTGAAAAAACTCTGATCCTGGAATAAGTAGTTTTCTTTTACTCCAGAAATATCAAGGTTGAAGGCGCTAGATGTGCAATTTATTACAAAATAGTGGTGGATCGAAAAATCATGTGGGGGTGCACATAGAGAAACAGATTTGGCGGATAAAAAGGAGTAGTAACTGAATTTTTTAATGCGACGCCAGAGGTAAAATATACACGTTTAGAGTTGTGTTAGTATAAAAGTGATGCAAAATGTATAAAATTTTCGCATAAAAAACGTCAAAAGTTTTTTAATACTGAATATACGTAGTGTTTTGAGGCGAAAACATTTATATTTACAAACATTTAATTTTATGGAGTTGTTGCTTTCAATATGGTTTCGACCTACGTTTATCACAAGAGATAGGCTTCCCACGAGAAACACTGCACCGCTTGAAAGACGTCGTCTGGTGCATGAAAATGACTGCGATCTGAGAGCATTTTTATTTTCCCTATTCTTTGAAATGTAAAACTACATACCGTGAAATATGCTAACTTTCTGTATGCATGAGATATTGCGAATATTGCAAGGAATACAATGCAGAGCGTTTACGGCATGTGATTTATCTAGACATTGTAAAAAAGAATATCACATCACAAATCTTTTTATAGATTCCAGGTATATTTCTACCTTAGCTGGTTCATCTGCGCGTTTTGACGGGAAATCGTCTTTAAAAGAGACTCTCATATTATTATAGTATCAGTAATCTGATTGAATTGAGTTAATTCCTGCATGCACTCACATATTTCTCATAACGGTGCCCTGGCGTTATGGATTTTCCTTCGTTTTGTTGTGCAACTCGTGGAAATAAGGGATGGACATGACAAAATAGTTAAAGAATTTCTGCTCATGTTCTATTAATATAAAAGGCTCCCACAAGGAGTCTCTTATAAATTATAGTGTGCGCCCTCATTGCTTCCTTATTTGGTGTCGGCGACAGGGGAACAGACGCACGTTGCAACAACGCGTGTACGATCCATGCCAGCAGAGCCGACATCTGGGGGTGTTGACACAAGGGGCGAACCCGTCACCCTAGGGAATTTTATTAACGTAGAGTGAACGTGAAGACTTAGCGGACGAGGGCAGTCCACTATCCAACTCCACCGAAAAACCCGCGAGAGTCCAACGACTTACCGCGAGACATTGGGAAGCGAACCCAGCTGACACACCTCACGCCCTCTTTGCAGATTTAAAGTCGTCGGCGCGACCTTTACCTGATGTTAACGGTAATTCAGATCGAATTGATTGCAGACAGTGGCGCCCTTTGCCCGCCAATAGCACACGGAATCGGGTGGCCAACGGATCGTCTCAAGGTAGCTGACATCAGGTCAACATTGCAACCACCCCTGCTGCTTAGAAAACGTATCAGACCGTTTCCAGATTCCCCCACCCCCCGGTAATCTGTCTGAGTGCACAACTAAAGCTGTCAACTACAACGGGCGAACCCGTCACCTCAGGAAGTTTTAACGATATTAGATCTTTCTGTCTTCCGCGGGGTGAGCGCAGAAGACTTGGGACGAAAAACAATCCACTGTCCAGTCACGCCACCTGCCCGTCAGAGGCCCACGCCTTACGGCGAGGCACCGGGAAAGGTACCCATCGTGCAGCCTCATCCCCTGACTACCAGTTGGGAAGGATATCTCCATCTGGAATTAACCTTCAGGATACCTCCTGCCTCCTGACTAGTTACAGGATCGAGGTCGCTTGCGCGGTCCTCTCCCTTACGTAGCGGTGAAACGGTGTCAACCAAATCCATCGCGGACCACGGCATCCTTTTCCCGACTTTTCACCTGGTATCGGGTAGCCGATAGGTCCTTTCAAGAGCAGTTGCCGTAAGGTAAACAACCACCCCCGCTCTATAGGAGTACTGTTTCCAGACTCCCTCGGTTGTCGGTCAGAATGCTCAATCGATTGGCTGACGCCGCACGGTGCGCAAAACCTCCATGAGCGCCAGAAGGTTTACTCCTAGGGGAAACTGGCCTACAGTCCATACTCCTACCCTGTCTCGCACTTCTACGTGGAGGCCGCCGGATGGGTGTTGACCCGAGAGTTTGACAGACCCTGAACACATGGGTCTTAGTATCCAAACTGTAACAGGGCCCATGTGGAGGCCGCCGGATGGGTGTTGACCCGAGAGTTTGACCGACCCTGAACACATGGGTCTAAGTATCCAAACTGTAACAGGGCCCATTAGCTCCCTGCCGGAGTGCACAGTCAGTTGGCAAACGCATGAGGTGTTTCCCCGGATTGGATCCGATCCCACATACGGCCGTGACAGGGTTGTCACGTTCGTGACGGGTTCACAGAGTCCTTTCAATATTGGTCCTTCTTCGAGGAGGCTACCGGATGGGAGTGAACTGTGAGTTTAGCCGACTTAAAATGACAAAATGAGCATCCGGCCCAAGCTACACGGAGCCGTTAAGACACCGTGGCGATACTCGACCAGGCCTGGCAAATACCATATTGAGACCGTTGTTACCCGGCGCCGGCTCTCCTCACGCCGCCTGTACAGTTGACGCCTGTCTTATGTTTCCTATAGAGCGGGGGTGGTTGCGGACCTTACGGCGACTGCTCTTGAAATGACCATCGGCCATCCGATCCTGGGTGAACAGCCGGGCAAAGGACGCTGTGGTCCGCGATAGATTCGGTAAACACCGTTTCACCGCTTCACAAGGGAGAGGACCGCGCAAGCGACCTCGAACTCGTAACCAATCGAGAGACCGGAGTAATCTAGTCACAATTGGAAGTAAAGGCGTGGCAAGGGAGAGGACCGCGCAAGCGACCTCGAACTCGTAACCAATCGAGAGACCGGAGTAATCTAGTCACATCTTGCGGTGTCAACTACAACGGGCGAGCCCGTCACCACAGGACGTTTTAACGATTAGTCGTTCTATCGCCCTGCAGTGAACGTAGAGACTTTGGACAGTACATTCTACGTCCAGCTACGTCACAACCCGTGAGAGTCCAACGCCTTACCGCGAGTAAGCCAGGAATAACCCGGCGGGCTCGAGAACTCGCGCCCTCACTTCCAATTGTGACCAGATTTCTCCGGTCTCTCGATTGGTTCCGAGTTCGAGGTCGCTTGCGCGGTCCTCTCCCTTATGAAGCGGTGAAACGGAGTGCACCGAATCTTCGCGGACCAAGGCGTCCTTTGCCCGCCTCTTACCCGGGATCGGATGGCCAATGGTCAATTCCAGAGCAGTCGCCATAAGGTACGCAACCACCCCCGCTCTATAGGAAACAATACAGTTCCCAGACTCCCCCGACTGTTAGTCGGAAAGCACAACCGATTGGAGCAAACCCCGCACGGTGCGCAGACCGTCCAGGGGCGCCAGAGGTTTGGTTCCCAGGGGAGACTGGTTGACCCAGTGTCCTACCCAGGCCTCGCACCCCATGCGAGGAGGCCGTCGGATGGGTGTTGACCCGTGAGTGTGACCGACCCTGTACACATGGGTCATCGTGGCCAACTCATCATGGGCCCGTTAGCCCCCAATCTAGTCACAATTGGAAGTATTCCTGGCTAACTCGCGGTTAAGGTGTTGGCCTCTTACGGGCTTGTGGCGAAGCTAGACGGTTGACTGTTTTGTCCCCAAATCTTCTGCGCTCACTTCCAGGGAGATAGAACGACTAATCGTTAAAACTTCCTGAGGTGACGGGCTCGCCCGCTGTAGTCGCCAACCCAAGTTGTGCAGTTGAGGATAGGGACTGCGCGCCGAACCGCCCGGCCGGCTGCACACGCAAGGCTAGCGCGGTAGCGGAATTAGAAGGAACGCCAGTCTCGCTCGCAGAAATGCGTGCCATTCTAGCTTGAGGTCATTAAACCAAAGTAGCATAAATGATATCATTATTTGAAACCCCTCAATAACTTCCATTTGCGACGTTAGGTCTCTTCCATTTTTTGATTTATTAATTTTAATGATCTGAACAAATCTAGCATCTCATTAAAAAATAATCCCTCAGATTCGCTACAACAAAAATCTCTTTTGTTTTTATGATCATTATATTTGAGGAGGTTAATTGATAATAATTACATTAATTATTCATATTGATTAATAACGAAACGTGTTCCTTCCCGGTGGTATAGTGGTTAGGTAGCTTGATCTTACAATGTAAGGTTCCGGGTTCGATTCCCGTTGGGAGTCACCATTTTCCGTTGGGATAAAATTAACGAGATTGCATTTTGAAAACTGTCGATCGAATACAATAACATGACACTCACACACATATTGCACGCTCACATACATATCAACACTTCATGATAGGGTAGCTTGTAAGAGATTGTGGTATCATAATAAACCCATCCATTGATCACAATAAAGAGTAGAAACAAAGAAACAGACAAACTGACTTGTTGCGGACTTATGTCATGAGATGCGTTTCATCGTAATCTATATACATATATATATATATATATATATTTATATATATATATATATATATATATATATATATATATATATATATATATATATATATATATATATATATATATATATATATATATATATATATATATATATATATATATATATATATATATATATATATATATATATATATATATATATATATATATATATATATATATATATATATATATATATATATATATATATATATATATATATATATATATATATATATATATATATATATATATATATATATATATATATATATATATATATATATATATATATATATATATATATATATATATATATATATATATATATATATATATATATATATATATATATATATATATATATATATATATATATATATATATATATATAAATAATAAATATAAATAAATACAAACGGAGCTGCCATGGAATTCACCGACCGGAGTCGGGCCCATCATAATACTATTTTTTTGCACTTCTGGGGGGTGAGCAGTGGATTCCGGACTTACGAACCGGCTGTGGTAGGTTTAGGACAGCTGTCTTGCCACATGTGAGCGTTCACCTTGCCACCCATTCACTCCCCCTTCGAAGCCATAGAATTTGAGATGCGCAAATCGCAGTTTTAGATAATTTTTCTAAGAAAGAGTTGATTATTTTTCTGGAAAGGCCAAGATCTTTAAAGAGGTGAAATAGAGATTTAGCTGGCAGGCCACGAGCGCCAACTTCCACCGCGTGAAGGTGAACAGTGAAGCCGTTCCGGGTTACGGCATTTGCAAGATCATGGTATTTATTTAATTTGTACTCGTGGTCTTTTGGGATATTTGATTCCCATGGAACAGTTAATTCTACAATAAGAGCCACCTTCCGATATAGAGAGTAAAGAGTTATATCTGGACGGAGAGCTGTGCATCCGAGACTTTCAGGGAATTTATACTGCTTAGAGACCGAATCAACCTCCAGAATCCAATCTGTAGCTTTCTCGATTATTGAGAAAGGTTTTGTAGTTAAATGTTTTTTGCCTTTAGAGCCATCCCGCACAAACTGTATTGGGGGTTTGGAGGATACTGTCAAACCCTTGTTGGCACGAGCCACTGAGAGACTAATTACCTCGCGAATAACAGCGAGAACTTTGTCATGGCGGTAAGTGTACCGATCTAAGGCCACCTTGCAGCCAGCTAGAATGTGTCTAGCTGTGCAAGGGGTATTGCTACAGAGGGGACAAGAACTATCCTCGGCAAAGCTCCAAGGAGCGAGGTTACTGGGGTCTGGAAGTGTATGCTGAAAGGCATTCAAATAAAATTTCAGCATCTCTGGCGTCCAGTCATAGAGCATTACCTTCCAGTGCATTGGAGGCGGAATGCAAAAGTCCCCAATTGTTGTCCAATCATTCTGGCATTGAAGGCCAATAGCATGAGCCATACTCTTGCTGTCGTAATCTCCCCGCAAAAGAGACTTCTTCAAGTCCACGTCGCTCGTGGTTGTACTGCCATACCCCAGACCAGTGCCATTCTGGCTGATTCCAGTAAGGAACTTTTTGTGGAAGTCTACGCGGGCTTGTAAATCATTTGAATCACTACGGCCACTTATTACGTGCTTCGATATTGCCGGATCTTTGGAATTGCACAGAATCGAATTTTTGGTTATTCTGGAGTTGGCGTAGAGCAGAGAGGGCAGTTTAAGCGCTAGCCCAAAATTTTGTTTGGACCTGAAGAGAGTCGAGGGGTCAGCTGGTTTGGCTAAGGACAGCCAGGATTTTAAACTAGCTGTCACCAGCGCATCTAGATGGGACAGTTGGGTTTTGGCAAAATCGTAAATAAGAAAGGGCCATGACAAATGTGACGTTAGATAATTGTCATAGATCCAGGCCTTACGAGGGCCAGAAATTAGCAAGGCATCTATTTTCGCCAGGCAACTTTTGAAATGCTCTATAACCTGATCGCCCGAGACGTCTTTTCCCTGATGGGTGATTTTTCTACCGAGGAATTTGAAATGATTGTTTGGGTCTATAAGGGAGATATTAGAGCCCTTATAGACCAATTTGGGGTCATAGGATGTAAATTTTGTGCCCATGCGGGCGAGTCCAAGGCAAAAACATTTGGAGGGCTTCACTTTTATACAGCCTGACCAGTCGCAGAAAAGCTCCACTTTCTGTAATAGCAGGGAAAGCTGCTTGGGGCTTCTGGTGATGAAAGTTAGGTCGTCGGCAAAAGCGAGGCACGATATATGTTTTATATTGTATATAGATTACGTATATATACATATATACGTAATCTATATACAATATAAAACAAAGTCGGGTTTGTTCGAACACTTATAACTCCAGAACGGCTGGCCTGATTTTCGTGGTTTTTGATTTGTAGTATTTGTCTCCGTCCCGAATAGCAGAATAACTATTAAAAACAAAAATTCGAAAATTGACGAAAAATTAAAATAAAAGAAAAAACATTTTCCCATACAAAATGTAAATCCGTGTTTTTCTCATGGTCAGTTGTACGTGGCATGTTCACGTGTCGGCAAATCATCCGCTTTATTTGTTCTTGCGCCTGATAAAAAAACAAAAAAATGTCGTATATCACAAGGTGCTTTAATGAAGAGAATTAAACCGAGTGCATCCCATGCTGCAGTAAATAGTTTAATTCAATCATGTCTTGCTGACACGCAATTGATATACTTAATTTTTGTACTTTTTTATTTCTTTTTGTGTCACTGGTCGACAATTTTTTTTTTAAGTGCAGTCCCTAAAGCATAGGTATTTTTTTTATATGTATTTACTATCCTTAAACACAAAATGAAACAAAAAAAAATTTTACAGGTCAGGTTTTTTTATTATTTAAAAAAGTATTTTTACATAATTCTGTCATAATATGACGGGTACTTATTTAACAAAATTTCAAATTTAATTCAATTAAATTTTTTTTGCTCCTGATTTGCGCTTGTGAGTTTCTTGAGAGTCTCTCTGCAGGGTCCAGCAATAGTCAGCCAGCATAGATGGGCTCCACTTTCCTTGGTATCGCTTCTCCATAGCCGCAATGTCCTGGTGAAATGGTTCGCCGTGCTCGTCACTGACATCTCCCATATTTTCGGGAAAAAAATTAAGTGAGAGTGAAGAAAGTGTATTTTTAGTGACATGTTACATCCCATATTTTAATAGGCCATGAGCATTTCAGATGCAATGCTGATATAGTCTTCACTTTTATGATTTCCAAGAAAGTTCTCGACAACATTCTTGAAGGCCGACCAAGCGGCTAGCTCAACTGGTCTCAACACTGTTTTAAAATTCAGATCAGTCAAGATCTCCCTTATTTGTGGTCCCACGAATATTCCTTCTTTATTTTTTGCGTCGCTGATCTTAGGAAACTTTTGCTTTAAGTAAGTCATGCCATTTCCATCCTTAGACAAACCGTTTACAAAATTTTTCATCAAACTCAATTTAATTTGTAAGGGTGGAAGTAAGATATCTCAGATTTTACTAAGGGAACATGGTGAACATTCTTCGTGCCAGGTATAAGGTGCTCTCTAGTAGGCCAGTCCTTCTTGGTATAATGGTTTTTCCTGTCTCTGCTGTCCCACTCGCACAGAAAACAACAATACTTTGTGTATCCCGTTTGCATTCCTAGTAGGAGCCCTATTACTTTTAGATCACCACATATTTTCCATTCGTATTTTAAGTATTTTATTTTTGTTAACAGCATCTTCATGTTGTCATAGTTCTCTTTCATGTTTGCAGCATGACCAAGGGGAATGGACGGTTGAGTGTTTCCGTTGTGAATTAAAACAGCTTTCAAATTTACTTTTGATGAGTCTATGAAAAGTCGCCAATCTGCTGCGTTATGTTGCAAGCCAAGAGCTGCGAACAGACCTTCAATGTCTTGACAGTAACATAAAGTGGTGTCTTCCATGACATAATATTGAACCAAGAGACGATGCCGGTTTCTAAAGTGCGTGAATTTTGTAACTTTTTCGAAAAGATTCTACTGCTGCAAGCGCGAACCTAACATTTCTGATGGCAGTTTTGATAAATTCAGGTCACGTACCAGATCATTCAGGTAACTTTGGATCAATAAATGAGGCTTCGCAGAAGTAGACACCTCCACAGAGAACTCAGAATCCGACTTTTCAGTATCCTCCTCTGATGGATTCGTTTCTAATTGAAAATTTTCTGGAGGTCTCGGTATGGGCAATGATTCGTCGTGTGGAACAGGCCTTATAGCCGATTCGACGTTGTTTACGGTATGTGATGTGTTTCTTTTTTTTCTTTGTACATCCTAAAATGTTTGTTATGCAGAAGTAGCAATCCGTTGTGATTTTTTGGCTCTCTCCAAATCATCAGAATCGCAAACAACATAACCTTACGTGAACATATGAAACATATGAATTTATACATATTTTAGTAAAACTCCATAAATTCCATAAAAACCTGACGTGATAGAAAAAAACTAATTACATATCTGAAATCAGCGTGAAATTTCCTATAAGATTTAACTACTTTTGTTAAAGGGACAAAAAATGTGTTGACCAGAGTAATTATCTTAAAAAAATTGTGAACTAAATATTTATTTTGTATTCATTGTATTATTTCCATAAAATCATAAATTAAGTTCAGCTAATCTGTAACACGACATTCATTGACTGTTAGGCGGTACGAAGTTCGCTGGGTCAGTTAGTTATAAATATTTTCGTATTGTTAATATAATAGAGCTATTGATGAATAGAAGTGGACCGTTTTATTCTCTGAATATGTCCTATTTTGAAAAGCTTTTTTAATAATATTCCGACAGCAAAGCATATCCGACCGGATGCTTCCAATTTTAAAAAATCTCGCGAGCCAATACCATAAAAACATTTATGGCTGGTTCTGACGAATGTACTCAGTCAACTGTATGAAAGTCAACAATTTTATGAAAGCCAATTATTTTGATCAGTTATGATAATGCACTCATTATATTTTTTAGTTGTCTTTAAAATAGTTCAGATACTCAAACTAGTATCATGCAAAAACTTGTAATAACTACCTGATACTTACAGTAGCTTGTATATTACTAACTATAATATATTGTGGCACGTCCGAGAGTCGCAAATTCGCCAATTGGATATGAATCCAAAATAATTAAAATAAACTATGCTGAAGGCAATTTCTTTGGAAAATTAAGCAGTTTTTGGAGCGCAACTGCGCTTTGACAATTTTGGACGTCCTTGCCCTAAGGTTGTAGCACACCTGGTTTTGGTGCCCGGGGTGGCCTAATCCTCCCTTAGAACGGTAGTAAGTCTCGGTACGTCTCGGCGACCCTGAAAGAGGCTGGTACGTTTTCCCCCG
This sequence comes from Micropterix aruncella, assembly GCA_944548615.1. NCBI lineage: Eukaryota > Metazoa > Arthropoda > Insecta > Lepidoptera > Micropterigidae > Micropterix > Micropterix aruncella. The sequence goes on along the minus strand of OX155980.1, from coordinate 55,156,946 downwards.
TGGCGCGATCGGAAAAACTGAGATCACGGTTGCCCTCTGCGGTAGCCCGCATGCAATGTGATACAACGAGTAGAGATCACCTTTCTGCAATAGCCGACGCCACGCCTCATCGCACAGTGGCACGGAAAGTATTCTTTATTCAGCAGTTAACGTTTAATTCGTCTGATTTATGACCATTGTCTAAATATGTTTATTATTACAAAATGCAATAAATATGAAAAATGTTTGTCTTTAAGTTTGGTTTGATACAAAATCGCTTTCGAAGCTAGGTCAACATTTTGATGCAACAAAAAAAATATTCTGAATTTTTTGACGAAATAAGTGAGTAACCTACTTGATTAGGTAAACTGTAAGCAATTTTGTAATTAAAAAAATATTAATTGTAAAACTCCAAGGAGTAAAGTGGTTCGGCAACACCACAATCACCATAAAATAAATTTGAAATAAAATGAATTAATAGAAAACAACTGATAAAATACGGATATCTTACATGTGTACCTTTCTAGTAGTAAGGTTATTGCGTCAGGGAATGAGATGTATGGGTGTGGCGGACGAAAAAAAAGATACAGACGGAAAGATAGGGGTAAGCAGTCCATCCCGCGAACGCGTAAAGCTAGGATGCGGATCGAGGTGTCGATGTCGTTTGAAAGTATTAGGTCTTTGAATTGAAAACTTTGATTTTTTTGTGATATTGAACATTTATTTCGATGCAAATTGGAAAGAGCATTTCATTCAATGTATTGTCCATCGCTATTGTAGGTCCAATATCAATGTGCACCTGAAGTCATAAAGCATTAGGCCGGACGATGCGCGTAAGGATGTCCAACGAGTCGACGTTGCTTATCGATAATTTACTCAAATCAAATCAAATAATTTATTCTCTTAAAAACTTATGTGTAGTTGCGTAGACATTGTATCATTGCTTACATTTATACTTCTTACATTATTTAATTCCCTATAATGTTGCCGAACAAAATGAAAAATATTTATTATTTAGAATGTCGTACAAAAATACATCGGGATTTTTTTATAGAAATCGTTTTTTTAACCATTTTTTTTAATGTGGAGTTTATTGATTTAGTATTTTAAATGGCATTAAAATTGAAATTCTTCGTGTCGCTTTCATCACTATCATAATAATGAGCTTTCAGGGAATAAAAGGAATTCAAGAGAAATCAATAATGACTAAGCCAATACATTACAGTGTTGCGAAATACATAACTGATGAATTGAAATATTCTGATAGATAAAAGTAGCGATTGCAAAATATTTAACGACCAAATTCAAGCATTTGTGTCATTGTCACCTAACTAAATGTAGCTCTGTAATCAATTGTAGTTTGCCGGCAGTCAGTTAGAGTTTGTCTGTCGAGCAGTGCGGTGCAGTATAATTTCTAACAGTGCAACTAAGGAGGATTTACAACCATCAATGGAGACATTATTTTGTAACGTGGAATTACTAAAGTTGAAGGGCGATATTAACATACAAACTCGGTGTCTTATCCATAACGTTTTGACATTTTTTGACGAACTTAAAAGAGACCCAGCAAAAATTTCTGTCATCAATCTTAATAAACCTCAAGAGCTGACGGCGTCAATTTGTGGAGTATCTTTGCGGACTGTCAAAAAAATAAAACAAGAAGTTTTACAATCAGGGCTTCCTACTACACCAAGAGAGACGTTTAAGAAGCCGGCAACTGTAACCAATTTAGATAACTTCGACATCGATGTGCTGAGACGTATCATCATATCATATTATGATAACGGAGAATATCCTACCGTGGACAATATACTCAACAAATTTAAGGATGCCATACCTGGATTTAAATGCGGGAAAAGTTCCATGAAAACCATTTTGCAGAGTATAGGTTACAAATATCGAAATGGCGACGACGGACGGAAATATTTAATGGAAAGGAGTGACATTAAGTGTGCCAGAATGGACTTTTTAAGAAAAATGCACAACTTAATTACCACCAATGATTCTCGATCCCGATTTTACCTCGATGAGACCTGGGTTAACCAGAATCATTCAAGAAGACGTATGTGGCACGACGAAAACGACGAAGGTGGATTTAAGAACCAGAAAACCGGAAAGGGATCTAGACTTATTCTTTGTCATGCTGGTTCTGCAAGGACTGGTTTCGTTCCAGAGGCTAAATTGTTGTTTAGAGCGGTGAAATCTAAGAACTTAGACTATCATACAGAAATGAATGGTGACACATATATGGAGTGGTTCGAACGTTTTTTAAAAGTACTCGAAGAGCCATCCATTATTATCGTCGATAACGCAAGTTACCATTCAGTTCAGCTCGAAAAGATACCTAATTCAAAAACGAAGAAAGCAGAAATACAAGAATGGTTGAGAAAAAAAAACATTGCTTTTGAAAGTACCGAGATTGTAGAGGAGTTAATACGTAAGGTGAAAGCAAGTAATCCTTCGAAAGTGTATGCTTTGGATCAATTGGCAAACGAATTAGGACACGAATTGATACGCTTACCACCATACCACTGTCAATATAATCCTATTGAGCTCATCTGGGCTCAGGTTAAAGGAGAAGTCGCTTCGAAGAACAATACGTTTAATTTAGCAGATGTCGAGAAATTCTTTCACGAAGCCGTCGAAAATGTTACACAGGAAAATTGGGCCAAGTGTGTTAAACACGCGGAAGATCTGCAAAGAGCTGATTTTGAAAAATATATTTACAGAGACCAGCACCGTTTGGTTATAAATCTACAAGATAGCAGCGACAGCAGTTCAGATGACGAGTAAAATATAGCTTTTTTAATATATTTGTTTAGCCTGACCAACCTATAATTGTATTTTTTGTTAAAATGTAATTTGTAATATTTAGTACTTAGTTTCATGTTACATTTTAAGATAATATTTAGGTTAATGTAGATATTTTTTTAATATTCTTTAAACTTTTATTTCACTTTATTGTTGCATGTATACGTTAGTTTGTATTTATGAAAATTTTTCTTAATAAATGAGTTTAAAACTAACTAAACCAATTATTACAAATAAACCCATCGAAAATTTTCATCATAATCTATAATATCCATCGATATCTATTGTCATCTTTATCGATCCAACCATCGATCCATCATAATCCATCGATATTCCATCGATACATCGATAATCCATCGATACTGCTATTATTATTTTTAAAACACGCATCCCCATAGTGCGAGCGAAAGACAGCGAGTGTGAGCGAGAGGTCCGGCCTAATGATTTATGACTCCAAGTGCACGTTGATATTGGCCGTACTATAGCTATGACGTTCTCAAATCTTTCTGGCAAGAGACAGATTCCCCAGCGGAAAAAGTCTTCGTCCTTGGAGGCTATCCACGAATCCAGCCATTTTTCAATATCCTCGAAAGACTGGAAGCGCTACTCGGAAAGGCCATGGGCCATTGACCGTAACAAATAGTAGTCGGATGGCGCAATATCTGGGGAGTACGACGGGTGAGGTAGGATGTCCCAGCGAAGCGTTTCCAGGAAGTTCTTGACCTGCATCGCGACGTATGGTGGAGCGTGGTCTTCACAGCATCGCTCAAATTCTGGAGCTGAGGTCGCCCGTAGCGATCGCCCGTGATGGTTTCTCCCGGTTTCAGCAGCTCCAAATAGATGACACTCTTTTGGTCACACCAAATGCAAAGCATTACCTTGGATCCGTGAATGTCTCTCTTCGGCGTGGCTGTTGAGGTCGATGGAAGTGATTCACCGGAGTACGAGCGATATTTTTTGCGTTTGGGGTTCTCGTAATAGATCCACTTTTTGTTGCCGGTGATTATTCGGTGGAGAAAACCTTTTCTTTTCTGACGGCGAAGGAGCATTTCACAAGTCGTGAAACGTCTTTCGATGTCTCTTGGCTTCAACTCGTGAGGAACTCGATGCCCTTACATTTGAATGACTCCCATAGATTTTAAACGTCTCGAAACGGTTAAGGGATGAACATTAAGCACTTCACTTATCTTTGCCAGCGTCAGACTCGAATCCTCATGGAGTATGGACTCCAATTCGGCTTCTTCAAATTTTTGCTCCTGGCCTGGGCGCTCTTTGTCTTGCATGTCGAAATCACCACTTTTGAATCGGAGAAACCAAGTCTCAACAGTCCTTTCTGTCGGAGTAAATTCCCCGTAAGCCTCCAGCGGCAATCTATGACATTCTGCGGCAGTTTTCTTAAGATGAAAGCAGAAAAGCATTGCTTCCCACAAATGACGTTTTGTCGGCTCAAATTTCGACATCTTCGAAGCTAACAAAATTACCGTTGTTGACACTTTAACGAAATGACACAGACTGACAATTGAAGCCTAATGATGACGCTTTGACAGGAATTATTTTGCAATTTGGTAAATGAATAGAAATATAGGTTACGGTATTTTTTAGGAAATCAAAATTTTCCATGCAAGGTCCTAATACTTGCGATTTGGGTATCAACAATAATAAAATAAATTTTATAAATATTGAAATATGAGAAATGACTTTTTTTTTTTTTTTGCATAAATGAAACTGTATTTACACCCTTTTTCTGGGGGGTTCTCGGGGATTCTCGCCGTGATCTGAAGTCGGCATGACATAATATTGTTTCGCCTTGAATCATTTATAATTGTTCCATTTTTCAAAATAAATTTAAAAAAAAAGGCAGTAAATAATATTTTTTTCGGGCAATCGATGCATATTCAATTTATAATATTTATTTAGTTTGCCATTCTAGCAATTTCTCATCAGTTTAATTTTCTTTTTTCTTATCAATTTATTTATTTGGAATTTCTGTCATATTTCCTAGCAATGACCTATTGTGCGTCGCGACGATGTCCCTAGGGCAGATAGGACCATCACTGTTACAAAGATGAAAATCAAGAACTTTGCGGTCAACGACGACTAACCTTCGAATATCGTAGTAATATCACTTAAAGTGGGCGATGGCGGTGGCGGTGCGGGTATGAGATCCGGCGGTTTCGATGACTGAGTACTTATTCAAGAAAATACAATAACTTTTCATAAAATTTGGTCCGTTAATTTTTCACCAAATGTAGTTATTCAACTAAATATTTTTCCAGGACTTTAGAAGGTTGTACTAAAATCGCAAACTATATCAGATTGTAACAAGGGAGGTACGTAGGAATAACTTGTCTTTTAATTAAGAAACTATATAATGTATACATAAATTTTATGACAAAATAAAATTCATGTGAGGTTTGCGCCTAATGCAAATTACACAGATGTTTAATGCGGGGTCGAATATTGGATAATGATAACCTCATATTCTCATTAACTGAAAGCAGCTTTCCCGTCTATAACTCTTTTTATTTGTGAGTGCTGAAAATCCTAGCTCACCAAGGTAAGAAGTTGAAAATGGCAATAAAATAACAACTGCTTTATTGTGTAATGATTGGTATTCCTTGGAAATATATATCCAGCATATTCTTGTTATTCTCGAAGTGCCTCTCCATTACTGGAGGTTGGCCGTTAGATCTGAATACTTTTGTCGGTCTTGCGCCATCCGGAAAAGCTGTTCCGTACTGGTGATCCCGGTTCACTCTCTGACATTGCACAACCACGACTTATTTACCTTCCACGGCGTCGTTTACCCTCAATTTTGCCCATCAATATTAGTTGAAGCAGCTGATATCTGTCATGCCGCAGCACGTGCCCCAGATATTCAATCTTGCGCTTTTTAACGGTATGCAACAATTTTCGGGTCGTACCAGCACGCTGAAGCTCTTTTTCGTTCATAACTTTATATGTCCAGCTTATACGGAGCATTCGACGGTAGCACCACATATCAAAAGATCTAACCGCTGTCTGGTGTCTAGCGATTGCAATCCAGCAGCATTTTCAATCCAGCTGGATTTTTGCTGGACCAACATTATTCCAGCTGGAGCCAGCGCGGATCCAGCAATTTATTGATTTACGAGGAAATTAAACTGTTTTTTTTAAACACTTAAGAAACGTTTTAATTAAACATTTTAATAAAATTACAAATTACAATAATCAAATTATAAAATAAACTCTTACTTTTTAGAGGTAGAGTAGACAGACAGAGTAAAAGTTATAACAAAAGTAAGTAGGTATTTTCTTGACAAAGGATTAATTAAAACATTTTTTTTTTCTTCTGGAAGTATGATCTCAAGAAACAATGGTGTTGTCTCCCAACCGGCTTCTTAATGAACTGCATATATCCGGCTGCAGAGAAGGCCCTTTCTGCCTCTACGCTTGTTGGTTTCAGGGTCATCAGATAATCGTAAATTAAAGTTAGGTTTTCACCTCTTACTCCCTCACTTTCATAAACAGCCATTTCGTTTTTTAATATCTTATCATAATCCTTCTCAGTTCTCGTTTCTTTCGGTTTCATGAAGTTTTCTTTCTCACGTTTTAGTTGAATCTCCAGTTCTTGTTTCAATGCTAAATTCAGGGAATCCGGTTTATCCTGTCCATCGTTTTCTACTTCCAGTATATCTTCTTCCTCTTGCACTGTTGAAGGTTCCACTACATATGTGTTTACACGATTCAGCATATTTTTCATCTCCTGACGCATTGCATATTTTTTTGGTAATGGGAAAGTATAATCCGGCGTTCTAACTCCTTCGTCATACTTCTTCTGGTTCTGTAGATAAATCAGCATGCCTGTGACCTCAGTAAGACGCCGTTCTTCGAATCTTTTGCGGAGTGCCTTAGTAATATCTGCACTCAAGATTGTGTCCTGGCTTCTTAGTTTGTCTAAGACAAATTTTAGGGTTGTGTCAGCAGTTATCAAACTCGACTCTCTTCTGGAGAGAGCTTCTACGGCCAGTTTAACCGGTTGAAGACTGGCGATCAACTCACTGATTAGTGACCACTCGACCGCTGAGAATTTAGTTTCTGAGCCAGTGTCTATTAAGGCTTTATCGATGCAAACTTTTACACTATAGAAACGTTCCAGCATGCTGAGCAAACTGTTCCACCTAGTGCAGTAGTCAAGAATCACACTCAATTCTTTGCCCTTTGCTTTCTTTATATATTTTTGCAAATACATATCATCTTTGGTAGGTGATATTTTAAAAGTCTTTACAACTTTTCGCACTTTTTTAAGAAGTTCGCTGTATCGCGGAATCACTTCATGTTCAGCCGGTGTTTGTTCAATTACTACTTCTAAGCCTTCATTGGTGTCGTCCGAGTCTTCGTCATCATAATATTCGTCCTATTTCGTCTATCTCTACCTGTTCTACTTCTTTTTGAGTTTTCTTTTTATATAGAACATCTACCACAGCTCTACAATGCTATCAGCAACTGTGCAAAGCACAGTTGCTGATAGCATGGTAACAGCCTACCAACTTTGACCATAACGCTTGCACTGATACCAATGATATCGGTTTCAAAGTTTAGAAGCTAGACTTTGCGCCATTATTTGGAAAGTTAATTACTTGCGGATCCGAAGCGCTGGATCCAGCACCCGGTATCCAGCAGGCCGAAAAATGTGCTGGATCCAGCTGGATTGCTGGATGAGGGATCCAGCAATTGCAATCGCTACTGGTGTCTTCTTTTATGGTCCACGCTTCGCTGCCGCACATAACCACTGGCCAGATGTAGCAATGCAGGATACATTTTCTAAGTCTTAGATTTATTTTCCGGCAACACAAGACTTTTCTCATTTTATTAAATGATGCACGGGCGATTTCTATCCAGGTCTTAATTTCTTGATCGGAGTCCCATATTTAATTCACCCATGAACCATATACTAAGACCTAATTTGAAGTGTTCGGTCATTTTTAGTACTGAAAAGGCTTTCTTCTTCAGCGGAATCTTATTCAACAGAGCCGGCGACAGAAACGTTAAAGGAATCTCTTACCGAATCGTATGTCTTGATATCAATATTAGGAAAACCTTTGACAATTTCCTGCTGTAAGAGCACGACGGAATTCAGTATTAAAGTGGTTCATCACGCGTTTTCATTCCCCATACGTTTCTAATGTATTGAAATTATAATTATTATTTCTTTACTAAAAAATGTACGAAAAATTAGTTTTCCACGAAATTAATTTCTGGAGCTTGTGATGTTTGCAAGTGTTTCATTTTTAACGCCAAAAATTGTCAGGAAAAAAACACGACCAATTTAGTAAAAAAACTAAAAATGAACGATTTCCAATCGTCGCCAATCTATAAAATTCATCTCGCCGGATCAGATGATCATATTCTCATTTTGCTCCTGCATACTTGCATTTGCTCAAAAAAAGTCCTCACGAAAGCCAACTTTGTGCTGCAAGTTTCATTGCTAGGTCCACAAATGTAAAAGTTACCTTTTCTTAGCTAAAGAATAACTCGAAAACCTGGCGACACACCAGGACGATACTCGAGGCACACCGTTGAGCCGCGGCACACCGGTTGAAAACCACTGCTCTAGGCCGAAACACCGTGAGCCTGGATATTATGGCTAGGGCGCTTTGGGGCAGAAGGTCGCGCGGCTGCCGTGATCGGAGCGAGACGGAACGTGATCGCCAGACAAGGGTGCAGATTAACGGGCGCGGAACGAACGCCCTAGCGGAAATTAAGCGCAAATGCAAGGGGGGATCGATACAACTCGGGCTGCGTGACTGCGGCACTCACGTTCCGACTAACGGGATTAGGCGTCTAGATTAACGGGTCAGGAGTAGCGATTTCGCAATGCCGGGGGACGATTCCTGTATTTCCCAATTAAGTCATAGGTTCCAAGAACTGGGAAGACTACTGTACAATCAGTCAAGCGCGATGAGTTTGAGTTAAAACCCAGAACACCAAACGCCGCCATTATATTGCGCAGCACATTAGACCGATCCCTAATAGTTATCGACAAATACGCAACGGCGTATTTGTAGGGACTTCATTTTTGTGACATGTATGTAGCAATGCTGACGCTACGCGTTATTTTTTGCATCCGCTGTCTCCTGATGAATTTGCAGATTTTCCAAAACACTTAAGGGGTAGGTACTAATTAAAATAAAACCATTCCTAGTACGCCAGCGCCAGGTGTCCCGGAATCTGACCTGCTGAGTCTACCCCGTTATTCTATGATTAAACACTGTCTGATCTGAAAGTATCAGCTTTGACAAAACTCATGCACCTTTTTGTCGCTGGCTCCTTAACTAAAGGTGACGCGGGCAAGTTTCCTTGCTCGTGTCAATCTTGTTTCCGATTCATTGGCTATCGGCTATTTTGTTTTTATTTAAACAACCACTGTGGCAATTCAATAAGGCTCAGAAAGCAAGCTCGCCTTATCACAAGAGTGCCTAGCAAGGTGGGTTCGGATTCACTGTACTAAGCACATTAGAAAAAATACAATATTAACATTTAATTTTAATGTATGCGCTATTTAACCTGGGCTCAGACAGATGTATTTTCCAAATCTTAAATTCCTTTTCTTGCCTACTCTTGTATTTTTATGTGTATACTAGATGACCCGGTGAACTTCGTGCCGCCTAAAATGTATTTGATTGTAACTCTTCATAAGCGTTTATTAATCCTAATGAACCTTCCAAATCTAATTCATTAAAATCTATAATATGGCCGAATCATGAACGGTTTGAGTTTCATTTGGTGATTAAATGAAAGTCGTTTGTGATTGAAATAAATTGAATGTATTTAATTTACATGATAATATATAAATGCAGTTCACATTCAACATAAAACATTCTGGTAAATATGTTTTTCGTTTTGTTTTCCGGCGCGTAAATAAACAAAAATGATGAATTTCCGTCCGATGGCTTTACGAACATGGGACATACAGTTGTCCATGCGCGAAATACGGAAATTCCAAGTTAATTCAACAAAATTCCAAAACGCGTGATTTGTCATCGTGACGGCCAGACGCACGGGGAATCTAAATTTCATTTACCAAGTGTACAACTGTAGATTGTCTTTCGTATGTCGCAAAGGAAAAGATGCGCCAAATCGCCTCGTTGCTGCTGACATAGCGACACGTCTGATACTGAGATACACCTCGTTTGAATTCCTCACAGCGAAAACAGCCATATTGCTTTATTTTACGTATTTGCATATGTAATTTATCGAGTTGATGAGGTGCAGTATTCCACATTGATTTGCGCTCTAAAAGCCTTGGACAATAAGGCACAATCTAATGATTGACCACATTTACATCTTGCCCTTTGACCTTCACAACTGCAGATCGCCCATTGTCCGCAACTGATCGGCGACGATACAATGGGTATTCGTTATTGCCTGTGATGGTGTTAGCAATCAGGTCTCTCGGGTAACGCCTGGAACAGTTACTATAGAGCATACAGGGCGAGATGTTGTTATAAACTTCGCGAAGTCCATAGATCATATTCTTAGGCACCAAAGAAAGCAATTTCGGATTAACTGCTTCATCATGTATTTCGGCCGAGATGATGGAATCATCTCACATCAGTGCGGTTTGCACTTGAAGTAGCTTGCCGCACATTTGACTGACTTCCTCGACCTATGTTATCTCTTCTTCTCGACATTGTAATGAACACTGTAAAACGATACGGAATTGTTTTCACGCTCACTCAAATCGATCGAAATTTCCATGAGGTCTTTACAGTCTTGAAATCCCCAAACTAAGTCCAAATTCGTGGTTATGTCATTAAAAAAAAAGGTTGTGTCACCCCAAGATTTTCCTGTCAAGTAGCCAGGAACGTAATTCATTTGAATATTAATATCATTAATCCTACAACAACAACCCCCCCCCCACCCCAACATAGCGACACCCTTTAAAACTCGAAAATCGAAATCGAAATCGATTTTGACTACGACTTTTCGACTTTTCCGACTTTTTGACTTTTTTACTTTTCAGACTTTTTTTACTTTTTCGACTTTTTTTGGCTTTTTCGACGTTTTCAACTCTTTCTACTTTTCCGACATTTTCGACCTTTCGACTTTTTCGTCATTTCCGACTTTTCCGACATTTTCGACTTCTATTACCTACTTATTCGACTTTTTTGACTTTTTCGACTTTTTCGACTTTTTCGACTATCTGACTTTTTTGCTTTTCCGACTTTTCTACTTTTTTGACTTTTTTGACTTTTTCGATTTTTTTGACTTTTTTTTTGCTTTTCCGACTTTTCTAATTTTTAGATTTTTTTTACTTTTGCGACTTTTTCGACTTGTTAGACTTTTTTCACTTTTTCGTTTTTTTTTTACTTTTTTACTTGTTTTTTTTGACTTTTTTACGAAATTTCACGTCGCAAATAAATACCTTTGTAAAGAGCGAGTATTTTAATATCTGCGAGATACATTAGGGGATGATTGGCGTATATGTGAAAAAGAAAATACAGCGTACCATTAAATAGTACCGATTTGGTTATGAGTCAAAATAATCGTTATAAATAATTATATATGAACTAGAAAATAAGCTCTTTCATAGCGGGCTGATTGCTATGAATGAAGCTGGATGTTGATTTGAGTTTATTGGCTGATGCAAAACAGGATAAAAAACTATTTTCGAAGAAAATTGAACGACTAATCGATTGCTTTACTAAAATTGCCGGTGACATTACAACCAATCGCCAATGTCTGTTTCTATAATCGCATCCGCAACCAGGTATATGATTCTCGGGACTCGTTGGCCCTGATGCTAGTAAAACTAAGCGACGACGCCACTGATCTGGGAAACACGTCGGCGCAACGCGTACCAGCCTGACCGGCCAACTGACTGTGGCTGCATGGACTTAGACATAATCTAATAATTTTCCTCGTGCTCCTAATTCTCCTGGTGTAATATTTGTCTCGATCCACTGAGGTAAAATGGAGGTTTTGTCGAAAGTGGCCCCAGCTATAGGCATTGATTATAATATATGGTATTAGATTGCTCAACTCCATAGTACCATTTGGCAACCCTTCTGCGCCGGCGAAATGCAGGATGCGCTGACAGCATTAACGGCGAAATGAATACCCATCTAATTAGCTATCTATGTCTATGAATACCCATCTAATTAGCAATCATCTACCTTGATGAAGAATGGTTTTTAGAAAGAAATGATTGATTATAAAAACCCGATAATTTAACCAATGACAGCAATAAAAAACATTCAGGTATTAGTGCCTTCTATCACAGTTTTTATATAGGTTTTTATTTATTATATATTTATATTTTTATAATTTATTTATTTTATTCATTTATTATTTACTATTTATTACCTATTACTTATTATTATTTATTTATTTATTTATTAATTACTATTTATTACCAATTACTTATTATTTATTATTTATTTATTTATTATATTTATTATACCTATACAGTTTTTATTTTATATTTTTATAAATTACAGAAATAATACGGAGATACAGAATGCTATCTATTAGTCTATCTGAACTTAATGTGTGTAATTATTTAGTAATCAAACATTTATACCAAATTAAAACTTGACATCGTTATGTAAATAATAAAAGAGCTATGCTTTAAAATTTCGTTTGTTTTTATATTATTATTTTATCCGGATATAGGCTGGTTTAGAGTGCCATCTAAAATGCACCGCCATAACTATTATATCGAACATAAGAACGAACTCTAGAAAGAACGAACCTAGCTGCCAACTCGTAGTACTGCATTGAGAAATATAATACGCTATTTTATCAATGGTATATAATTACCAGTGGTACCAACCTATTTTATATCGAATATGTTCCAGTGAAATAAGGAATCGTCGCTTATTTGTTTGTAGAGCTGCGGGGCGGTGACCCTCAGGCAATATTTCCGCGGGCAATATCGACGTCGCCTTTACTGCGATCCATTATGAGATGAGACAGGCCTCGAGAGGAGACTTACGACCCGAACGAGACATTTCTTTCACCGACATTAAACAGACAAGAGGGCGGACGGCGGCAGTTAGAACCGCGACCGTTTCCTCCTAGGACGTCGAATCGAAGCCATTAATTAGCCACGGCCAGAGTGGCCACTGGCAGGGCAACCGCAGATGCGGGCAGATTAAGGGGAGGATACATGGGGAACCACGAAAACAACTCATTGAATAATCAAAATAAAAGGCACAATTACAAATTTTTTAACTATAAATTTTATACAATTGGTACCGTACATAATGCTGATAAGAGTAGATTTTTGAGAAAAAAGGTAATACGAAATACTTATTATTATTTAGTTATATAAGAACATAAGGTTAGATGACGTGGAGCGACATGCTATCGATTCGGCAAACGGCAATCGGTTTGTAGATACATAGATGAAAAAGGGAATGATCTTAGGACTTATGACTTACGGCATAAATTGATGTGATGAGATGGATTGGATGGGATGGATGTGCTAAAACTCTGATAGAATTATTGCAAGTTCCGCGGAAATTTATATTAAAAATGATCATTTGCAGACCATAACGTCATCCTACCGATAAACTTTACAAGGAAGCTAGAGCCCTTGATTTTAGGCAACTTTTTTCTAAAAACTTCGCTCTTAAAGCAATATTTGGAAAATAATATGAATTTCGGAATACTTTCTGGACCATCGAGACAGGTTTTAGAAAAAAGTTTATTAATACCTAGTATGAAAACATCATTTGGACAAAGACATACTCTTCCATTACGCCGAGATTTAACAATATGATCAATATCACGAGTGATGTCAGACTAACCATACATCAAAACTTAGAAATCATAATTTGATAAAACTTAGGTGTACAAATTATGAACATATTTGAAATATGTATGTTGATTATATTTTAATATTGAACAATTAGTAACAATTCTTTAATTCTGTTGTTATACAATGTTATATAATTGTATTGTTATACAATGTTTTGACAATGAATTAGATTTATTTTGACTAGGTAATATTATATTATCTACCATATATTAAATACTAGCTGCGCCCAGCGGTTTCACCCGCGTGGTGATGGAAAATTGTGATAATGATGATAGCAAACCATATATCTTTATAAATTATAGCCTATGTGTTATTCTGATGTGTAAGCTATATTATTGTAAAGTTTCATCAAAATCCATTGAGTAGTTTTTGCGTGAAAGAGTAACATACATCCAAACATACATACAAACTTTCGCGTTTATAATATTAGTAGGATAGCCTATGTGTTATTCTGATGTGTAAGCTATATTATTGTAAAGTTTCATCAAAATCCATTCAGTAGTTTTTGCGTGAAAGAGTAACAAACATCCATACATACATACAAACTTTCGCGTTTATAATATTAGTAGGATAGTAGGATAGAATTTAAATTTCGAATGTCAATTTCTTAGATATTTTTCCTACTTACTTGACAGTTATCGTTATATTTTAGATAATTCCCACTATATCTTTATAAATTATAGCCTATGCGTTATTCTGATGTGCAAGCTATATTATTGTAAAGTTTCATCAAAATCCATTCAGTAGTTTTTGCGTGAAAGAGTAACAAACATCCATACATACATACAAACTTTCGCGTTTATAATATTAGTAGGATTAATGAATTTTTGTATTTTATGAAATCGGAGACGAGTCGCGGTTGTTTGGCATTATAAAGAAGAAAAAAAGATATAAAACGAATTTACCGCGTGAAGATTACACCCGTCTTTTCGGCGACGTTGCAGCCGCCGTTGCCTAGGGTAGACAGTCTACAACGGCGGCTGCAACGTCGTCGAAAGTCGGGTGTTAAAAACTTCACGCGGTAAATTCGTTTTCGTATTTTTCTTATGACTTTTTAAAAAAAAAATAGTTTTAAGCGTATTATAATTGTCAAACTCTATTGAACGACCTGTTAGTTCCAGTTATTGCCGATTTTATATTAGAATAGCGTTTTCGTTGTTTATTTTGAAGGACGGCATTTTAAGGCAATTTTATGATTATTTTACTAAAACTTTTACATAATTTATTGTAATATTAGAGCCCTGTCCACCATAGAAGAGGCTAGTCCCAGTTGGGTGACAAAATCAAATAAGCATAAGGTCATGGTTTTGCATGCAACTCCTATTATTTCTTTAAGCAAAATCAATGTTTATGTAATTATTTTTTTAATAAATGAAATAAATAAATCATTTTGAATAGTTTAGCATACGGCGTCTACCATACTGCCACCGGTCGCCACTGATATACTTTTAAATTTGCTGGAAAATGTGACTAGGTTCAAATTTTAAATAACCAAACTTAGGCAACCATATTCTACAAAAGAAACGTAAAATACATCTCTATCAACTGGAACCAAAATTCTCATTTGCCTATTTTCGTGAACACTTATAATGACTTCTAAGTTATTGTAACCATGTGCTCACAAATATCACGAGGAGGTGGTTTAGTTATTCGAATCAAATCTCATCATCATCATAATCCACATCTTTTACAGAGTATTGCCATAGACCTTATTTTATCGCCAATGCCACAAACCATAGCTTAGCGAAATCGCCCTCCTCTCGATCATCTAATATCATATAAGTTGAAATTGCCATACATCAGGTTATTTGAGCTTGCAATCTCGGCTTATTTCTTGATCAGCATCATCTATTCCTAGATCACGTTAGCAGAAAGGTCCGATTGCGCTTTGTACTCTAATGTGTTCGGAGACATAGCCAAGATTTTAGAGTTATTGTAATGGTGGTGCATTTATTTTAGACTACGGCGATTGTCTAGGGTTCATGCATCAGAAAAGTGGACGGCAACCGAAATCAGAGGTTAGTGAACGAATATGCAAGATTCTGCTTCTCCAGCCTACCAACAAGAGTGTACCATCAACGTAGTGACGTATCCTCTTTACTAACAAATATATAAAACTGTATTTAACATATATGTGTGGGTGAAGTAAGTAAAGACATAAATAAATATCGTCACTTGCAGTATCCTTTCTACTACTATGTTCCTGAGTCTGTACAGCGTGCTTCAGACTACGATGTGACTTCCAAGCTGATTCTTTCACATGTGTTTTATATTTTATAGAAATTATTTCTGTAAAAACTGTCAAAACTCAAAAAAATCGCCTTCAGCGCAAATAAGAGGAGCTTTCACCGCCCCTCTAACTCTCCAAAAATGATTTGGCTGCCCTCTCCACGAATCTTAAAACTAATTTAGGGTTATGTACCTACACCTGTCGTGGAGCGGCCAATAAAACGGACGATTCTGAAGTCACATTTTCAGCCGTACGTCTAAATGTTTATTAACTTGTAAAGCTACCGAGAAAAAACGACCTTACATTTTTTGAATCGTATTTTTTAGTTCGTGAGTTACAAAAGTAGTCATAAGTTTTAAAGGCTTTAACCGATTTGAAAAGCTATTTCGGCAATCTGTTTTATTCATCGATGGGAAGAACTCCTTCCCTTAACCCCCTCTTTTCCTCTTCCCCCCTTCAACCCCCACCGCCCCTCTACAACACCTCTCCTGAAATGAAATCTTGTTATGTCAGGTGGTTATAATATTATCCGCCTGACACAACCCGAATCCAAAATACGCTCGAATGTAAACGTGCTCATATAAACTTTCACCTCACTCTCTCCACTGGATCGAATAGCACTAAATTATGCATTGGCATGTTACGCATGTGATCGGGGGATTTCCTGATTGGCATCATTCAATTTAATATGCCAACCGTGCCGCGAAGGCGTCTTCGTATCGTAAATGAAGGTCACAGGAGGGAGACAACTCCTTGCGAACGGCAGTTAACGTTCAACATCCCTGCGGTGGCATAGATAAGAGATTCTCCATCTTTCCCAGCCGACGCACCCCTACTGTTTTAGACTTATTATTTAAAAAAACTTACGTGACAAGTCTGTTTGTCCGTCCGTCCGTTCGTACCTGGACCGCAGGAACTAGTAGAAAATGAATAAAGGCAAACGACTCTGTATGGTCTGAAATAAATTACCGTTATTAATTGTGTTTTATTTATTACATTTTTAGTGATTTACTTTAATTTGATGTCATGATGTCTATGTCCTTATTTTCGAATTCTATTGACACGCACTGTGCCCGGTTTGATACGTCAAATGATCCGTTGCACGGGACCGAAATGTTTCCGTAAGCGTGGTGAATTACTAAAGTGAGACTAGATATTGAGGGTTGTCAATTACAACGGGCGAACCCGTCATACTAGAGAGTTTTAACAACATCGTGCAATTCTGTCTGCTATGGAGTGAACGTAAAAGACTTAGTGGACAGCACAATCCACAGTCAAACTACGCTAACAGCCCGTAAGAGTCGAACGCCCTACCGCAAGACACTGTGAAGTGACCAGAGCGGGCAAACCTCGCGCGCTTACTACCAGATTTAGACAGAATTCTCCATCCTCCAGTCTGGTCACAGGTTCGAGGTTGCTTGCGTAGCCTCTACCTGACGGTAGCGTTAATTCAGTTCGAATTTATCGCGGACCGAGTCAAATATATTAGAATATATTTCATAAAAGTAAAAAGACTCATAAGATTAACCTGTGGGATCTTCTTTCTAACCTTGTATAGTTAGTATATCTGCAAGATAGATACGGAATTCTAGGTGTGCGAGTCAAACTCGCAGTTTTCTCATTATTTTCTTCGATTTTACTGGTCATCCTCAATTTCTCCTACTTAAAGTAAAAACTTCGTTTCCACAGAAGTACTCCAAGTAAAGTTCTAGCGCTAAATGTACTTAATATAGCACGTATTAATTCCCAGAGTCTGGAATTTCCGGTTTCGTCTAGGGTCGATCCTAATCAGTGCTTAGTTTGATAGCCCGAGAGCCTTATCCATCGCAATTTACAGTTGGAATTTGTTGTGCGTATCGTTATTTTAGTGTAAATTGCCGCAGCGTGAGTGTAAAATTTAAAATCAATTGTGGCATATAATCATGTTGAGGATAAGTGGCATTTTTGAAGTCTGATCATAAGGCATAGCTTGATGTTTGCATTGAAATCCTCCAGATAAATTCCCTTTCCCCTCCCATTCCCCTCCTTTTAAAACTTTAGCGTCCTTATAGGTGTTAGATTATTTTGATGTGGCAAATCTGTGCCAACAAAGAGTAAAGTATATACTTCTTTCTATCCTCCTCTATTTTATTTGTCATACTCTTTATATAGGTTAAGTTATGTAGTCTACTCGCAAATAATGTTCTTACAATAGTATAGGTTAGCTCTAAAATATTGCCTGCAGGCAATAAGCTCGCCTTTTCTTAAGAATAAAGAGTTTTATTATTATTATTATTATTATTATGTTTCTTTCTCAAAACACCTATTTCTTCTTAAGAGCCGTATTACAAAATAGCGTAGGTATTCTTTTAAAATGAGTTGAAAAAATGAACGCATTTTTTTTGGATGTAACTATAAAAGATAGGATAAATAAATAAATAAATAACTATTCAACCCTGGGAGAAAAACCGCGGCACTGAGCGCTCTTCTCTTGCGCAAGCAAATATATACACAATTCTAATTGTTTTTTGCAGATTTTCTCCTTTCTAATGACAATAATTTATATTATGTCGTATTGCTAAAAGAGTGAACTTTAATATAGTATAAGTATTATATAAGAATCTTATTTTATTTCTGAGAAAATTAGAATGATACAGGAAGATTTTTTTTTAATTTTGTGTAATTGTAAGTAATGTATACCTTGGATATGTGGTCAAAAAACGAAAAAATAAAGCCGTAGTGTACATCAAGAATACATGACGGACATAAAAAAAAATAGTATACGGTTTTCGTTGTAGTGATATTACTGTATTAAGGAGCTCAAAGTTTGCCTTCCGAGCGTTTTACGAATAACGACCCTTGGCAGGGTCTACAACTTACAAAGCCGATTGCCACAACACGACACAGAAGGTGTGTTCCAGAAATAGCATCATAAGGAAACTAAATGGGAGTATATCGGGAACCAAACAAGCTACACTCAGAACCTCAGATCTGAGCCTACGCATACCCGCAGTGGAATATGCAGTTCTAGTATGAAATGGATCAACACGCGAAAAAATGGTCCACACTGCTGTGAACGATGCTGCTAGACTTGTCTCCGGCTTCCTCAAACCTACTCCAGTCGAAAAGCTTTATTCGGTCATCGGCATCGCTCCTCCTGCAATACGTAGTGACTTCCTAGCTGATTCTGAAGGTCTAAAGGCGATAGACGACCCAAGACACCCACTGCACGGGCAAGAACAACACCATAAACGGCTCAAATCGCGAAAGTCATTCTTGATCCGCACAAAACCGCTAAGACCACCTTCTATCCTGCCCCGCAGTTGTCAACCCCCATCACACACCAAGACCTGCGAGAGGCGAACGACGAGGCCATCTAGGCCGTATATTTTTGGAGAGACGTATCCTAACCTAGCCCGGACACGTTAACGAACGAACGAACTCTTGTGACATTGTCATTGAGGAACTGGAGTTCTTCCACGCTGTTAGCAATTGGTACAGTATCATCTGCGTATCTTATTGTTGATATTTACGACATCTATATTGGCGCAACTTTCGGATTCATGTAGTGCTTCCTTAAATATGAACTCAGAGTAAAGATTGAAAAACAGAGGTGATATTTTTGAGCCCTGTCCGACTCCGCGCAGTATCTCTATTTCTTGATAAATATTCTGGCCAACGTTTATGTGCGATCTTTAATGTCAGTATAGATTAGTAGTGAAACGCTATTCTTTGCCATCTATTCCCACTTATATTACATTACATTCACAGTAATAAAATGTCACATTCAGCACATCCACAGTAATAAAAGCCACAAAGATGTCGAGTTAAGTTTCATATTTTTATTTTTCGATTTTTTTTTCTATCAATAACCCGGAAGCCTTGAACTTGGCAACGAAAAAGTCATAACATTTTACACCTGTAGCAAAGATCTACTAGCAAAGATTTCGCTCAAAGCAGCATGGTGGAATTCCCATCAGCCATAACTATGGGCAATATATACATAATTTGAATTTAACGTTATTTTAGCGAGCCCCAGAGGGTCCTCGTCGCAGTCTCTTGAAAGCCACAATAGCAATTTATCGTTCGTCCATTTCATACCAAAATATCCGACGGAGGGGTTCAAAGTCGGACAAAACTTCTTGGCAGATATACTAATAAATAAATAATAAAAACTTGAAGACCCCTCGCAAAACAGCTACACATATACCTACATATTATTATGATGATAAGTATATGTATGTTGAAGTATATACAGGAGCTACTGTCGCTATAAAATGGATTACCAGGGATCAAATTATTATTGTTGTTTTTTTTAGAATAAATTGGCGAAAAATGACTCGATTTCTGTTCATATGGCTGTTAGGTTGGCAAAAGAAAAAAACAGGTTGAGTATTTACGAGTATATCCAAAAAAATTAGGATTTTAATACTTTAGCCAAGAATAAGTGCGGACTCTTTCCCACCTTGCACTCTATGCATCTAGGCGTCTTCCGACTATGGGCAGTTCGGCGAAAGCGTTAAGAAGCGCAGAGGAGGTGATATCATTGTCCTGCGTTTTATACAAAGGAGAAGTATAAGGACAGCCGTCGAATAAGTCTGTGACTAACAAACCGTGAAACAAGCTCAATTAGTTGAAGTTTTTGAACTAACTACTATTATAACGGTCTGTATCGATAAGAAAAATGAAACTTTAATATTATTCCAAAGTATTGTGACTAGGAAGTTAATGTTGGACACACTGTCTCCATCAACTTTTCTTACGAATTCTCCGGCTCTTGCGACTACGAAACTTAGAAAGCGTAAATCTTTTATACTACTAGAGCTGTCAACTACAACGGGCCAACCCGCCACCAGAGGAATTTTTAACCATATTAGATCGTCCTATCTCCCATGAGGTGAGCGTAGAAGAATTGGGACGAAAACAGTCCACTGTCTAGTTACGCCCCTAGCCAGTAAGAGACCAACGCCGTACCAAGAGATAACCAGGTTAATCAACCAGCGAGCCGACACTCGCGCTCTTACTTCCAGTTGCAACCATATTACTCCGGTCTCCCGACTGGTTACAGGTTCAAGGTCGCTTGCGCGGTCCTCTCTCTTACGTAGCGGTGATACGGTGTCTACCGAATCTGTTGCGGACCACGGTATCCTTTGCCCGGCTGTTCGCCTAGTATCGGGTAGCCGATAGGTCGTTTCAAAGGTTGCAAGTTTTCCGCAAGGTTGCCGCACTTGCAATAAGTACCTCCGCGCTATAGGAGACATTACTGTTTCCAGACTCCTCCGGCTGTCAGTCGGAATTGCACGATTGGCTTACGCCGCACGGTGCGCAAACCCTCCAGGAGCGCCCGAAGGTTGACTCCTAGGGGAAACTAACCTGCTTTCCCTGCTCATATTACTCTTTGAAATACCGAAAGATCTACACGACGACTTACGTATCACTTGTATGACCCTTTCCGTTTCGGAGTAATGTGAACTTTGGAGACTCCCTATCCGAGCCCTCCCCTGCTCGATGAGGTAAGCTTACAAACACGCAAGTTAAATACGCTTGCAGCGGACGTCGGCCTATTTATAGAATATACGCACCACTTCGCGCAGCATCCGTCGGATCGCGTGATATACGTCAATATTAGCAAACAAAACAAGCGTCACATCGCTAACTCTGGCGGGTTTTTCCGTATGAGAGCCTTTTAAAGACGTTTTCACGTCCAAAATAGATTTTAAAAAATAGATTAATATGTGATTTAAAACTATACTTCGTAAAACTATACTTCGTCAATAGCCAGTAATGGTCATGGTGTCTAAGAAAAAGATGAATATTATTATAGCCCAAGATATGTCAGTTGTGTCGCATACGCAATATCCCTACGACAATGGCCTAGTGTCGAAGGAGAGGGGAGCGCGAGATGCGAGCAGCAAAAGTGTGGGTTTGGGGGTACAGGGATTGGAGAAGGGTGAAAGGAAGGGGGGGGGGGATAGAAGGAAGGTGTGACCTTGACCCAGAGACAAGTAGGTGTGGGAGCGCTGACCTATTCCCTCTGCGGCCCCCACCCTTTTCCTGCCTTCCCGCTCCCTTTCTAGGCCGGCCCCCTTCCCCTATCATACGCACGCATCCACTGCTGGAATCCGCTTTTTCACCCGCCATAGCGGTTGACGGGGAATCTCTTACTCCGTCTCCTCCCACTCCTAAGCTATTACCCCCCCCCCTCTCTCTTTCATCCCACGGAGATGCCGCCCTTCACCATCACACGACCAGTCGATATTACAACGTCCTTCTTTTGAAGAGAAGTTTTTGCCCTTTGACCGTACATATATCGAGAAAGTCTCGATGTGAAGGGGTCACCAAGCTAACTCAAACGCAAATCTACATATCGATATGCTCTATGGATTAAGATGTTTTTTTTATATAAAAAGAAGTTCTTGAGTTTAACTCAATGATAACTAACTATTTCTAACACTTTGGCCGCCTATTGTTGCCGTGACCATACATACCATTTTTAGTCTCAGCAAGCAATCTTGAAATGATAAGCAATAAAAAAAAACTTGACCGTATCCGAATGTTACGCAAGACAGCCCATGGGGCCCTGCAACCACAGGTTTCAACCTGTTTTTTTACATGCACACATTTTTTTCCAAAATCTCACAGCACACTACGTTTGAACGCACAGTTAACGGCAAATTAAGCTTTACATTTTCGCTACAAAATAGTATTTTCACAACTACAAAGAATACCTAAATGTAAGTAAAGGATGATGTGCACTTGACTATACATTGTTTAAAATAAAAGTATGAGATTTGGGCCTGACGCAGGGTACAGATAAATTTTGTTCTTGGGCCAATTGCCGACAGATATACTCTCATTTCTACTTCGATCGATACAAGTATAAAAAAATAATTTTATCGTACTAAAGAAACTTACATTGGTAACGAAAAATTAATTTTAATTACAAGTCGTTCGCGTTTGACACTTTTTATTGTCCGTGCTGAAAATACCTGTTCGCAAAGATAGGACGTTAAAAATGGTAAAAGAGCCATCAGTGATTTTTAGCTAAGTTTAAGTATTTCAATGAAATGTGTATCCAAAAGTTGTTTAAATTCAGGTCCGTGTGTTTTAAGTGTGGTCTATTTTTAACGAGTAAAACTTTTCTTATTCTTCCAAATTGAAACCAACCAAACTGCTGAGAGAAATATTGAAGGGGTCTCTCACTCATTCGAATTCTTTGACGTCAATATTAGGATAGTATCTGACAACCTTTTCTTTCTGTAACACCAATGAATCACGTATCAAAGAAATGGTTGCACCGTCGACGTTTCTCAAAGCAGTGTTCGCAAATATGGATATATATGCCGTGATAAATATGCCGCAAATATGCCGTGATGAATGTGTGATTTCTACATGCTTGATTTTTCAGGGAAACCTATAATTATCCGAGGACCTGCGCCTGTGGTACACCGGTGTGCCGCGGTATACCAATTGAAAGCAACTGCCTTACACTCACTGAAAATACTAAATAAATACTCCCTCCTTCCTTGAAAGTCTACCTACTCCAGACGGTCATTTTTTCACTTCGCGACTACGACGACACTCTCTATAATGGCACAACAGGAGACTGTGCATACTTGCTTCGAACGATGGAAAACTTCTGCCTGATATTCTGATGTGCGTTGAAATCGCGCGACCATGTTAGTCCATAGACCATGATAGGCAAGGCCTCCCATATGACCATGGGAGACCTTGTCTGCTTGTCGGGACACAAGCGATTTTTTTTATAGTTTGGTTCACAGTTTCTATAAATTTAGTGGAATCTATACATTAAGTTATAAACTTACAAATGTACTTGAATAATGCGTATTTAGAATAACACTTGTTACAGAATTTGTAGTTAGCTTCAAGTTTCTAATGTAATTGAGTAAATGTATGAAGGACTTCTGGTCCTATTATCGAAAATTAAAATTTGTAAATAAAATAAATAAATAAAATCACCGTTAGGACCTCACATACGACTTTATATATCTAGGGATTTACATATTTTATATATTTATTGATTTAACATATCTTTTCTGTGCACCCGCGGGCATCAAGAGTGAGATTAGAATCCTTTGTTTGTCTGTTAAATTACATTAATTAGCGATATTGATATGATATTTGATTTTGGGCTGAAATACATTTCAGGTAAAACCCACATAAGTACAATGCATTGCTGTTTTCGATATTTACTAGAATAAGTGCAATAATTTATTTTCACTTGATTTTCAGACTCTTTTGTTTCAACTCCCTTCGATTCATTTTTCGATTGGTTATTTGTTGAATTTGGGTTGTTTGTGATTTTCAGGTTCGCTTTTCAAATTGTTCAATTTTTACCCATCAATAAAAAAAATAATTATTAAAACTCGTAAACCACAGAAGATATTGGTAAATGACTTACATCAAAGTTAGAGGCCTTATAATATGTTAAATATGTTCAACGAAGGGGCATCAACCTTGGTGTGGAATATAATAACAGGCGACGAAACATGGATTTAGAGCTACAACCAAAAGCAGAAATCGATTTATGGCTCTTTCAAAATGAGCCAAAATGGCGCGCGTGCAAAGTGCTGCGAAGCAGATGATCATTTCTTTTTTTAGGAGAACTGGATAGGTGGCTCTTGTTGCTTTGGAGAATCATCATACCTTGAATAACGATTTGTACACAACTATTTTCTTGCCTGAAGTTATTGACGAACTCCGTGAAAGCAACCGTGAAGCTGCATCATCTTGCACCATGACAGTGGCAGCTCTCAAACGCCCAGACGCCAACAAGCCATCCTCCATATAGCGCCGACTTGGCACATTGAGACTTTTTCTTGTTCCCAGAAAAAGAACCAATTACGCGGTCAACTTTAATTAGTCTCGTAGGTACTAGCAGTTAAAATCTGATAATATTTTGACAAACAAGAAAGTTCGACAAGCGAATACACAGTTTCTTGTTTAGTTTCGCGTACAAATTTACCTCCTTGAGAGGTCGGACGCGGTAACGAGAACACTCGGATGGCATAGTATAGTTCTACCGAGAGGGCTCTCGGTAGAACACCAACTCTGTGGCTCATGTACAATAGAAAGAAATATCACCGTATCAAGGTACATTCCATTGTTGATCCCTCGATTAAAATGTCGCAATATGGAACCTACCTGTATTGTCAATGGCGAAAGGATTAAAATGAATGCAAACCGAGTTCATTATGCTAATTGAATTTGCAAGCAAATCCAACACTCCTGCCGACTGAGCCACCGTGGTAACCCTTCAAGTTTTATTTTATTTTATTCGGAATTCCTACAGCGTTACAGACTAATGAAATTAACTAATTATGGTTGAAAAAAGTATGAAGGCCGAAGAATTGCGCAGGGAGATGGAAAATTTTGAAAATGAAGTAATTTGCACGATCAACTCAGGAAAAACATAATTTATTGACGAGAGTGCATGTATACAGTATGCTATTTATGTTTTTATTAATTCATGCATTATGTTTTCATTAACTTTAAATCGTGCAGTATTCTTTGTGCGCGTCATCGCCTAATCTCTAGCGCAGATGCACGTTGTCGAACGAAGCGACGAGAGCTCCTCTCGATGAAAACTCGAACAGCTGCAATGTTCACTGGTGTACTCACCGTTCGAACGCTAACTGGAGGCTTCTTTTTCAAGGCTGAACCAGTTTATTCAAAATTATACACCCAAGTTGTAATCACACGAGCAGATGGGACACGTCCATGACGTCCTAGTTCTTATAGCTGTACGCATTGACGTCCTAGTTCGAAATACCACTTGCGCAGCAGTCACACTACAACCCTGCCTGTCAACGCAATGCTCCATGATTACTAAATGGCAACGCGTTAACAACAATATCGTATCGGTTCCGAACAACGTCCGGCACTACAGTGCTGCTAGACTTTAAATTTCCTTTATAGGACGGTTTCATAGGTAAGAACTTAATATTAAGGCGGTATATAATTATTATTATTGTAGCTTGAATATGAGATAATCCAACCAATATAACACAATATGATTTCGGCCAAACAAGGCATCTGTGTACCAAATTCTATAACTCCAATATTTTAAATCTATAATTCCAATATTTCCATATTGAAATATAACTGGTGCGCCCTCTGGTGGACCGATTTTAAACACAGCCTATTCAACTCTTGCCATGACCAAGCGATGCCTGCATGCTAAATTTCAGCTCAATTGGATTAAGCGTTGGGCGCTATCGTGGAGAAATACACAGACACACAGACAAACATCTAAAAATGGTCTAAATCGTATTCTTCAAACTATATAGCGTTTAATCCGGTGTCGCATAGCTAGGCAAAAACCTGGCTTAAATACTTGGATGTTTGATTTGTGCAATCATTGTCACTAGTGGGTAAAAAAGGGTTAAAAAGTAATTGTTTTTCTATAAAGGGGGCGCCAAAAATTCTAATATTGAGGGAGGGAGGGGGAGGGGGAAGGTTGGGAACCCTTGTACTAGACCGATTTCCTTAAAATTTAGTGCGTAAGCTTCTTTTATGTAGATGTGTCTTTCCGACGTTTTGAAATTATAGTTTACACGGAATATTAAAGGTAGCTGCTATAGAAGCTACAACTAAAATATTTTTAAAAAATGGCTCTAATTATTTGAGGGAAATCGGCTTAGAGATACCGATAAAATGTGCTTACTGGTTGTGACGGGAAAACGTTAGTTTTTTCAAATAAAGTTTATATGCATATTAATATAGCGCTATTTTTAATTTTTCTTGTCTCCTCTTGCGGCTTGTTTGTTGAAGCGCGGGATCTGTTTTTGTATTGGCAGGGGAAATCCCGCCACATATCAACTACATACATTTTATACTTGTATGCGTACCCATATATGTATATGGGTCATATGGCCGAGTAGCGTGGAAACGTTTATTTCGATATATTTCGACATTAGAAGAGAACTCTCAAAAATTGGGAATGTCGCTTTGCTAGAAAAAATAAAAATATAATCATATTCTTGAGTCTCTTCTTCTCGAATGCTGTGCTCGATACTGAACGTAGGCAGCCACGAGTGCGGTCTACCATTTGGGCCTAGAAAGGCCAGTGCGGTGAAAACCGCAGTCTAGGGTCTATAAAAAGATTAGGGACTCGAACTGCGGGTATTTTGTAAGAATCGTGTGTTCGATTCGATTCGAGGCGACAAAGGTGCGCTAGGGAGTATTTAACGTGATCGAACCGCGCGGCCTCTACTGAGAGCGAAGCACGCGTCGATGCATAATTTATTCGCGGAGTGGAAAATTGGTGGAAATTCGGCGGCGTGCGCGGGGGGCGCACAGTGGTTCTAAACATTTGGAGGTAGAGTACGCGTGAAATTGGAAGGCGCGAGCGTGATGAGCGAGACGACCTCACAGTTCGTTTCGACAAATTCACTAATGTCGTTATTAATGTTAGCTGAACCGCTAAATTATATATTATGAAAACGTCACTTAAATGGCAGTGCGATATAATAGGCTATATGCTATAACATGCGTTACGACGCATCATCTATATCTACGTTTCTACAATATCAAAATATAGAAATAGAAGTTAAAATTCATGAATAGAACATTCTTGAAATATACGAAATCGTTCGACCAATTGTCGTGCATTTTTTAAGTTTTTAAAAAAAGGTTAACTTTTTATAATTTCATTGGTTTTCATACATGATTACTTTTATACTGAATATGCACACTGCTAATTTGTGTAAGTTTTAATTGACTATTTTTGAAAAAAATGTATCACCAGGTATGACGATTAAAGTTATTATATATTCATTAGTAAAATACTGTATTACACATCGGCATAGTACGTATATGTATGTATTTTGATTTCAGTCAATATTAAATGAGTCTTTATCACCAGGCATTAGTTAACATCAGTTAGTGCTTACGATTTATTTTTATATTAAATTTGAGCCTAAAAGTAAGGACTCATATATGAGGACTGGGTCTGTCGACTGAAATACTACTACGACTGGCAGTGCTACTTAAAGGACGGCCGCGAGCGGTCGCGTCGGGCGGTGGCAGCTGCGCGGAAACCGCGTGATTACAGGTCGTGCGGACAATACTGGAAACGTCTCCATGCTAAATTCGTCACAACAACCACGTTAATACACTTCGTCTGGAAAGCCCCAACGCCCGCATCGGCGAGGGAAGCTCACTAGTGTCTACTTGGACGGACAAATCAAGGAAAGTCCCTAAGCCCGCGCTACCGGAACAGCCGCACGAAGAGACCAGCGAGACAAGTTGCGCGAGTGCTTTTCCAGCTGCTTCTACCCACCGCTCTGGGGTCTCCGAGTCGCTGCGTCGCGTCGCCACGCGGAATTATACCCTCAGAGGAACGCACCTGACTCTAGCCGAGTATTGCACAAGGTTCGTCGACTGAATCACAGAATGCCGGAGAACTTGTCTGTGTATTGTGCTGTTTGTTAATTGCGCTTTTACTTTGAATTTCTTTAGAGCTTGGGATTATGGTCGTTTATAGGTCATAGACTAGTGTAGCAATGTTTCGTTCATAGCATTAATCGATCCAAAACGGTTAGGATCCTGCTGTACAAATGCAAAGAGCATTGCGACATCTTTAGTCTTGTTTTTTCTGCGCATCCCTAAGCAGTAATAACTCCACAACGGATAGCTTGCGTCGCTGTGTAGGTCTTGACGTATTCTATAATGTGAGCCTAGTAAAAAAAAAAATAAGTCGTCGAGTGAAAAGTTGTGATGAAAAGTTTCCGAAAAAAGGAAAGACAATTATACGCAAAAAAGATTAAGGTATTGTAGCGATACTACACACCCACTATTTTGATTCAATTGGTATTATAACAGCTTTAAGGAATAACCCAGTGTGCGAGTGAGCGGATGACGCGGCGCAGGAACCGCGCTACCGGCACCAGCGCGGGCGGAAGGGGAAGCCGAAGAGAAAATAGAAGAGGAAGGGCGGGATTCTTCTCAGGAAAGGACGGGAAGGTAGAACGATGCGAATTGAATTCCAAGTCGAGACGTTTCTTCTATGATTCTGGGACGCGGCGTTCGTCGCAAGGGAATTTGTATATAAAAGAGTCGCGATCACACTGAAATTGCTCCAACATTTATACGTATGTGTCTACGCACAATGTAACGATCACTATAGCTACCTACAAATCACATTAAGTTATTCTGAAATGAATTTTTAAATAAAAAGCACCTCGGACTGTTTTTAAAGATGAAATTCTCAAATTACCGAAAATATGCGAGTCCGCAAGAACGGATGACTTTAAGGGTGAGGAATATATTTCAAGAAAAATAACGAAACATGCCAGCATGTATTAGTAAAAGAAATCGTAAGTAACTTCCTCTTTTATTTTATGTACCTACAACTTATAATATCGTCGTTGAATAAGAAGCGGTTCAATATCCCGTCGAATTCCCTAACCCCCCAATGGCATGCCTATTCATTAATTATTATTGAAAGTTGGAGCACAGATAACTATGTAAAACTTTATTCCGCCAAAGTTGTGCAAAGGTATACGTCTACGATCGATAAACTACAAAACGACGTCTTAGATGTGAGTAGTTTGACTGGTTACGGCACTGTACAAAAGAAAAGTCCAAATTCCAGGGATACCTATTATATCGTCCCACTTTCCATCCTGAATACCTACAGTTTCCTGTTAAGCTTTGCTTGGCAATGACAGTGAACAACGCCCAAAGACAAACGTTGAAGGCAGCAGGCTAGTTATATGCAAATACGTATGGCTCGCATGTCAGTTTAAACTGAAACCTTCGGGCTTAGAACAGGCGGGCGCGGGTGAAAACTGTGCCGTGAGTTCTAAATCTTACCGTCTACCTTCCGCCGCCGCGACCAAAAATGTCATTTAGAAAGAAGCTTTTTGATAAGCAGACATTTACACGAATACAGTGAAGCAGTCATCTTCTATACCTTCTTAGAGATGTAAGTCGAAATGCTTCAATACTGACAACTACTGCGCTATTAATGTTCAGAATACTGTGCGGTCTATGTATATTAATATATAATGCTCATCGTCAGTTGAGGCAATGTAAATGTACAAATATATCCTCTGCTTTATCTAAAATCTTTGTAGTGCAATGCACTTAATGATTGGTTCAATGGGAACAAGATGTCTCTAATTATGTCTAAAACGGTTATTTTAAATTTTAAGTCAGAAATCATCGCAAAAAATTAACTACTCGGATGAAGTTGCGGAATCAGTTAAGATTGTCGGAATACTACTGATTGAAAAATGTCCTGGAATTTACATATAGAGCATGCTTGTCCGCTTGCTGTGCTCCATTAGGCATCAGGAGTTGCAGGGAGAGATCTGAGGTGATATTAGCATATTACGCACTGGTTCAATCACATCTGCGCGATTATATTATTATATGGGGTACTGTAGCGCCCATCAAACGTGTACTCACTCTGCAGAAAAGAGCCATAAGTGGGTATTGGTCCTCGGCAGTCCTGTCATGAACGATTCCAAAAACTAGGGATATATGCAATTTTTGCTAAAGAAGCTCTTAACGAATTCTATTGCAATAAGAGCTCTGCTAGTTACTTGTAAAATATTAAATTTTATTCAAGGCAAGCCATGGATTTTTTGAGGTGAAAAAGTAGATATTCGGTCATTCCCGGTCGGCCGGTCGAACTTTCTTGCGACAAAATTCCATAACATTTGAATCGCTAATTCTTACGAGACTAATAATGCGCGAGCAACTGATAGATCATGTTGGTACGTTTTTGTCGATTAGGATGTAGTTTGCTTGTGATATCATCGCGCCGGTGTAGACGCCTGCACGTGATAGTCACGAACTAGCCTTATGTAGATTTTTAAGTTAGTTTAGCGCGGAAACGCGTTGAAATAGGACGTTGATTCTAGTGTTGTTGTAAAGAGCCGGCGGAGCATTACTAGAACCTCAAGTGAGTCAATAAAAATAGTCGCCGAAATATAAGTGTAAAATAATACTGACTTTAAGATTACAAAATAATTAAAGATTTTAAAGATGAAAAATCTACGAAGCGGAACCAATCTGCGCCTATTTGTTTTCTAAAGTGGTTTTTACCATTTTATTTTTTATGGTATCGGACCAAAGCGTACAAATGAAACCCTACTGGTGATTCTTTCTGCCTAAATGTATGGCATCGTTAATTAGTCACTTTGAAAGCTATCGATATGAACATTGGCGTAATCATAGAACCTTGCCCGAGAGTCAAGAGTGAACATTTTTTTTTTCAAGTTTATTTTTTTTTCCTGCAAGTGAAACTTGCACTTGGCCGGTTTAATTAATTTATAAAACAACGATTGTCTATGGAAAGGTATAAAGAAACGATGCATTGCCCAAGCGAGTAAATGTACTAATCCAATGTGTGAGAAATGAGGGAAAACATAGACAATATTAGTTTATGTATGTACCTGAAGGAGAAGAAAAGAAAACACGGCGGTTTGAGGGACGGGCAGTGTTGACAGAATGGTTGGCACAATTTATAGCCATAATAGTTAAAAACGAAAAAAAAAACAAATTCCAAGGAAAGTTTTGTTAGATTGATATATATTTGATATAAATATTTGAGGTGTTAGGCTTAAAACGCACTATGCGGCTGTCCGTGATGCGGCGTGCCGTTGCGGCGTTTTAGGTCTGCGGTCCACCGCAATTGTCAGCTGTTTATTTCTGCTTTAATCAACTTATTATTTCTGTCTGCATAATCAGCGCATTTGCTATCCCTTATAGCGGGGCGTTCTTTGATTTCTAAAATGAACTTTCTGAATGGCACGCGCGCCCTGCGTACAGTGTCTAAAGTACGGGCCAAAGGAACGTTCCGATGGGGTAATAAACCGAGCTGTCAACAAGGATGCGGCTAACGTCGATATTGCTTATCGATGAATTACGTTTGCTCGATGAAACATTATTATACATCTGCATTTATTATAGTACCGATTGCTATATTTGTTAATATTTTCGGTTTAAGTATTATTTTATAAATTATTTTAGAATTAGAGTAATTAATTAATGACCTAATTATGTGATGTGAGTTATTAAATGAGTACTTAATAGATAACTGATTATCATAGCATAGCTTATTAGCATGGTCATGGCATATAGCATGGTCATTATTAATTTCTAAACAGTCATTAGTAAAATGTTATCGTGGCATTTTGTAATGAGTCCCACATATGTATGTATATTATAAAATGCTGCGCGGATAAAACATCATTACTTGCCTATCAGTTGAGCAATGGGGACCATATTTTCTAACCTGGAGCTATTGAAGTTGAAGGGTGATATTAACATGCAGACTCTTTGCCTTATACATAACGCTCTTGCATGTGTTATAATGAAGTTTTGAACGACAGAGATATATTCTCAGTGTCATTAATTACTTTTAGGAAACAATTGAGTGATTTGTTGTTGCATTAGTTTTCAGCTAATAATTTAGGTACTCGTACTAAATGAAAATAGTTCGATCCGACTAGAAATTTACATTGTTGTGGCTACATTTACAAGTTTTGTTAAAATTAATGGTAATGTAGGTTTTTTTTGTTTAAGTGTATTTGTTAAAACAATAATTGTTTATGACTGTTTTTTACTAATTAAAAAAAACATTTTGTCATTTTTTGACGAATTGAAATGTGACCCGACAAAAGTTTCGCTGCTCAAAGTCAATAATACAGGGTGGGAAAGATTTGCGAATTTGAAACAATTATAATAAAAAAACTAAATACAATTCACATACAATTTTCTATTTCAATTAAAATAGACATCTGGGAAATTCATTTCTTAAAAATATCATCCAGGTGTGCACCATCGCGCTGCGAACATTCCTCGAATCTGAACCTCAAATTAGTAAAAACTCGCTGGCACATTGCTGCAATTTCTTCACGGATATTGGTCTTCAACTGGTTAATAGTGGCTGGGTTATTGGAGTAGACTCTACTTTTTAGGTATCGCCACATAAAAAAGTCTGATCGCGTTAGATCCGGACTTCTAGGCGGCCATGCAATGTCACCTCGGCGCGATATCAGTTTTACAACATCTCGTTTACATCTCGTTTACAACCGCCAAAGATGCATTAGATGTATGGCATGTCGCGCCATCTTGTTGAAACCATGTCGCACGATTATAGGCTTCAAATTGTTGCAATTGCGGAAAGAAAAAATCCCTTAACATGGCTATGTATCGGTCAGAATTTACAGTGACAGATTGCCCTTGTTTGTTTTCAAAGAAATAAGGTCCTATAATTCCGTGCGCTGATATGGCCGCCCAAACGGTTACTTTCGGCGAATGCAGAGGCTTTTGATGTTTTGCACGTGGATTCTCTGCAGCCCAGTAACGGCAATTCTGTTTATTGACATGCCCATTTAAGTGAAAATGGGCTTCGTCGGAGAACAGAATATTCTTGAAACTCTGAAAGCGTTCCAACATTGTTTCAACAAAAGCTGGTCGTAAAATTGGATCATTTGGCTGTAATTCCTGCACAAGTTGATTTTTATACGGGTGCAATTTCAGATCTTTCAACAAAATGCGACGCAAAGATGTTCTGGATACCACAAGTTCGGCTGATCGCTAGCGAGTCGATAGACCAGGATTACGTTGAACTCAAGCTCTAACTTGTTCAATTGTGTCTTCCGTTCTTGTTGACCTTGGGCGTCCCGCAGGCTTCTGTTTGACAGTCGAACCAGTAGCTTCGAACTTTCTGACCCACGAACGAATCACACTTTCCTTCGGACATTGATTTAGGTCATGTAATCCAAACTCACGCCGAAATAATCGCCGAACAATAGCGCACGAATCGCCATTTTTATAATAATTTTTAACGCAGAATGCACGTTGCGCTCCGGTGAAGAGATCCATCGCGACTAAATTTCCGAGAACCGAGCTTCTCAACCCCACCACCCGCGCAGGCGCCTCTCATAAGGTCCAAACGCAAGAGTGTTTTTAAAACCGTAAGCCTTTCTGGCCCACGTTGTATAATAATCTGATAGATAATCTGCGAAGTTTACGACACGCATCAGTACAAGCAGGTAGTAAAAGGGGCGAGGCCGGCCTAATGATTTATTGCCTCACCGGAACGTTGCTTTGGCCCGTACTATAGTGACTGACTGTAGCAGGAAGGGGCGCTTGCGGCTAACCGCGCCGAGTGCGTGGAGGGGATGCGGCGCGCCGCATCATTCAACCGGTGCGGCTAGCCGCAGCCCTCAGGCAACCGGAGCGGTTGACGGCTGGTCGCAACTCAGTGCGTTGATATCATGCGGTTTCATATAAAAATCGAAGTGCGGCCTGCCGCAACGGCACGCTGCATCACGGCCAGCCGCTAGTGCGTTTACAGCCTTGGACATTTTAAGTTACGACGATAGTTTTTTTCGGTTTTTAATATTATTATAGCTGGATAATGTTTTTATAGCTGGACATCTGACAACACAGAGGAACATTTAACAAGCAAAGCTATTTAATTACCGCGCGAAATTCCGTTTTTTTTTTCATTTTCGCCAACACGCTTTGATAAGATGCAAACAAATTACTCTTATTAAAGAAAAAAAAACTAAAAATATATATATTTTTTTAAATATGATAACAGATGTATTAGATATGCCTGCCAGTACTTATTTCTATACAGTTCCAAATTGTTTGTAACTTATTATCACTTTTATTTGAAAGGCACTCGTATTTATGGACTATGGCGACTGTGTCTATATAGGAAGACTGAGCGGAGACTTCAGAGACTGCAAAATGCCTGCGCAAGATTTTGCTTTAGGATTCCTCCACGTCATCATGTGTCACCATTCCTTGCGAAAGATTCCATGTTGAATATGAGTAAAAGAAGGCAGCTCCATCTTGCGACCCTTGTACTCAAGGTAGTACGCAATAAACAGCCGCGATATCTTTACTCGATTATGACGTGGTCCCGTAACCGGCATGTCCATTCAACACGGGCACGTGAACAACTTGCTATAATACCCAAGCACAAAACTACACATTTCCAGTGCAGCTTTTCGTATTATTCTGCGGTTGTATGGAATCGGTTGGGAATGGCTTTGCGATCGAAATCAATTGCAGTATTTAAGGACCACTTTAAAAGTTTATTATTAAAGGAAGATATTTAGATGTCATAATTTGATTTTATTTTAAAATAACTATTGCTAATTGGATTATTACTATTGTCTTCGTTTATTTATTAATTTGTAACCTGATTATTTAATGTTAAATATTTTGATTTTGATTATTTTTTATTTATTATATGTAGATTATTAAATTTATGTAATTACGTTATTTTCTTTTAATATCATTTGATGTTAAATATCTTGATTTTGATTATTTCGATTTGTGTATTTATTTGATTATGATTATTTGGATTTTTTGTTTTAAGATTTATTTGATTTGGTTATTTTATTTTAAAAATCATATACCTATGTATCAATAATTAATAGGTGTGTCCTGAAAACCAGGATAAGAGATATCCTGAGGATACCCCTAATTTGCAGCGTTTGTAGCTTTATTTCATAGTCTTTGTCTATTTATAGTTTTAATTTTTAATGTGTGTGTTCTTGTTTTTTTTGTATATGTTTTTTATAACAGCTGCAAATAAATAAATAAATAAATAAAAATAAATAAATAAATATGTATATGCCACTTAATCAATCAATCAATCTTCTATTTAGACAATGGTATCAATTTATATATTTTAATGTATGTGTCTACGTATTGTGTTTAGTTTGGCGATATTACCACGCTTCAGCCTCGCAGTGTTTAAAACTCAGAAATAACTCTTTGAAAGAATTATTGCCCGCGGCTTTTTAAACATCTCAAATCCCCTAAGCCTAAGCATTAAATCCTAGCCCCTCCATTTTTATCTCATCCTTTTATTTTTACGTTTATTTCTTTTATCTGCTGGAAGTACAATAGCGAATCCGCTGACCCCATTTGCAAAATAATCAGTCCCTTGCCTTATTATTAGAGCTACCGTATATTTCAGTACAAATTTAAACATTTCAATACCCTTTAACTTCTGGACGGTGGCAACTTTCAGTATCTCTATTGTTTACTTTAATGAATACGCCAAAAAAAAATATTTTTAATAATTTACCATTCAGTTCTAATATTAAGCGTGGGCGGGGTCAGATTCAAATCGAATTTTGCTCCCAAGTAACATTTTTGTGTTTTTTTAATAGTAATAGCAAATTTATCAATTAGGTTACCGAAAACCCCAGCGAATACGGGGGAAATAGGATATGAAAGTTTGAATGAAGATACGCCATATACTTGTACTTGGTGTTCCGGGTAATTAAATGAATTAAAAAAAGTACGTGTTTGAAGATTTTTTAAAATTCCACCCCTTAAGGGTATAAAAAACATGACAAAAATTTGTATGACAACACTAATATTTTTTAGTGAGTTACATAAAAAAAATATCAAACAAGATACTGACTTACTGACGGACGTGTCAGCGCACATTCCAAACCACAGGTACTAGGAACTTGGAATATTTCACAAAGCTTCCTTTTATAACGCAGGCGAGCAGTAAGAAGGGGTTTTTGAAAATACAACCCCTAAGAGGGTGAAAAGAGTGAATTACTGTTGTATGGAAAATCAAAACCCTGAAGCTACAGTCATCAAAACTTACATTTAAGCTACTCATTGCAAATGAAAAATAATGACATATACAGTTTTTTTTCAAAATCTACTCTAGAAGGGGTGAAATAAGAGAAGAAATATTGTATGGAGAAATGAAAACCTTTTGATCTTCAAAACTCGACATTTTGCACAGGTCTTTATTTGATAGGGTAAGGAAGCAGTAGAAGCACCAGAAAAAGGGTTTTTATTTTAATTTAACCCCCACGGCAAAGAAAGAGGTGAAATTCTGTCGTATGGTAAAACGGAAACCACTGAAGCTACAGACATCAAAATTTACATTTAAGCTACATACTCATTACAAAAGAAATCTTCGATCCTTTAAGGAGGGGAAGGAAGGAATAAGGGATGAAATAGTTGGATCTAATAGGAGCCTAACCCACTAGATCTTGAACTCGAAATATTGCCCAGGGCTTTATTTAATAGTGGAGGGAGAAATAAAAAGGGATATTTTTTTAAATTTAACCCCCACTGAATAAAATAAAGAGGTGAAAATCTGTAGTATGGAAAATCAATACCGCTGCACTGAAGCTATGTACATACATTAAATTTTATATTTGAGCTACTCATTACAAATTAAACATAATTACTTTAACAGTTTTTTTCCAAATCAACCGTTGGGAAGAAGAATAATGGGTGAAACTTTGTATGGATATACACAAAGCGTTAGAGCTTGAAACTCGATATTTTACCCAGGACTGTATTTGTTATCAGAAGGAAGCAATATGATGGGGTTTTCAAAAATTCAACCCCCACGGGATGAAAGAAATGGGTGAAATTATTTAATATGGAAAATCGAAATAGCTGAAGCTAAATACATTAAATTGTATATTTAAGCTACTCATTACAAATTAAACATGTTACTTTACTTTAAGGATTTTTCCAAATCAACCGTTGGGAAGAGGAATAATGGATGAAATTTTGTATGGAGATACCCAAACCGTTTGATATTGAAACTCGAGATTTTGCACAGGGCTCTGTGCAACGGGCTTTCCTCCATTACCAGATAGAGATCTGGTAATGGAGGGAAGCACTAAGAAGGGGTTTTTTTAAAATTCACCCCAACGTAATGAAATAAAATGGTAAATTCTGTCGTTTTGTAAATTGCAACCGCTGAAGCTACAGGCATCAAAATTTATATTTAAGCTATTCATTCAAATGGAAAATAACGACCTTTATTTTTTTTTTGTCAAAAAGTCTCGGGCAACAGTTAGGTTATACATTGCTTTAACTGTTTCGTCAATCTAAGAGAAAAACATTACTTAAATGATTGAACTATCTATCTATAGGTAGCGTCTGAAAAAGCAAATTAACGCCAATCTACGAGTACTTGAATTAACAACTGGAGTCGAAACTCCACGCTAAGTGAAGCCGCGGGCAACAGCTAGTATATGATAAGATAAGTCAATGAATAAACAGAAACACTTAAAATAAAATGGGTCGATCCATTTCAAATCACCCAGGCAATGTTGCTCAATATTTTTTATTTCTCTGTATTTTTTTCCATGTTTCCCTATAGGCAGAGAGTGACAAAACCCTATTCGTTTTTTCTTGTCATAGTTTTTTCTGACAGCCATTTTTAAAATGGCGTTTGGGAAAATTTTAATAAAAAACGTGGTTTGCGGAAAGTTTAATCGCCAAGCTGTTTTAAAATATATCAAAATAATTTAAAAACCAGTGTGCTCAGCATGAAATGAACTTCTTGATCACAAAAAAAGGAACCAATTACGTGATCAACTTTAATTAGCCTCGTAGAAACTAGCGATTACAATCAGTATTTTGACACACAAGAAAGTTCGACGAGTGAATAGAAAATGAAATGAACTTTAGGTATACAATTTTTTATTTCTTTCTGTCATACAATAGAGTCAGTTAAACTCTTTCTGTAAAAAGTCGGAAAAAAATATCAATCGTTACTATTTAAGACCATATTTTTATGAAGGAAATGATACTCACTACTTATAAGTTATTTCTGTGTTAAATACTTACGTAACTACATGCAGTATAAGTTTTAGTCATGAGAATGCAGTACTTTTTTTTAGAGCTTTTCAAAAATGGCATTTTAACGTCAAATTAATGAGGTCAATATCTAAAAATGAACTCAAGATAACTCAAGGCAACAATTTTTATTTATATTAGGTGATTTGAAATGGATTGAACTAAATATTGTTTAAAAGTTTAGGATCGGAAAAAATATTGTTTTAAAACGGCACACGTATACTCTTTGTCTATCTGGCACTGTTTGAGGCTTTCCTTTCCCTATTTAGATACTTCGTGTAGCACTATGTTTTTTTTGGAAAGTTATATCAGCAGAAATTGAATTTTTGGTGGTACTTCCCACATTTTACGATAAATAAAAAATACAACAGAGAACAAAAACATTCTAAATACGCAAAAACACAATATTAGAACGTTTTATTGTATTTGACAAGATAAACAATTATTTGAAATGCTAATCCTCTGAGAAGATCCATTTAAGGGTGTTTTATTCTCAATTTATGCAGGAGTGAAAGAAGGATTATTCAAGCTGTGCCCAAATTTTGTTCGCAATATTCTTGTTTGCCTTTTACTTACATTTTTTCTTCTCTTCTCAAAATATGCCGGAAATATATTCTCGCTAAAATTATAGGCATTTTCATGCATACATACCTGTTGTCTGTGTATGCTCTAAGTGTGTGTATTCGTCTACGATAGCGCCTAAACGATTAATCCGACCTAGCAAAAATTTGGAATGCAGGCATAATTTGGTCGTGGCGAGACTTGAAAAGGTTGTGGTTGAAATCAGTCCACCAGGAGGCGCACTAGTCATATTTCAATCTCGACATATTGGAGTTGAAGGCTTGAAATTTAGTAAGTACACAGATGCCTCGTAAGGCCATCTAAATACAAGGTCAACTAATACTGTTAAAATTCTGCCATAAATTTAAATCAAAAATTAACGCAATCTTGCTGGCATAGTCTTAAGGTGACATAACCGATTTTTAAAATTTTGAAACGCAGTATGATATGAGAGATTTTATTGTAATCGAAGTGATATAGACAAACTTCTATAGTCACATAATAAAATTCCACTTTAACACTAACATTATAAATTGCTTTTACAACCAGCGTCATAGGAAATCTTATTACAAATATCTGTAGGTGACATATTGTATTGAGCTTTCTTGAGCTATTTAGGGCAGGTTAGGGTACTTTACGGGCGCTAAAGAGCGGCTTAATTTGTGGAAATGTCTTCTAGCCAGCATGAGGCTTAATAAGACCGTTTCTATATTCAGATTGGCGAATAATCTGAAGCGGCAAACATAATGTCGGAGTAATTTGAATCATGTAGATGTTTGCTGTGTATGGTTTCAATCTCTCTTTGACCTAATTTCGGTAGAAAGTGCCGTCGTAATAGTCCGGGAGGCAGCAACGAAATTTTAGGGTTTGTATGGTTACTAGAATTCAGACACGTAAATAATTGAGGTAATAAAATTAGGGTAGCTCTTGAAATATGGTTCATATGCATTAAGAAAATCCTCCTGAAAATCTAGCTTTTTTCTACTATTTCAAAAGAAACTACATGACTATCATAAAAACCGTATCTTAAAATTATATATCAAAATCATAAAAATCGATTCGCTGTCCGGAGCGCTTGCGCGTCCTCTACCCTCTATATTCAGCGGTGATTCAGTTTGAATCTATCGTGGACCAATAGCATCTTTCATTTGTTTACTTCTATTACATTATAACTACATTATAATTACATTACATTACTTCTATTACATTATACTAAACACCTAATTTTGTCTCAACAGTAGAAAAAATAAGTTCTAATAAAAAATAGGTAAATTCTATTAATAACGAATTTACAGTCGCGTATCAGACCTACGCCAATGTCGCCGACGTGAACGTCAATCTTCAGAAGCAATAAGGCCTATTTCACACATATCAGCTAAATATTTCGACTTTTCAAACGAAAATAAACGCTAGGTACTATATAATTAACGATAGGCATGTATTGCTCAGTAGATATTATTTGAAATGGTTGAAATAAGCTACATTTATAGTAATCGGAAAACAAAAGGCACAGTACACAAATTAAGCGTAGATTTAGCTTCATTCACAGTTTTCACTTCTGTGGACATTGCTATATGAAAAAAATAAAAGAAAATGTTATTCCGATTTTTCCGAATCGCCCTTAAAGTAAAACTTAGGTCTTGAATCGGTCCTTGAATCGATATACTACTGACTGATTACAATGAGTTAATGACTGACCTGACCGTCTTGCACAAGTCTGCTGTCTTGGTGTGAGTGTGTGAACCACAAGTAATAAAAGACGTGCATTATCTGCTCGCGTACAAGGGATTTCAGGTTTATCTTCCCTTTGAACGGCTTAACCAACGGCACATTTTTGTGTAACGCGAGAAATGGTCGCGACTTGCAGTACTATCTACATTTGTTACACGTGCATATTAATTACTTAATATTTTATTTTCGCCATTTTCATGGAAAATTTTCCACCTCCGTGGAAAGTTTTCATCCATGATAAAATTATTAAAAATAGGATTTGATTACATTGAAACGTTCTTACTTACAACCCCAGCTAGAATGTTTACAAATTCCGTACATTGATAACCCATTGTGTACCTATATATCATCTGTCGTA
Organism: Micropterix aruncella; assembly: GCA_944548615.1. Lineage (NCBI taxonomy): Eukaryota > Metazoa > Arthropoda > Insecta > Lepidoptera > Micropterigidae > Micropterix > Micropterix aruncella. Next base: position 55,115,852 of record OX155980.1, on the reverse strand, counting down.
CGATTTTTTATTTATTTTTTGTAATCGCTATGTTTTATCATTCTTTATAATAGACTATGCATACTAAGATTTGGCAGAAGGGCGGTGTCGACTACAACGAGCGAACTCGTCACCCCAGGATGGTATATAGATATAGATCGTTTTTTCAGCCGTGGGATGAGCGTAGAAGACTTGGGGACAAGACAATCTACTCTATAGTTCACCAGCAACCCGTTAGAGACCAACGCCTTACGGCGAGGCACCGGGAAAGGTAAGCAGCGGGCAGCCTCACCCCCTAACTACCAGTTTTGGCAGGATATCTCCGTCTGGAATTAACCTTCAGAATACCTCCGTCCTCCCTACTGGTTACGGGTCCGAAGTCGCTTACGCAACCTCTACCTGTTGTATTACAGCGGTAATTCAGTTTGAATTTATCGCGGACCTGGGCGTTCTTTGCCCGTAGTGCCACATGGGATCGAGTGGCCCAAGGTCATTTCAAGAAAGGCATGACAACAGGTGAACATCCACCCCCGCTAAGATTTAGCAACTAGGATTTTACTAAGGAAAGCAACAGGTAGATGGCATAATTCCAAAAAATCTTTTCTAATTATGATCAATATGGCGGCTTATGTGGTATAATAGTATAGCAGTTCACTTTAGATGGCGCTCCAAAAACACCTATACGGTGTAAAATATTACCTAATATAATAACGCACGAGTTTATAAATCATATCTCCTATTATTTAATTAATATTTATATAAAGATGTAAATTTTTATTTGGAATACGTGATTCAATACGTAAAAATTACACAGCTTAAAGTTCAGATATCCCCGTATTATTTCTTTGATTTTATTTACATGAAAAATGCGATAGATGACACTAACAATTAAATGTTTTATTTTTATCATTGGTTTCATTGTGCAGGTTTTTATAATCAACCAGGCTATTACAGAAAAATGTTATTATAGATGGGTAAATACATTGCTATTAGTCTCACCGCTAATGTTATCGACGACACCTGTATTTCGCATGCGCAGAAGGGTTGTCAAAACATACAATGGAGTTAAGAAATTTAATAACATTATAATCAACGATTTTCTTAAAATATTTTTTTTTTGAAATTTGGCTTATTTATTACATTGCAAACCTTTAAAATGACGAACTCCATTACACTGAGTACATATGCGTTTAGAAATATAAATATTTTGAAGAAACATAATTACTTACATCAAAATGACTTTCAATTTCGCTTAAAGTTGAATCGCTTACCTGTAACAAAGGAAAAAAAAACATTTAAATTATTTAATTTGATTTCTGTCGCAAAACATTCCCCCGCCATAGCTTGTTTTAGTATAACACTTTTACAATAAGGTTGGAACGAAGATCACGCAGCTTGGAGTTATAGGAGATTCTTAATTTTAGCAAATATATCAGAGAGATATATATATATATATATATATATATATATATATATATATATATATATATATATATATATATATATATATATATATATATATATATATATATATATATATATATATATATATATATATATATATATATATATATATATATATATATATATATATATATATATATATAATATATATCGCAGTGGCGTTTAGACGTTTATGCAGACGCGGGTGAATACACGGCGCATGTTACAACTCACTTTCGTCTTACCACAGAAATAACCTATCTATTGAAAAATACCCAGCGAATCTTTTTTATAAACATAAAGAAACGTCAGGAAGAATGTTGCAGACGTGATTAATAACATATTATATGTTTTGAAAAGTCGAGTGCGAAAGAAAAATAGGAGCTGCCTCGCAAGCGTCGTTTTGAGGGACTACGACGGCGCCGCGTAGGCCTAGCGCATAAATACAACTTTAGCATCGATTAAACTGTTTAGTCGAGTTTTGTCGTTTAGCAATGGATGTGCGCAAATAATTGATGCAGTCGATCGTCGTTTTCTTTCATCTCTAAACAAATCAGCCAGTCATCTTTCGGCAACGCTCGAGTCAAGGTGCTACAAAAAATGTCAATTAACAAGAAAGTTCTAGTTTGTGCATTGCTTTATAGACATTTTAAAATAGATAAGGAAAGGAGATACTGTGTACATCCTATATTCAGTGACATCCTATATTATGTGTACATCCTATATTATATCTTGTGGAATATTTCATACGTTACATTCTAAGATAAAAGAGCACCCGGATAAGTTTTATAAATATTATAGAATGAGTTAAGAAACTTTTAATATAATCATATCATTACTATGTCATTATATACAACGTCGTAATACAAGATGGATCGACTGTTCAGTCGATAGTATGCGCACATCAATACACTGCAATACAAATTGAGCGTTTCACCGATAGTTGTCCAACTTTTTAATCAAAAGCAGATCGATACAGCTTTTCGAGTTTTTTGTAGAGCAACTATCGAGTTGACAGTAGGTACACGTTCTATGATCGCAATATATTCCTATAAACTCACAACTAAATAGTTGTACAACTAAAATTGTATGTGTGCTGTATATGCTTAACAGAAATCAACACTACAGTGATTCGTCGCGAAGGAGGTGTCGCGTCGTGCAGTGACGAGCGTGTTTACACTCTGCGACGTGGGACTGAGTAGGAGAGAGAGCACGATGTACAAGCATCACACCGATTAGTATAATAAGCACATACCAATAGTATATAGTTTCCCAATCATATGGTTTTACCCATTCATACTTAAACAGCTAATTGTATCGCAATGATTTTCGACAATAAATTATTATTATATAAAATCCAATCGATCAACGGCGAACAATCATGAAATGTTCGACTTTTTATTTACATATATTAAGTTTCTTTCCTAATATAAATATGTAAGTGTAAGGAAATAAGGTAGTTTTAGGAAAGTAACTATCTACGTGTTTCTGCGACCTTTCACCCGTCTAACTAGACGCATGTATGCGAGTTTAAACGACACGTTAATGGAGTTCTTCTCCGTAATTACTCAGTAACTTCCAGCGATATTCACGCACAGTAATTGGGAACTTATATATCCCCGATTCGTCTCCATAACTACAGTATTAGGGCTCAAGCTGATACCTCGTTAGTTGGACGCGTTGAATAATGTCATTAAAGTCTTCACAAAGAGCACATTAGACGTGCCCCTGACAAAATTAAATCTCATTTTAAGGTATATAGGTACTATCTAGGTACAATGGCCTCATCCATAGTGACAAAATTGTACGACCTTGCTATAGGAACGGTCATTTTGACATTATCAAATTCAAATTCCAAGTTCTTTATTAAATATTCAAAAGAAGATTTTTAAAAATACACGTACTACGGTAGGTAAGGTAGATCACCCCCGTTGCTTACAAACGTAGAGTATAAGAAATAGTAAGCTTTATGGATGTTGGGGTAATGTATAAATTAGGTATGTATGTATACTTTTTATAATTCTAAATACTAACAGTAATGTACGGTATCATTTATTCAACCTTTATATGGAGTATGTAAAGAGAAGTATATTATAGCTATAGGGTAAGCGTTAATAGTTGTAAAATGGGCCCAACCCTCTCTCTTTCCGCAAGTGAGAGACATTCATCATTCTCGTTTACACCTAAAGCATTCCTGAATCCGATCAAGGGAATCCTTCGTCACGATGTAAGTGGATTTTATAATTATTTACTGTATAATCATCTATTTAATCAATTCTAAAATTTGTATGTATAGACATCTGAGCACGCATACTATTTTTGCGCTATTAACTTTATTGTAAATCGCCACCCGATGGCGCTGCAGCAAATCAACTTCTATGCCGCTCAGCCGATCGCTATGAAAATTGGTAGCTTAAAAGAATAGAACCACATAACGTACTGTTTAGGCTGCTCTTATAGGGCGGCAGCTAACGGTTCCGTGCAGCTTGAGCTGTTATGACTTGGTCGTCATCTTGGGTCGCCTAGCTCCCGGTTTAACTCACATCAGGTAGCCTCTCCGAAGAGGGACAAAACTGAAAAGGACTCTGTATCCCCTTGTGACGGCTGTGTCGTTACACGGGTCGGATCCTCTGAGGGAAGACCTCGGGCGCTGCTAGGCGGTTTGCGTATTGTACGGCGTTAGCCAATCAACTGTGCACCCCGGCGAATAACTGGGGGTGGGGTGTGTCTGCAAATAATCTTACGTTTTGTAAGCAGCGGGGTGGTTGTTGATCTGATGTCAGCTACTCGTGAAACGACCCGTTGGCCACCCGATCCCGTGTGAAGTGGGCAAATGGCGCCAAGGTCCGCGATAAATTTGAACTGAATTACCGCTAACAACAAATAGAGGCCGCGAATCTGTGACCAGAGTAGAGGAAAGGGAGCTAGGTAAGCCCGCTGGATCTCTTCCCAGTGCCTCTCGGCAAGGCGTTGGATTCTTATGGGACATTAGCGTAGCTTGACTGTGAATTGTATTATCCGCAAATGTGTACGTTCACTCCATTGGAGATAGAACGGTTCGATGTCGTTATCACTCCCTGAGGTGACGGGTTCGCCCGTCGTGACTGATACCCCCGTATATTCTTGTAAGGCGCGCGGGTTTTTAAATTCCTTGGCTGTATAGAAAGTTTGTACACTAAAGCAAAATACTTAGACGATTGATCGTCTGTTTTTTGAACAAAAAAGTTGCTCTTGCCTTTAACCGACGAGTAAGCAAAACTCTTGTAACAAAACAGCATTAACTTTTCCACTTTTCCATTTTCCAGCAAGAACAGGATTAAACGTAGTCCTTTTATTTTAGTGGCATTGTACTCAAAATTTTCACTAAGCTTGGTTTCTTTCTTCTTCTTAGGGTGCCTCTCTAGTGAAGGTTAACAGTCAGGTCTGCATACTTATTTTGTCCATTGCCAGGCAACACGATTCGGCGACACTCGTAATACCCGTCCATTCTCGAATGTTAAGCAACCAAGATTTTCTTCTACGACCAGATCCCTGGTCCCAGGACTTCTTCCCTGCAACTTTTCCCATCATATTGAATTCAGGAAGTCGTACCTGTCGTGTTTAAGCACGACAGGTACGAACCGGGTATGCAGCTCTGCGCTGTTTGATGGTCTGCCAAATTTGCGTTTTTGTGCAGTCCAAGATATCGACATCATGCGTTTGTATGCCCACATCTCGAATGCTCCTATACGTTCTTCTCTTAAATCTTAGGAAACCTATAAGCTTGGTTAGTGACCGGCAAATAGTAGTGAGATGACCTAACAGAAAGGGCGAATATACATTTGGGGGTGAATATGAATCTTAATGAAACGAGGCTGGTATTATTAAAGCTGGTATCCTTACCATGTCGTCCATGTACATATATCAGTGCCTTTTATACGCCAAAGAGAATCTTTTCAATTGCGAGCTTCACTCCACCCGGCATAGCCATAATACGCGACATAAACACAATGTGTTATTGCCTAAAGTACGCTTGACTAAATATCAAAAAACATTTTTATATATTAGTTTTAAATTGTTCAATGCTTTGCCATCATCGACGAAAAGACTTGAGATGGCAGCATATAAAATCTGCTTGAAAAATCAGTTAGTCAAACATGCCCTTTACAAACTAGACGACTTTTATGATATTGCGTCCACAATTCTTTGATTATAAATAACCATATTATGACTATACTTTCGAACTAAGTTTTAGATTTTATTGACATTGTTTTTAATTACGCATGTTTCAGAATTTTTCTTTTTATGGTATTGATTATTATTTGTTTGATTATTGATTATTTTGTATATTTGACTATTTTTAAGTAATCTCCTCTGATTACAATAAAAATTTTTCTTTTAATTAATCAAAGCGGTTTTATCATCCGGTAAATTATGATTGTAAAATTTGACATGTTCCTCAGTATTGTGAAATGATTTTATGGAATAAATAAATGATGATGATGATGATGATGAGGCTCGATAATCTTACTTAGACGACCGGGGCAGAGGGCTGCCGAGGTTGAGATAAATCAATTCGGACGAGAAGCAATGACGTGAAGGTGGAATTAGCGTCAAATGTCAAGAGATAAGTGCGGGCGCGAGGAAAGACGCTGTCAGGGCGATATAAGATGGGTAGGTACCACGAAAATGTACACTTTCCCTTTTTAGATAGATTAAAAGAGCTTACGCGGAAAAGTACGAAAAATGGAAATCAACAGACATTAAGTCGTTAATATTTTAAAAATGCAAAATTTATACGACATACCTATGATATTAAAAGATCACCTTCAGAAAATATTATTAAATGTAATCAGCATTTGTACGTAATAGATATTTAAAACTATTCAGATGTTTTCGATATGGTCAACTCGAAAATTCGTTTTGTTAGAAAATATTCGTATGCTGGCTCGACATAGAGAATGCCTTTAGATCGATCTGGCAGTCTCCTCTGCTTCGCATTCCGCTGGAAAAACTTTCCACCTGTGGTCCGTGATATCTATCCTCCTATTATAACCTCTGACATTTCACGCTAAAATAAAGCAATGGACTACCCGCTCTATCCCGTATTCAATTAAATTATTTCAGGGCTGTTGCCTCTCCCCGAATTCTATTTCGAAATTTATATTCTAAATCTATTTTTTCAGTTTTCATGTTCATTTATCTCATATTTTAAAATTTACACAAAGTAATGGTTGATTTTGTTCAGTTTCTTAGCAGTCTTTGATTTAAGATGTGGTTCTATTTTTATAGGTTAGTTTTAAAATATTGCCTGCAGGCAATAAGCTTGCCTTTTCTAAAGAATGAAGCGTTTTATTATTATATTCTTTTCCGATTTCATTCTATTTTTAATATATAAAACTTTTTATAAACATTTCATTTAATTTTATTTCCGTATATTGTATATATTTTTTTATCATTCCAGAGTTAGAATAATATCAGTTTCTGAATTTTACAGTGTTTTTCGATATTATAATTAGTACATAGGTAGCCAAATGTAAATGATCTAAAGCAAATTGCTAATATAACGAGGGTGTTAAGTGGGATCGATGTACAACAAATGCATTGCACGGAAGACTGTCGAGGTTGTTTGTCATTATAAATAGAATAAAAACAAATTTTACCGCTCGAATTTTGTAGTAACCGAAGTTTCGGCGATGTTTCAACCGCCGTTGTCCAGAGTAGACTACCTGTCTACCCTGGACAACGGCGATCGTAACATCGCCGAAATGACGAGTTTTAAAAAAAATAACGCAGTAAATTCGTTTGTATTACGTTTATAAATGCCGCCGCCTCTCGCCTCTGCACATCCTGCCTCGGCTTACAATACTTCAGTCAGTGAACAGCAAGTGCCCGCTCTGGGCTTCCCCGAAGGGGGTTGGGTCGCTGCACATTCTGTGTGCGCAAATGTACGCTCGGACTCAATAAACTGTTCCTACATAGGGTAATATAATTTATCACATACGCATATTAGTTGGGATGCAGCCGATTGATCTGGAGAGTTTGGAGCGTGCGCCTAAGTCGTGGTTACGCCGCGAGGAGCCAATGGATTATTTCAGTCTCACGGTGAACCTGGCGGAAACCAGGTTTGTGGAGAGTACCCGCTTGATTCGGGCCGAGAGCCTACGCGTCTAGCAGGGCGGTGGGATGCCGGCGGTACAGGCCGTGGTTTCTTTCCGTCAGTGTCCGAGCGGATGAAAAATGACTTTCTACGGCTTGACCACAGAGTCACGCAACACATCGGGGGTCATGGTGAGTTCAGGGCCAAGCTTTTTGGCTTTGGAGTCAGCGAAGATTCCTGGTGCCCGTGTGGCTCCGGTCGTCAGACCGCAGACCACATCATTTGGACATGCCCTAAGCTGGACGATGCACGAGCAAAAATGTTGGATGTGGTTGGTACGTGCGTCGGCCGTCTGCCGATCTGGTATGTGGATCTCGTAAGTTGCGAGGTTTGCTACCGAGCGTTCCGGGAGTTTGCGGACCACTGGGTGTAAAACTGGGAGGATTTGAGGCAGCGGAGCTCTTCTCCACTGGGGGAGGGCCTCCCCTCTTAACGGTGCTGTCCGGAGGCTGCTTCATCGCCCGAAGTCGTCCGTTTTGTATTGTGACGTACCTAGCCGCCCCTGTGGGTGCGTGCCTTCTTGCAGGTTCACCCGATGTAGATGCCCCCGACGAAACCCTTGCCGTTTGCAGCCGAAGCCCGGGACCACTCAGTAGCATAGATTCACCATCTCATCGCCTACCATTCACCCGACTACATTATAATTATTTTTTTATTACACTGTTTATAACTTTAGTACGTAAGCTAAAACTTGTATATATCATAATGTTAGATAAGTGAATTGTTGATATTTCTTTGATTAAATAAACGGTTCACGGGGTGCCGCAGGGGGTAGAAACCAGGAGAATTTTCCTCCATATCTCCGTTTGTTAACCCCTAACGTGATACCCTTCTGGTACGTGTGAGTTTGTCGATGCACAATATCCCGGGCAGATAAAACGACCCATGTCGTTAGAACTGCCCGGGTGGTGGGCGGGGTTTCTCCCCCCGGCTGTCACCGCGTAGCCTAATAATAATACGCATATTAGTAACATTACGATATATTGGTGACGCTGACAGTCTTAATACGTGTTCTAACACAACCGTGCCACTCAAATAGGACTCGGGAAGTAAGCTCGCCTTAACACAGAAGTGCCTAGCAAGGCGGGCTCGGTTGCACATTACTTAGCATATTAGGAACATAATTATCTAAATAATTTATGCGCTTTTTAACCTGGGCTCAGACAGATGTATACCTAATTTTAGACGGTATAAACTACGGATAAATGTAACATAAAACGGTAATTCCTAAATAGTATTTTTTTCTATTGTGCTTTTGCATTTGAATGTAGAGTGGTGGAAATAATTATTGCATCAGTAGATTTTTTCTAATATTTTGCACTTTAGAGCGAATTTGAGTGGAAATTATTCATTAAAGAAATTTTATTGTTTATTACAATAAACACCCCATGTACCTGACAATCATTTAAAGGTATGATTTATATGGCAACACTCAATAATACCTGTCAAAGTCACTTTGAGACTATAACCTCTAAAGAGCACGTGTTTTTAACTCGCGGAATTAGTGGAACAAAATGGGAAAAGGAGTGGAATTAACGTCTGAAAACAAAAGCGTTCTTATTGAACTGTCAAGGGAAGGTCTAACCACACGTGAAATCTCTTTAACGGTGGGTTTCAATCAATATACAGTCGCCAGATTCTTAAAAAAGTTCAAGGAAACTGGTTCCATAGAACGGGTGAAGGGTCGTGGCCCAAAGAGAGCTTCTATTGAAGGCGAAGTCAGGATTCTGAAGAGAAAATGCCTTCAAGACCGTAGATTGACGTCCGTGGAACTAAAAAGGGACTGGGAAGAAGTTTCTGTAGTATATGTGACCAGCAGAACTGTTTGGAACAGACTCATTGTAGCAGGCCTGAGTGCACGCCGCCCTAGAAAAAACCTCTTCTGACCTTGCAAAGGCGCCAACAACGTCTCCAGTGGGCTAGAGAGCATGCTCTTTGGACGCAAGACATGTGGGACAAGGTTATTTTTTCAGACGAATCGAAATATAACCTTCATGGGTCTGATGGAAAAATGTTTGTTCGGCGTAGAAAAGGCGAAGAATATGTACCTCAGTGTTTGGTGTCCACGGTAAAGCATCCTGAAGGTCAAATGGTCTGGGGGTGCATCAGCACTAAAGGAGTGGGTTCCTTAAACTTTATTCAAGGCACTATGCACGCTGAAAAATATATCAGCATCTTGGAAAACCATTTGCTGCCAACTATTGAAAGGCAGTATGGTGATGTAAAAAACTGCACTTTCCAAGATGACTCTGCACCATGCCACAGGGACAAGAAGGCAAGTTTTCTTGTTTGTTTTTGAACTGTTTATTGTTTATTATTATCTCAAATTTTGTTTTGTGTCACCAGGTCCAACAGTTCATGAGAAGAAAGAAGGTGACAGCCCTGAAATGGACGGGTAACAGCCCAAATTTAAACCCCAAAGAAAATTGTTGGAGGAAGATTGGGGACAAAATTGGGAATAAGAAACCCAGATCAAAATGGGAGCTACAAGAATGCATACATGAAATAGATTTGCTACATGAAATAGATTTGGATTACTTGAAAAAATTGATCCATTCGATGCCCACACGTTGTCAAGCCGTGATTGCGACTCGAGAGGGGTCCACAAAATACTAAATATAAGAATTAAATAAAAAATATATTATTTTAAGTGTCTTTTTTCTCTCAACATCCATAAAGAACATTGGGAACTTTTTACCTCACTTTTGCAATACTAGCGGACACAAACGAAACCAATAAAAGTTTTTAGATAATGTTACGGACTTTACCACTGTGTATTTTTTATTTCCATAACTAATGGGAAAGCTGAGAAAATGAGATTTTCATAATTAGTATTTCTCTTACCATTTTATTAATAAATCATAATGTTTGTTTTTCCAAAAGGCTATAATATTTAAAACGTGTTCGGCATGGCACCGATAGGCTTCCGAGGTGAAAGGAAAAGGTAGTCAACAAGGTAGGAAGGAGGAGAAGGTAGGTAACAAAAAACCGGTTTCGCTGCGTACGCGCATTGCTCGGTCGCAGTTCTTCGTCGTTTGTCGTCGCGATCAGTGCGTTATTTGAACCTTCCTGTTATCTTTTGCGTTATTTGAATTATTACCGACTACCTTGGCATAGTTTGTACTGGACTGTTACGATTTTGCATTTGATTGGACATTTGTTGAAATGGAAAACCCAAATCGTTGTGTTGTTTATGCTCGATCTGTGCTACGGCGCAGAAAACATAACCTTGCTCCAGCATTCTTTGAGAGAAATATTCAATTGAAGTGCATCGACATCCAGAGATGATATAAAATAACACTCTCATAGGAGGCCGATCCAATTACGGCATGTGCGATTGAGACAATACTATACTTATATTTTAATTGATCCCACGCGAAATGGATATGAAGGATTGCAGGGATACTATTGCTCGTGTATTCGTGGACGGCGAACAGTAGGTTATTGTGGGCATATCGCAAGCATGATATATTATCTCTCTTGGGCTAGACACGAAGAAAATGTTAACCTCATGCCAGCTGCCTTTTTGGATAATATTATAATAATAGATTATGACGAACAATAATCGACTATATTTGTTTATCTGCTTTCATTTGTTTATGTCCTCCTTGAGTGCTGCTTAACTTGACAAGATTATAAACCACAACCTTTTGAGCCTGCCACTTCAACCGCTATATCAAGCTAGTCATCAAATAACACTAAATATATACAGTAGTAAATACTAAATATATACAGTACTAAACATTTACATACGTACAACATTAAAATAATACGATCACCGTACCTGAATTATTAATGTAATTATATTTCGGTATTCCCATACGCTACAATAATGCCCCTTTGCTTAGCAAAACTAGGGGTCAAAAGCTTTCAATTGAGGTATGTTTCAGCTTTGTCCGCCGTGGGGAATTTTTCCATAGTAAAGGTCCCAATACTCTCTGATAAATATTAGTAATAACAAGAAATATATTTTATTTCATGCTTAATAAAAATATAATACTATTATTTATTTCACGTAAAAATGGCTCTCTTACTATGAACTAAAAAATGTTTTTATTCATTTTTTTTTTCAATTTTCTAAACTGATCGTGCACTTAAATTATTTCTAGGTAACATAATTACTAATTAAACAACGAAACAATAGTCTACATTTAGTGAATTCAACACAATCATGGTATAAAATTGAACATTTCCAAAAAAAACGGCCGATGCAATAATTATTTCCACCACTGTATATGTAAACAATAAACACTAAAATCATAAGCAGCTATAAGCAGGGCTACAGTCGACAGGTTATCCTCGTTATTTCCCAATTATTTTACTCTAAGTGCCCATCTACAGAATCCTAAAAAAAGAAAGGGTCGTCGAGGGGCTCTAATAGCAAAAACAAAACGGCGCTCTTTTATCGGCCAATCAAAGCGGGGCTCAAATCCAGCGGCGAGCGGCTGCGAGTAATTAAAGTTCACGTGCTGCGGGCGCGAAATTAGGAGCGCCCCGAGTGGCGGAGTAATCCTGCCAATGGGCGCGGCGCGCAGCCCGGGCGGCGAGGGACGGACACGCAACCGCCCGTCTGTTTATCCTACGAAAGGAGTCAAAGAACAAATTTGCACGAGAACCACCAACGCAACACAAACTTGCGCTTATAAAACTATGTATGCGGGCCCAGCACAGTTTATATTTATCAACAATAATATTATGTCTACTAAATATACCCTAAGCTCGCGTATTTATTAAGCTATTGCATAGCTTTTATCGCGGGCCTAGGCCAGCGCGGCGACCGAATGAAGAAATTTCTTATCGACAATTAATGATTGTAAACTGATAATTACGTCTAAACGAGTACTGCTTACGATTCGAAAAAAAAATATGTTAAACAAGAACATTTTCATAATATTCTTAGTTTTGAATATTTTAGATTTTGTTTATATTACATAGTGTAATTAATTTGTGAAATTAGGTCTAACCGAACACAAAAACGACTACTACGCAAATACTATCTGGCGTATTATTATTAAACCTGCACCATTTAAAAGATAATTTAATTATCTATCTTTTTATCTACGAATTTTTTCGAATAATCCGGTTATTTTGCTTTATCGAATAAAAACTTCGTGCACGGCGCTCTGTCGGAAGACGTTTAAATTATTCCGAATCATTTGCTACCGCAGCCGCAAATGATTCGGAATAATTTCAACGTTTTCCGATAGAGCGCAGTTGTCTGATATCAGAAAAAATAAAATAAGTAAAATAAATAAATAATTATAATTACATAAATTGTTAAAAATGCTATGCAATAGCTTTACCGCGGCAATCCCCGAGTGCAACACATATTTTTTATTTATTTAATCATTTCGGAAAACATAAAGCGCATACAGTAATTTTTGAAAGAAAAAACTTTCGACCGCTAATCGTTTCCTGCGATAGGTAGCTTCAAGAAATATTAGCATATTTAAATAAAAAAAATACGTGTGGCACTCGGGGACTGCCGCGGTAAAGCTATTGCATAGCATTTTTAACGACTTATGCAATTATAATTATTTATTTATTTTATTTGTCTGATATCAGATAACTGCGCTCTATCGGAAAACGTTGAAATTATTCCGAATCATTTGCGGCTGCGGTAGCAAATGATTCGGAATAATTTAAACGTCTTCGGATAGAGCGCCGCGCACAAATTTATTATTCGATAAAGCAAAAAAAACGGATTATTCGAAAAATTTCGTAGATAAAAAGATAGATAATTAAATTATCTTTAAAATGGTGCAGGTTTCATAATAATACGCCAGATAGTATTTGCGTAGTAGTCGTTTTTGTGTTCGGTTAGACCTAATTTCACAAATTAATTACACTATGTATTATAAACAAAATCTAAAATATCCAAAGCTTATAATATTAGGAAAATGTTCTTGTTTAAAATATATTTTTTTCGAATCGTAAGCAGTACTCGTTTAGACGTAATTATCGGTTTAAAATCATTAATTTTCGTTAAGAAATTTCTTCATTCGGTCGCCGCGCTGGCCTAGGCCCGCGATAAAAGCTGTGCAATAGCTTAATTACAAATTGAAATAAAATATTTAGTTAATGAATCGAAAGCCGCTGAGAAAACAGCGAATTGGAAAAGGTTAAGGTGCTGGACAATGGTATATGAATATACATATATCTAATACAGATACTTATATGTAATATTAAGATTATTTAAAGCAGGCTGTTGTTTGCATAATAACTATATCAGTAAAATATGTTTATTGTAGATGCTTAGGTGTTTGTTATATAATATTTTCCATGTGTATAGCATATTATGTGTGTGCGTTATTCAAATTTAGATACTAGCAATTAGGTTGAATTGATTTGAATAGTTCCTCGACGAACGTCGATTGATTAAAGTTAAAAATGTCGGAGAAACAGGAATCATATGTGCACATTAGCCTGTAAGCGGTAGTTTTCCCGTAGTTCGTGTTGCCGCGAGAGACCTCAAATGCATAGTCCAAGATATTTCATTTGACAAAAGTTTGCTAAAATGCAATATAATAAACAAAAATTCCCCTCCCCCCCTCCTTCCCAGTCCTCTTTCCCCTCCCTATTCGCCTACCCCCTTCCCCCCTCTATCCACCCCTTTCCCTCTCCCTCTCTTCCTCACACTCCCCCCCCCCCCAGCAACTGGCCGAATTTAACCATTTACATTTATATCTCATTTTGTATGAAAGAAACTTACTGTTGGTTTGATCCACCGATATCGGTTACCTATTGAAATGCAAAATGTATGGTATATTAAGCAAACCGACGGTTTTACTCATACTTTTACTTTTACTAACAGGTCACATATAGAAAACCGGCCTTAATATTTTACTACGTTTATTAAGCTTTCAGTTTGAGTAGGTTAAGAATATTTTTCTGTAACAATCTTTTTGCAAATAAAAAAATCCTGGGCTATCCTGATCTTTGTGTTGTAAATACTATTATTATGATTTCATTCCGATTTTCGTAATGTCATAATTAATACAAATTAGATCACCATATTTTTGATTATTTTTTTACCGGTTAAAATATTTTTTAATTTGATGAATCATTTATTTTGTTTCTTTTAATGCTAGTTTTATTCTTAAAACATGTAGTAACTAAAACTGTCTTTTTTTTTTAAATTACCTAATGTAAGTAAATCTTTGATAGATTTTAAGTTTTCTTGTAATAATTTTAATAACCTACTTTGAGTATTTTGAATACCTACTTCAACTTCGTATTTTGTATAATTTCTGTAGAGTCTAGCATATAATCTATTTAAATTTTTGATTAAGTGATTTAGTTGAAAATTTTGTATTACATGGATTGTAGCTTTGTTTAAATTTATGTATTAAAAGCCTTTACGTCAAACTATTAACCGATTATTGGATGCAAGATCGTAAATATAAATACATTATATGAAAATGATTATACAAACTGCCCTAATTGAAAAAATGCCCCAATTTAAAAATAAACTCAAATTATATCTCATTGAAAGAGAATTGTACGACATTAACGATCTCTAAAAACTGTATGCATCTCGACTATATCTCTTTCTGTAATAGGTTTTTAATCGATTTTTTATTTGACTAAAATGTATTGACTATTTCCATTATTAGGTACACATATTAATTATATCTTGACTATTTTTATTTGCAATATAATCACTAAGACATTATATTTAACTTCTTGACTATCGTCACATTTTTTTGTTCTTTTTGACATTACATTTATTAATTTTATAAAAAGAAACTTATTTTTATCGGTAGTTTTAAGAATTAATTATGTTCATTATAACCTTCTTTTTTTCTTCTCATTACATTATTCATTATATTCAATGTAATACAATCACTTCTTATTGAGTTAATTTCTACATATCTTCTCTATATCTTACTTTCTACATATCTTTCTCTGTCTTTTTTATCTGGTAAACGAAATGGTGAGACTCGATTTAATTCTACAATAATACCTTCTTTATTCTTACGACTAACCTTTTATGTTTTGATTATTAATAGAAGAATTTGATAATAAATGAAGAATTCAATCATATCACGTCCAAATATAAATGTAATACAACTATGTATTAGCTTTTAGGACAATAAATTATTTGATTTGATTTGATTTCAAACTTGTCTTATTGTGGTAGAGCTTACCACATCAATGAAGAAGCTGAATTTTGTCCAACGACAGTTTTGACGCTATTAAGAGGCCCGATACAGTAAATATGGTTGACTTTAAGATATCGCTATAGCGATAAGTCCGCCATTTGTGCATAAATTGTCTTTTTTATAAAACCAGCGTAATATTCATTATGTTATGTTTTTATAGCACAATAAAGTTATTCTATTCTATTCTATTCTAAATATTTCAATAGGAAAGGCAATGGAACTACTATACGTTGAGGCTCTAGGTACTCCAGTATACTATTTCATGTGTATACTATTATATGTACCTACACATATCTATCTACTTATATAATAGGAGGAAGCATTTTTTTAGTAAAACCGATCTAATGTATAATCGGGATTAAGAGATGTTGAGAAAACCGTATACAACATTTTAGCCCTTTTCGATCACTTCAATCCCGATTATTTCTTTCAAGAGATGTTTATGGAAAAATCCTAAAAATCCATTACATTTATATGGGCAACCCGTTTTGAGTAAAACTGACCTGACCGAGATTAAGAGATATTAAGAAAACCAGAAAAAACTATTTTATCAATTTTCGATCCTTTAGAAATTGATTTTCGCAAAATTCCTTCTTAGTGCCTACGTCCTAAAAGGAACCTCTGTGGAAAATTTCGTGTTTGTAGCTTCAGCAGTTTCAGCTCGGCGATTATGAATCAGTCAGTCACCACGTTCTTTTACATACATATATAGATATTACTTTTATTTATTACATACTATGGATATTAAACAAATGGTATCGCAAATTACGTAAACTACAGTATATACATGTACATTAGGCCTACCTTAGTACAGGCGAGGCCTAGCTAGGATGGCTTAGTACAGGCGAGGCCCAGCTAGGACATTTGAATTTGTTTAACTATGATGTAGTCGGCAGATCTCGAGCTGCCCAGATAGCAATTATCTCGCCGCGCTAACCCCCCCCCACCCCCCTCCCACTCCTGCTTATACCCACACATATGTATATGACCGAGAGCACATTAACAGCTATACATTCGCAGTGACGCTTACAGAAGCGTGGATATATATCCAGATACATATTCTGTGCCGTCGTCGCTTTATCGCTATATATATATATATATATATATATATATATATATATATATATATATATATATATATATATATATATATATATATATATATATATATATATATATATATATGTATATAGCTCCTCCTAATCCCCAATTCAAACAAGGGACCCCTTTCTCCACTATGTACTATGTATGTAAGTGGCTTTTATTATTATTTTCTTCATAATCATCCCTCTAATCAATTCTATAAATATATATATATATATATATATATATATATATATATATATATATATATATATATATATATATATATATATATATATATATATATATATATATATATATATATATATATATATATATATATATATATATATATATATATATATATATATATATATATATATATATATATATATATATATATATATATATAATAAACCCTAAAATAGCCCAAAAAGACACATCGGTCATTAAAATCAGCACGAAAAAAATTATTTTGGTTTATTGGCGATCACCCTTGAAAACAGCCGCCATTTTGAGTCCGCAGGACCAAATATATTGAAGCGGCGGGCCAAATCGACCATTTGGGTCTAATGAACACGTGTGCAAAAGGATTTGCTTTTATCACAATTTGCAATTAGTTTTTTTTGCTTAGTACAGAGCTTGTTAGATAGACTACAGTGGAAAACAGACTTTATATCGGGCATGCGAACTGACGGCGTAAGGCAATCAAATAAACGTGTTACGCCGCGAGGCGAAAAGATTGTTTCACCCTGCTAGCAAATTTCGAACTGTTTTACAGCCGGAGCCGCCTTGTATCCATATTACATCAAAGGCTAACGATACCAAACTTGGAGAATTCGCCTCTAAAATACACCATTCATTATCGCTCTACCCGCCGCTGTACTGTTCTGTTCCTCAGCGAACAAAAACGATAGTGTTACAGGCCTGCAGCACGCTATATTTGAAGGCCGTACAAATGGGGCCGTGCAGAAAATATACAAAAATCAAAGTATTTGTAGGATCAGAGGTTACTTCAATTCTGAGAAAAAAGTATTTTTTTTTACGAAGTTTTGGAATTTAAAGGACAAGAAAGTCCGTTCTATTCAGAAAAACTTTTCGTTAATTTTGCACGGAGCACGTTCATGTCTAGGCGACCACGACCTTGAAGCACGAAGCATTTGAGAAAGCGTCCCATAACTGCTACAGTATTCATGCATAGGACGCGTCTATCGTACTCGCTCTCACAGATTCATTGAATTGGCGTTGCGTCCCGCTTGCACGCTTTCGTAATGCCTCTAGTTAGTCATGTGCGTGGCCCTCTTCAATCGACTAGTGATGCAATTTTAGTCGAGTCTTGATTTAATTCAACGGCACTTGTGACGATCGCAGTTGTTTACAACTTCAAATTGAACTACCAAGTAAATATACAAGCGACTGACAGGGATGACGCAAAACCATGTATTTGGCCGATCGGGGGGTAGGGGGAGAGGGAGGGGGGGGGGGGGGGGGTAGGGGGGAGAGAGTAGTTTACGGACAAAAAATTACGCGCAGGTAGAAAAAAAGGTTTTTACTTATAGCCAAGCGTTCAAGATAAACACTGAACGATACCTTCACTCCTCGCATCGAGTGATCGCAACTTGGTCTGCGTTTTTAGAGCAACGGAGTCTCTAATGCATTTTTAGCAGTTAATTACATTACATTACATTTTTGTCGTGTCCAATTGACGGCTAAAGACCGCTCTTGGACGTGTCAAAATAATTGGGTTATGTAGTAAGTTTCGTTACTACTCTTTACTGAACATTCATAGGTAGTCAAGAATTAACTACTAGATTGTCAAACTATAAATATGAATAATCAAAATAGAAGCTTAATATTTGAAGTAGTTAGTAATTCGAAAAGATACGTAGTAAAATTATTTATCGTAATATTCAAATTGTCAGTAAAATGTTAAATAATCAAATTAAATCTACGTTATGCATTTTAAACTAAAAGTACAGATATAAGACCATATAAAATAATCAGACAATAAGGCTCTACTTTTTTAAGTAATTTAAATGGGCACAATATTTGAAAAATCATGGCCCTCAAATTCGGCCAAATTATAGAAAGGGTGGCCTATCAGCATCTCCTTGATGGTTTTTTTTTAATTTTATGTCCTCCAGCTGTTTAAATTTTGTAGGGAGTAGATTATAGAATTTAATGCTAAGGTACAAGTAGCTTTTCTGTACTTTTGCCAGTCGTATTCGGGGTACGCATAAAAGGGAGCTACCGCGGGTATGATGCGAGTGAATGTCTGCATTAATTGGTGTTTCTATTAGGTGCTGTCTAGCATACATTAAACACTGGTATATGAACGCCGAATACATAGTCATTACCCTTGCCTTGATGAAATATTCTTTGCATGAGGTCCTAGTCGTTACCTCATACATGCTGCGCAGTGCTCTCTTTTGCAAAAGAAAGATTCTTTTATTGGTTGCAGCATTTCCCCAAAATAGTGGTCCATACGTCATTAATGAGTTAAAATACGCAAAGTATACTAATTTGGCTGCCGCAAAACCACAAAGACTTCTGATTTTTTAAATAGAGTATATCGAGCTACATAGCTTACTAGCTAATTGTTGGATGTGCGCATTCCATTGTAATTTACTGTCAATTCTTAATCCTAGAAAATTTATATCTTCTGTGATGTCGATTTCAAAATAGTCGTGTAATTCATTTAAATAGTAAACATTGGCAGGTCTTAAGCGAAAAGGAATTATTTTTGATTTTGTAATATTTAGACGTAATTCATTAGAATTAAACCAAATCAAGAGTTGATCACTCGTATACCTAATTCTATTTATTAATGATTCCTTATTTTGGTCACAGAAGATAAGAGATGTGTCATCTGCAAACAGTGTAATGTCATCATTCTCGGATGACACACATCCCGGCAAGTCACTGGTGTACTTTAAAAATAAAAATGGACCTAGAATGGAACCTTGAGGTACACCCTTTGTTACCAGAATCGGTTGGCTTCTTGTTCCATTTACTTCTGTCGTTTGATACCTATTTTGTAGGTATGAGTATTCGAAATTTAAATTCTAAGTGTCAACATATTTTAAAATTTTCTCACCTCTAATTAATAATTAAATAATAAATTTATAAGAATACAGTGCAATTCCACAGTCTGGATTCACTCGCGGTTAACACGGGACGCGTCCCGAAGGATCTTATCGGTCTGAGTTTACATTAAATATTCAACCAGCGTGTCTATGGACAAAGTCGACCATCGAAAACAAGCGAGCTGTCGTTACTGGCTGGGGGCAGATCGACTTTGCTGAAGATACATCGGACGACTTACTGAAGGTGGTGGTGGATTTGATTGACCAGCCGACCTGTCGAAGACTATATGCAAAGACTCTCAGAAAGAGGTTACCGCAAGGTATAACGGACGATCAATTGTGCGCTGGAAGCTTAGAAGGAGGACGAGACTCTTGTGGAGGCGATAGTGGTGGACCTCTGCAAGTGACGATAGCTGACAACCAATGCCTCTTCAACATAATCGCCGTTACCAGTATTGGAAAGAGCCCTTGCGGAAGTGCCAAGGGACCTGGCATATACACTGCCGTGAAGAGTCATGTGAAATAAATGGCGTTTTAGGAGTATGTCTACCGCCGGAAAATTGTACAAAAACTGACGGGGATTTGCCAAAAGGGAAACTATCACAATTTTGTATAATGTCGGAACAAGAGGCTGTATGCTGTATTCAACACAGCCCCATGAGTAACAACACGAGATCATCAAGAAACCAGGATAAATCCAATAATGCATCTTCTACATCACCGCCTACTACAACAACTACCAATAAATCACCGGTCATCTCTACAATAGCTCCAGAAAAACCTTAAACATCGCCACAAGCCTTATTAACAAATTCATAAATGACAGTGTGGAAAAACGTACTAAATCCGAAAAAAAATAGCTGCAATATTGAGTACAAATTTAACAATGACAGCCATTGCTGTGTTGGCGATTAATTAATTTATTTTATTTTATCTGCATCCAAACTTTTCTCTGGTCGTAACGGTCTCCGTTCCATCGGGTTCAGAAGAGGGAGGAAGAGAGAGTGCACCCGTGGTCGCGCGCCCACCTGTGCACTATAATATACCCTGCGCACTTGACTGCTTGCGAACAATGGACTCTGAGAAGACTAAAGAAGTCACTAGAATCTACAATGCAGTCGCTATGGCCGAACACGGCTAGAAGGATATATATATGTAGGTATGATTGAATTAGATTTAGCCCTTTGTCTCTGATACTAAAGTGTTCTAATTTATTCAGTAGAATATTGTGGTTAACGCAGTCAAATGCTTTTGACAGGTCACAAAATAGACCAATAACTGTTTTAGAACTATCCAGCCCATTCAATAACTCATGCAGTAGTTTCGATGTAGCATTAATAGTCGATAATCCTGCCCGAAAACCAAACTGTTTACTGTTAATAATGTCGTGAGTGTCGAAAAATTTAGTAATGCGATTCAATATTAATTTTTCAAAAATTTTGCTAAAGGCCGGTAATATGGATATCGGTCTATAGTTATCCATGTTATCACGACACCCTTTTTTGAATAAAGGTATAATTTTTGCCAATTTTAATTTGTCCGGAAAGGTGCCTTCTACTATTTTATTTATTTTATTTAGAGTAGGTATTACAAAACTTAACTAGTACATTTTACCATGTCACACTGTATGTAAATGAGGCAATAGCAGAAAACTGGTTCTTATTGTGACTGGGACATGGTTATGACCGAAAGTCGCCTAACTAGGCCTGAGCCTGTTCTAAGGCAGACTTGAGCAATTTTCTTTGTGCATTATGATTACTATTTATTAACAATGCATATATTTCTAGACACAATCAAATAAAAGTAATTATTAAAATAGTCTACGAAAAATTAAATTAAAAATAGAAAATTCAAATCTTTTTGCATGAATTAAACAGAGCGCAAAGATAATCTGCTAGTGCAGGCGTTGATGACTTTAGTAATCGGCTGGACACATACCACATGTCAGTCGACGACTTGGGCTTAAGTGATTGGGCCACTTTTATAATCTCCTCTCTAGGCACCGAGGACAATACACAACACTACTTTTTACGAATACAGCAGAGCCACCTCTAATCGCATTGGATCTAGTAAAGTAGAAAGCCATTGTGTAGCCTGGTATAATTATAGTGTTTTGCTGGCCTTGTTTTATCCATGTTTCACTTGCACAAAATATATCAACGTTATAATCTTCTAAAGTTAGGCCAACATCAAGAGTCTTGTTTTCTAATCCCTGCATATTTTGATGAATCAAACTTATTCGCAGTTCGTCATTTCGGATGGAAGAGAATTTGCTGGTCACGTTGGCAGATTGTTTTAGTATCGGCTTCCCCCGTTTTTTGAAGACCTTCTTGTATGATCCTGTGTAATTGAAAAAATGCTCTCTTTCACCTTTGAGCAAAATTTCTTCTTTCCATTCACGTTTAGTGTTGCTCCGGAGTATGTGTAATCACTCTCAACCAAAATCTCAGTAAATGGAATAAATGTGAAGTGCCTGTTATTCGCACACATTACAGTAAGTTTTTTGTTAATGTCTAGAATATCGTAGTTGTAGTTATTATTGTTGAGCCTATATGGGATATCACACACCAGAAGGTTGGTATTTTTTGATATTTCAATTAAAGTTGCCATATTAATCTCGATGTTATTAAGAGTTTGTTTCTTTGAGATGCCTTCTTTCAGGTAGCTGTAAAGAAGTCCTCCCATAACAATCACATAGTCATCTTTAGTCATCTTATTCAGCATGGTTTTTGAAACCTTACAGATGCCACGGAATTGGGCGTGTATTTTTGTGATGCAGGTACTACAGTAGGATCCTGGAGCCAATAAGTCATTCATCAGACTGGATGTAGTTTTCCTATTTTCGTCTGTCAGTATTAGTACTGTTCTTAATTTATTTTTACCCTCCATATTATTCTTGGACTTGGACTTAATTGACCTGATTTCTAAATTGATACCGATTTTACCGGTTTTAAAAGCTTCCACTGGAATATTCGCTGTTTTTAAATGATTCTTGTTTGGCTTGTTTATTTGTTTTTTATTTCTGTTTTTCGTAATTTCGTCGCAATTTTTAGTTTTTACTGTTTTTTTGATGACTTGTTTTCCTTTCCTTGTACTTTTTTTCTTCTCAGTGACTTTATTATCCACGGTAATTACCTTTGATTGAGTTATAATATTCACTGTTTCCTGTTTAGGCCTCGATTTTTTGGATAAGGTTCTTAAGGTGGTGGGATAAGGTTCTTATTTGCTATTCCCGAACCTTTTTCTTAAAGAATCGATTAGTGTAATGCATTCTGCTTCCTTTTCTCCCAAAAGCATAGTTAATCTTGCTATTTCATTTGTCATTTTTATATCATTTTGTATATTGTTTAGTAACAACTCGTCTTATTTGTTTGAGTAAAATGTGACAGTTCGTTCATATTTGGCGAGTTTTTCTCCAAAGACGAGACGTATTCGTGAGTATCTTTGAATTCTGAATGCTCTTTTTCATACTCTGCTAGTTTCGTAATGGCTTTAGAATAGTTGGTCACTGTTACATCCATTTCGTTTTTTAACCTGGATAACTGTGTCTTCAAATCTATGTTTTCTTGGCAAACTCTTTCAAATTCCAAAAAGTCGTCATTGTGCTGTTTAATCATCTCCAGTTTTACGCTGTTAGCATGCTCAAGCTGCATGCCAAGAGTCTTAATTACTTTATTAATAGAGTTGTATTCCTCGCGTAAACATTCATATTTTTCCGTAGCCCCGGATATCAGAGTAGTATCGTCATAATATTCCGTTATGGTTCCTTTTTTCTTCGCCAATTTGCTCGTTCTCCTTGTCGTCCTTGTGGGTGTCATCGCTTCAGCTTCAGCCGCGGAAACGGCAATTATATTTAGATTGAAATTCGGTAATGTACAGCCACCTTTACTTTTAGATACCAACTACAGGGTAAATCGATCCGTTTCACGGACGACCTCTAATGTGGGTAGGCAAATATTAGTTTGAAATGAAATATGGTCGTCGTATTGTTTTATCGCTCGTCGCTGTTTATATATTTAAAAACAAAATAATATTAAATCGTGTTCGAATTATAGCGAATTGCTATTTCGCATGTTATCAGTGGTGTAATTGTGGATAGTGGATCGAATCGTCAAATCTTGGGTTTCCTTGAGCGGTGTTGACAGCTGACATAGAGCTGTGCAATTCTTTGTTTACAAATTCTGCTGTTCCTTATTATTAAAAAAATATCAGGTTCGGGATTAGTTACGCGAAAAGATTCGGTCGGTTTTTCAAATCCCTTCCGTTATCAATATTTTGAAGTTGAAATACTACTCACTGCGTTGTAATTAAGTGCTGATTATGTGTCCTTGCAAGTCTGCTATCATCATCCACCTAATAATTAAGGTAAGTTAGGAAAACTTCCACTTTTAACACCAAAATATAATAATTTAAGCGAAGCTATCCAGCGTTCACACTGTAGCGATCCGGTGCATTATCCTTTGTTAATAATATTCTTTATTTTGTTGTTCAGTCAGAAGTACAAATCATGGATTTTGATGATGCATGTAAGGTATGTAGGTACCGTTCATATATTTTTGTTACGATGTATATCGCATTATTCGGCCCGGTGGCATAGTGATTAGGTCGCCTGATCTTAGTTAAGTTCCGGGTTCGATTCTCTGTTGGCTCATCATTTTCTGTTGGGATAAAATTAATGGAATTAAATGGAAAATTAAATGGTCCAATGGAATTTTTAAAAAATCTTTACACCCAGTCGAGTCAAGTATCACCAAAACGTATGGTTTATAACACACCTTATCTCTAAGGCTTCTTGTCCGAAATGTTAATTTTATAGCTATCACGGGTAGGTAACCATTATAGGAAAATTTAAATAAAGTCTTAGACAAATATAATTTTTGAGAAAATAATGAATCTATAAACAAAATATTCGTTGATTTCAAGACAATGCAAAGTATTTTTGAAAATAGGAAAACATTTTAAGACACATCTTAATAACGTCTACTCGTCTAAAGAGTTGGAGTTTTGGCGTCGATTAAAATAACCGTTCTTTTTTAAATTTCGCAATATCGGGCTCAAGTATAGTCGAAGAAATATTATTTGACAAACGTGTCGTTGAAATACAATAAAATAAACAGCAATTCTCAAAAAGTTATAACGACCTATTTTAATATATAAATCGATTCTGCCTGAAGCTTAAAAAAAAGCTTTACAGAAACAAACTGACATAGATACAAACACTTTAACAAACGCTTTATATACACAACCTGCCCGTCCAAAGGGTTTGATAACACCTTGAACTACCAACGGCCAGAGACTGTATCCTACTCACTACTATCCAGTTGCCATTTATTTTTATTTTAGACTATACAATCGTTTGTTTTGAGCCTTATATGTGTCTGTTTCAGGTGGGACAGCTATTGGGCCCTTGCTGAGTTGGCCACGAAGACCCATTCTGTTCAGGGTTGGTCACACTCACAGGTCGACACCCATCCGGCGGCCTCCACGCATAAAGTGCGAGCCCGGGCAGGACTTTGGCCTTAGGGCTAGTTTCCCCTAGAAATCAACCTTCTGGCGCTAATGGGCACCGTGCGGAGAAAGCCAATCGAATGTGCACTCTGACTAACAGTCGGGGGAGTCTGGAAGCAGTACTGTGTCCTATAGAGCGGGGGTGGTTGCGGACCTTACGGCGACTGCTCTTGAAACGAACATCGGCTACCCGATCCTGGGTGAACAGCCGGGCAAAGGATGCCATAGTCCGCGATAGATTCGGTATACACCGTTTCACCGCTTCCTTCGTAAGGGAGAGGACCGCGCAAGCCACCTTGAACTCGAAACCAATTGAGAGACCGGAGTAATCTGCTCGCAATTGGAAGTAAGGGCGTGAGTGTAAGCCCGCTGGGTAAAACACCTAGTTATCTTGCGGTTAAGGCGTTGGCTTCTTACGGGCATGTGGCGGAGCTTGACGGTGGATTGTTTTGTAAAAGTCTTCTGCGTTCACTTCACGGGAGAGATAACGACTAATCGTTAAAACTCCCTGAGGTGACGGGTTCGCCCGTTGTAGTTGACAACTGTATATGTCTGTTTCAGGTTTATTATTTGTTTAAAAAAGTCGTAATGTTTTGTGGTATACAGATAACGTGGTATTCAGCTATCGTTTGCAGATGCGGATGAATATTTTATTATAAGTGTTTACGCATAAAATGTTTACATATAAATATTTAATATTATTAAATAGATTGAAGCGATTTAGTCCAACCATATTAACCTATTATATCTTTGCCGATAGGCGTGACGCCGATAGGGTTTCAATGTGCTAACGCCACTTTTGTAAAATATTATTTCGTCAATTATACATACTATAAACAAATACGTAAACATGTAAATATATTTAAAATAATTAAAAAACACGACTGCCGTTACAGATATAATTATAATATAGTTCACTTTCAATAAAAATATTTATAATTATATTATAAAGGTTTTTTATGAAATATGTGTGGTTTATGTATTTATCCATATATATATATATATATATATATATATATATATATATATATATATATATATATATATATATATATATATATATATATATATATATATATATATATATATATATATATATATATATATATATATATATATATATATATATATATATATATATATATATATATATATATATATATATATATATATATATATATATATATGGATAAATGTCATAGAGATGAATACGACTAGTGTCGAAATATTCTCAGTCATATAATTTCTTCTAAAATAAGTTACTAACATCCATTTCTGTTACAGAAACCATCCTCCTATACTATTACATCCAAGGGCATACAGTAATTCGGCTGCAATAACTAAGAACATCGTAAGTTATCAATTGCGGAAACAGGTGCCGCTGCCCTAAGTATTTAAAGAGGACATTAACTATCGTTTAAATGTTTCTGGTCCACCAGGACCCCAGATAAGTAACTTTTCATGAATCTAATTTTATATATTATTGAAAATAATTTAAAAAAATTTACACCCTTAAAATATCAATATATATATATATATATATATATATATATATATATATATATATATATATATATATATATATATATATATATATATATATATATATATACATATATATATATATATATATATATATATATATATATATATATATATATATATATATATATATATTTTTTTTAGAATTGATCAATAAGATGATTATAAAGTAAATAATTATAAAAGCCACTTACATCGTGACGAAGGATTCCCTTGATCGGATTCGGGAATGCTTTAGGTGTTAACGAGAATGATGAATGCCTCTCACTTGCGGAAAGAGGAGTAGGTTTAAGTTGGGCCCATTTTTCAACTAGTAAACGCTCACCCTTCATCCAATTATCTCAAAAATTAAGCTACAATCCTTCTTTATACGTAAACTCACTCAATTTCCTATTATTTCAGGGGAAATAACAAGACAAGACGAGCTACTTGACAGATGGAAGAATTTAAAATTTCGAATTTCGTTTTTTTATTTTCTAAAGGTGCGATATAAAGAAGCTGCGATCAATATTCAGCTGAAAACTTAAAACTAAAAGCGTGACATGCCCTCATATCAATGAAAGGAAGCAGTCAGCTCTTTCCTATTAGTTGGAAAGATTACCTTTAACCTAAATGGATTATTTACAATGAACGAAACATAAAATATGTAAAAATTCAATATTTTGAAATATTTGATAGTTTTGTGTATATATTCTTTTTAGAATTGATCAATAAGATGATTATAAAGTAAATAATTATAAAAGCCACTTACATCGTGACGAAGGATTCCCTTGATCGGATTCGGGAATGCTTTAGGTGTTAACGAGAATGATGAATGCCTCTCACTTGCGGAAAGAGGAGTAGGTTTAAGTTGGGCCCATTTTTCAACTAGTAAACGCTCACCCTTCATCCAATTATCTCAAAAATTAAGCTACAATCCTTCTTTATACGTAAACTCACTCAATTTCCTATTATTTCAGGGGAAATAACAAGACAAGACGAGCTACTTGACAGATGGAAGAATTTAAAATTTCGAATTTCGTTTTTTTATTTTCTAAAGGTGCGATATAAAGAAGCTGCGATCAATATTCAGCTGAAAACTTAAAACTAAAAGCGTGACATGCCCTCATATCAATGAAAGGAAGCAGTCAGCTCTTTCCTATTAGTTGGAAAGATTACCTTTAACCTAAATGGATTATTTACAATGAACGAAACATAAAATATGTAAAAATTCAATATTTTGAAATATTTGATAGTTTTGTGTATATATTCTTTTTAGAATTGATCAATAAGATGATTATAAAGTAAATAATTATAAAAGCCACTTACATCGTGACGAAGGATTCCCTTGATCGGATTCGGGAATGCTTTAGGTGTTAACGAGAATGATGAATGCCTCTCACTTGCGGAAAGAGGAGTAGGTTTAAGTTGGGCCCATTTTTCAACTAGTAAACGCTCACCCTTCATCCAATTATCTCAAAAATTAAGCTACAATCCTTCTTTATACGTAAACTCACTCAATTTCCTATTATTTCAGGGGAAATAACAAGACAAGACGAGCTACTTGACAGATGGAAGAATTTAAAATTTCGAATTTCGTTTTTTTATTTTCTAAAGGTGCGATATAAAGAAGCTGCGATCAATATTCAGCTGAAAACTTAAAACTAAAAGCGTGACATGCCCTCATATCAATGAAAGGAAGCAGTCAGCTCTTTCCTATTAGTTGGAAAGATTACCTTTAACCTAAATGGATTATTTACAATGAACGAATATAATATTATTTACAATGAACGAATATATATATATATATATATATATATATATATATATATATATATATATATATATGTATGTATGTATGTATGTATGTATGTATGTATGTATGTATGTATGTATGTATGTATGTATGTATGTATGTATGTATGTATGTATGTATGTATGTATGTATGTATGTATGTATGTATGTATGTATGTATGTATGTATGTATGTATGTATGTATGTCTTTTTTCATTTTCAAATGTTTATTCATTATACTCATACAACAACGTCACTAGTTCAGCTTGAAACACAGTATTGCTTGCGTTACGTGCATATTATATAGGCAGAGCAAGGAGTTAAACCGGCTCCTTGGCAGTACCGGTTTACCGAGTAGCATCGGACGCCTGTTAGGTTATGTATGTATGTATGTATGTATGTATGTATGTGTGTATGTATGTATGTATGTATGCACATATATATATATATATATATATATATATATATATATATATATATATATATATATATATATATATATATATATATATATATATATATATATATATATATATATATATATATATATATATATATATATATATATATATATATATATATATATATATATATATATAAATTATTATTTTTTCAAATTGAAATTATGTTTATCACTAAATAAATGAAATGATAAAATAATGAAAGGGCACTTATCTGGTCTGTGGTGACCAGGAGTGACTCCACGCCTTATTCTTCTCCTCACTCAGTGTTTGCTGGTGCTTCCTGCTGTGGCACTAGAACCCGATCAAAATGGCAGTCTTTCACAGCGGCACACAACAATGCGAGACGAGAATGAATGCTGGAAAATAATAGGCGATTAGTGTTTCTTAAATATTAATGATTGTTATAAAATGTATATCAATATTTCGGCTCAGCCGTCGTCAAGATATGTGACATTTCTGAAATCGAACAATTCGTTGAAAATTTAAATTCAAGGAATCGAACAAAAAGAAATGGATTAATAATATTTTACACGATTTAGTTAAGGTACCGAAACCAACCGTGCAAAACGTTATTTTAAAATGAATGATAAAAATTAAAATAAAAAGCATTTGATGATTATGATAATATGATAAACCTTATTAATTTTGCCTATTGATTCTAGTGCCACAGCAGGAAGCACCAGCAAACACTGAGTGAGGAGAAGAATAAGGCGTGGAGTCACTCCTGGTCACCACAGACCAGATAAGTGCCCTTTCATTATTTTATCATTTCATTTATTTAGTGATAAACATAATTTCAATTTGAAAAAATAATAATTTACACATTTACAATTATATATATATATATATATATATATATATATATATATATATATATATATATATATATATATATATATATATATATATATATATATATATATATATATATATATATATATATATATATATATATATATATATATATATATATATATATATATATATATATATATTATATATATATATATATATTATATTATAATAGGTATATATATATATATACCTATTACCTAAAATTCACAAGCCTAATAATCCTGGACGACCAATAGTCGCAAGCTTTAACTCTCCGACAGAAAGAATTTCGGCTTTTGTAGATTATTTTTTACAACCTTTTGTGAAAAATCTAAATTCTCATATCAAAGACAGCTATCATTTTATTGATATTTTAAAGAATACTGTAATTCCAAAGTCAGACGACCTATTATTTGTTACTATTGACGCCATATCCCTGTATACCAATATTCCTCATAATTTAGGATTGGAAGCCATTTCTTATTTTCTTGATGAGAGACCTCATCCTCAAATACCTTCTACGGATTTTCTTTGCAAATTAGCCGAGTTTGTCTTAACGTGTAATGCTTTCTCCTTTGAAGATGAATTTTATCTTCAAATTAAAGGGACTGCTATGGGCACGCGAATGGCACCTTCGTATGCCAACCTTTTCATGGGATTATTCGAGCAAAATTTTCTTCAAACGCAAAATTTAAAACCCATATTATGGTATAGATTTATTGACGACATAGTAATGATTTGGCCACACGGACAAACTACTCTAACAACCTTTCTTGACGACCTAAATAATTTTGGCCCTTTGAATTTCACTCATACCATTTCTAAATCACAAATTACTTTCTTAGATGTTGATTTAACAATTTCCGAAGGTAAAATTAAAACCGCGATTCATATAAAACCTACAAATAAAGAACAGTATTTACACTTTGATAGCTGTCATCCATTTCACACCAAGAGATCCATTCCCTATTCAATGTCCATTCGCGGACACCGTTTAGTTAACAACAAAGAAAATTTAGATAAATATCTCAATAATCTAAAGCAATCTCTTCTTGAAAGAAAATACCCTGCTCCTCTATTGGATAAACATATTCTAAACTCTGAAGTAAAATATATACCAAAACCTAAAATTTCTTCAAATAAAAATAATAATAATAATAAAATCTTTCTTAGCACCACTTATTTTCCTGGTGCTGAGAAACTGCGAGATATATTATCTGATTTATTCCCCATCATTTCTAATGATGCATCCACTAAGGATCTCTTAGATTCACCGCCAATTTTATCTTTCCGCATACCACCTAATATTAGATCAATATTAAACAAAACAAAAAATAATCAAAATTTCTCTATTGGTAATAATACTTTTGGGCTTCAACCTTGTGGTCATCCACGTTGTAAAACTTGTCCTCTGTTAGATCTAAGTCCTTTTTTTACCAGTCCAAATACTACTAATAGTTACAGGGTTCCCTTTCATTGCAGTTGTATTTCAAAAAATATAGTATATCAACTTCTGTGCAGGACTTGTGATGCCTTTTATATCGGTGAAACAACAACACCACTTAATATTAGACTAAATAATCATAGGGCTAGTGTAGGAAATGAAAGCCAACTCCCAATATCTTTGCATGCCAGGGCGCATAATTTATCTTTTGATCAATGTTTTAAAGTTAAAATAATAAAATGCCTTGGGGATAATGCAAATGAAAGGGACGTCAAATCTTGGGAATTGGCTTATATTTATATTTTAGGCGCTTGCAAAGGTTCCGGTCTCAATAGGCAAAATTAATAAGGTTTATCATATTATCATAATCATCAAATGCTTTTTCTTTTAATTTATAATCATTCATTTTAAAATAACGTTTTGCACGGTTGGTTATGGTACCTTAACTAAATCGTGTAAAATATTATTAATCCATTTCTTTTTGTTCGATTCCTTGAATTTAAATTTTCAACGAATTGTTCGATTTCAGAAATGTCACATATCTTGACGACGGCTGAGCCGAAATATTGATATACATTTTATAACAATCATTAATATTTAAGAAACACTAATCGCCTATTATTTTCCAGCATTCATTCTCGTCTCGCATTGTTGTGTTTCCGCTGTGTGAGGCCATTTTAATCGGATTCTAGTGCCACAGCAGGAAGCACCAGCAAACACTGAGGGAGGAGAAGAAGAAGGCGTGGAGTCACTCCTGGTCACCACAGACCAGATAAGTGCCCTTTCATTATTTTATCATTTCATTTATTTAGTGATAAACATAATTTCAATTTGAAAATATATATATATATATATATATATATATATATATATATATATATATATATATATATATATATATATATATATATATATATATATATATATATATATATATATATATATATATATATATATATATATATATACATATATATATATATATATATATATCCATATATATATTTATCCATATATATATATTTATCCATATATATGTATTTATCCATATACATTTCCAGAATGTACTTAATCAGACCTTTCATTCGACAATAAACA
The DNA here is from genome assembly GCA_944548615.1 of Micropterix aruncella. Lineage (NCBI taxonomy): Eukaryota > Metazoa > Arthropoda > Insecta > Lepidoptera > Micropterigidae > Micropterix > Micropterix aruncella. Next base: position 55,083,293 of record OX155980.1, on the reverse strand, counting down.
CGATATAATTATGTTAATTTAGACAAATATTTTTTATATTTGTACAGTTTAGGTACCCTATGACACTCGGGATGACATAACCATTCTAATAATATCACACACTTCTAAATCGGTTGAAGCGTTTAGAAGTAATGATGGAATAAAAAATCTGGGTTTCAGCATTAATACATATCGGATTTTTTCCGAGTACAATTGCGTACTTTTATAATACTCCAAAATGTTGCATTGGAATAAATTCGTAAGAACTATAAACGATTGTTTAAAAATCGGTAATATTTTGTGAAGTTTAATAATTCAATACTTTGTATATGTATTTTGCTAAATTGATATTCCTAATATTTCTCTTCGTTACTAGGCCTACCGGATCTATTTCTGACGGCCGCGAAGAGCAAGAACGAAAAAAAAACGAAACTGTCACCGAATATCTGATTCTTTAATAACGATGAAGTAAAAACGCACCGCCTAACACGTCGATTAATATTAAAGGCGCTGCTTTCTCTGCTTACTAAGAACAAGAGGTTGCGGCACGGAAAACAAACATAGATGAATTCTGAATACATAGCAATCCCTTTGGGCAGCCGTGTAATGAAAGCGTGGCCTTGGTGTCACAAACTTACAAACGTGAAACAGTGAAAATTGCAAATTTTGGGTCTTGTGATATGGAATGAAAACCACTCGATAGAAAGGAAGAAAAAAAGCCAAAGTATAGCACTGTGAGTACTACATATCACTGTAATTGATTAGCATCCTGAGTAACTAACAATTAGGGCAATCACTACGATAAAAACTCTCGTTTGTAATGTAAGTCGGAATAGAAATCGATAGAACGGTCGCCGTAATCCCCTTACTTTGTGCTTATTCCTAACCAATGGGCTTATGATCGAATTTCGTGCAAATCCCTGTCAACCATATTTATGTAGCTAAATGCCGCTTCGGATAAACCAAGTCTCGGCTTAGGCATGTTAATTGGAAGGCGCCCTTTTTGACCACGAATACATATTATACGTCTTTACTCGGGTAAGGACAGAGTTGTTCCGCATACAAGCAACAGAACCAATAATTTAACAATTTATTAACCATTTTGATTTCAGGGTATGAAACCATATTAGACTAGAAAATATCTTTTCATAAAATTATATATTAAATTGCTTTTTAAAAAATCGGTGTCTTCTAGAGGTGTGACGCAGGTGCTGCCTAGAGGGGTGATGCAGAATCATTGTGTTTTTAAATATTTCGTATATTTTTTCTTGAATTGATAGTAATAAAATTTTCTTTAAGCATATCAAGCTTTCCAATAACGGCACGTGTTAATACACGGCGACGTGGATTGATTAACATTGTGGTGGATAAAAAAGTCCTTCAACAGTGGCCGATGGTGACAAGTGTGTATTAATTACCAAGATAAGTTTTTCCGTGTTTGGATAGTCATCCAGTGTTAAGAACAGTTTTGCAGTTTTACTGTCGTATTTCGTCGTTGAAATACTAAGATATTCTTTTAAAAAAATTGTCGCATGATTCCCCAATGGTTAGATGGTTGGAAATTATGACTTACCCACGGCTATGTAACCTATCTAAAGCAGTGGTTTTCAACCTCTTCTTGGTGACGACACACTTTTAGTCGAGTGAAGTCACTCCGGTATACCGGCGAGTTTGGGAGGCGGGTAGAGACCCCCATTAGGGCCGCGTGCGATTAAAAAAAACAGTTGTGTCACCCCGACTTTCCCGGCAAGCAGACAACCTCTCCCTGTGCGCAAAACACTTAACCCCCCCTCCCTCCCCCATTAATGAATATCGGAAGAAGAAGAATATTTTCGTTCGAAACTTTATACATCCTGAGTACCTACTTGGTCTATTTTCTTCGAAATTAAAGCATTCTAGATAAGGCGGGATAGGAAACCACGCAGAAGAAGAATATCGAAAGAAGAAGAATATTTTAGTCCGGAACTTTATACATCCTGAGTACTTGGTCTATTTTCTTCGAAGTTAAAGCACTCTAGATAAGGCGGTATAGAAACCCACGGGAGAAGAAGAATATTTTCGCCGGAAACTTTGTAAATCCTGAGTACTTGAGTATTAATTAAAGCACTCTGGATAAGGCGGAATAGGAACCCACGAAAGAATAATATTTTCGTCCGGAACTTTATACACCCTGAGTCCTTGCTCTATCTTCTTTGAAGTTAACGCACTCGATATAAGGCGGGATAGGAACCCACGAAAGAAGAAGAATATTTTAGTCCGAAGCTTTATGCATCTTGAGTACTTAGTCTATCTTCTTCAAAGTTAAAGCACTCTAGATAAAGCGGTATAGGAACGCACGGAAGAAGAATATTTTAGTCGAAACGTTACGCGTCCTGACTACTTAATCTATCTTTTTCGAAGTTAAAGCACTCTAGATAAGGCGGCATAGGAACCCACACAAAAAAAAAATATCTTTTCGTCCGAAACGAAAACGGAATTGCGCACTACCTGCGCAAAAATACCTACCATTAAAATGTACCTATTATTCGAGCGTCGCATGTTTTTGTATTATTTCCGTGGTATTAAAATGGCATTTTTCCAACAATTATGTAGTATTTTATTCGTCGCTAAAAAAACGTTATTTCCTTCCTTAGTTTAAGAAATATGCCTTAAGTACTCGTCGTAATGACGCGGCGACGCTTTCCCATTGAGAGTATTATGATGAGTAGACATGATAATATACAGCCACCGAAAATTACGAGCCAGGCGTATTTTTGAGAATGCATTTGGCATATTAGCAACTAGATTTCAAATATTTCATTGACAGGTTATTGTGGAAAACGAAAGAATAGATTCCATAGTAATGGCCATAGTATTTTATAGTAAGTGTGCAGTATATTCAATAGAATTGTGTATATGGCCATAGTATTCCATAGTAAGTGCGTACTGAGCGCTGCTGTGCGCGCAACTGACGGCCGCACGCTACACACGCACAGGCCCGTCCTGCGGTCTCCACGGCCATCCGGCCATCGAATGAAATTTCAATCGATGAGAGGCCGCCTCCGCCCGCGCCTTCGGTCCGGGATTTCCTGCTACACACGCCGGGTTTGGACTGACGGGTTTGACCGGACAGTCCAGGCCTCTCCGGCCGCCTCATCGTGTGTAGGGCCTATAAGGCTCAAGTATTCGGCAATATATTCGTATCGAGCGGCAATACTGTCAAACGTATTAGCCATTAAATATGGAGTATTTTAATTTCATAATCAGCTTGAAAATAAATTATCAAACTTTTATTTTTTACAAAGCATAACGCACCATACCACCGCAGGAGTCCATATTAGGACCTATTCTTTTTTACATAATTTAAACTCTTTCCGTGCGAAGCCAGAAAGGGTAGCTCGATATTCATAAATAAAATTATTAGTAATAGATATTCGAAAATAAAGATATTCCGGTATTTTGATTGTGACAAAAACGATTCTTGTACGTCTTGCACGTTTTGTACGTCTTGCAAATAATAGGTACCGATTCTTGTAAATAGTAAATATTTATCCGATTTTCCGGTACTTCGATATTCCGGAATTCCGATATTGTATCCTCTAGGGGCGGCAGACGCTTCGCCTCTATGTAGGGGCGTCTGGATGCCACGAGATGGAAGGCCAAGAGACGCGAGGCAAGACGATGCTTGACTTTGTTAAGTCCCCGCTCAATTTGATATCCTCAGCTAATGCGGTCGCCCCCAAATGAGTTTACCGGCTGAGGCTGCGAGACACCGTAGAGACGCGAGTCATTAGGCGCCTTTGCACTTACAGATCGATATGCCAGCAGGCCGATCTGTCGCGCAAACTGTAGGCTAAAACCTAGCAGCTAACGGTTCCTTGGGTCCGCTCAACTCACGGTTCAACTCCCATCCGGTAGCCCCGTCGAAGAAGGACAAACCTGGAGAGGACTCTGTTTCACGTCACGGCTGTGTCGTAACACATTATCGGATTCTCTGAGGGAAGACCTCGGACGCTGCTAAGCGGCTTGCGCATCGTGCGGCGTTAGCCAATCGACTGTCCGGTGGCATAGTGGTTAGGTTGCCTTACTTTGTAAGGTCTTGGGTTCAATTGCCGGCGATTACACGAGACACTATGAGTCAGTCAACGGGCCTTTTCCAAGGCCTGTGGCATCCCCGGTAGGCATTTGCCCTTTAGTTGGGCTTCACGTGAGCCGGGCCCATTGCTCCGGCCTTCTGAGTGTGGCGTAGCAGGGCTGCGCACCCTACAGCAGGTATCTCGTGACGATCGGGCGAAACTCGTGACGCTTTATATAGCTTAACGCCGACAGCCGCGGCCGTAAACAGTCGTTAGCCCACGGTGCTCAAGCAATAAAACCTTTTTTATTAAATATTAGTGGTGTATGTATTTATCAATACATATATCCTTATATTTATACTCTTAATCAGAATCTACTCAAACAGACCTTTCATTTGACTAAACACGATGTGTTTATCAAAATGTATTGACATTTAGATATTTGGACAATTATTTTTTGTCGTTTGGTACCCTATGGCATCAAGGATAACATAAGGGGCTCTCTAGACTATCAAGAATTCTTGTCAAGCATCACGTCGCGGGCTGCGAGGGGATCGTAAACCGCAGGAAATATGCATTTTTTAAAAATTATTTGCCAAAAATGTCTAATTTTGTGGTTTATACAAGGGAATCACGTCATTCATCAATCAATTACGTCTAAATAACCTGAAAAAATGCATATTTCCTGCGGTTTAGGTCCCCTCCTCCCCCCCCCCCCCCAGCCCGCGACGCGAAGCTTACCTCACATTTATAAATCGGTTCAAGCATTTAGAAGTTATGGTGGAATAAAGAAACGGACAACTTACATACATGAAACCTGAACAAATTACACTCCTTTTAATTACAATCCACTCCTACACAAATTACACTCCTCCCGCAGTCGTGCCGTCCTCCCCTTCTGCCGTCATTATTTACTGTTACTAAAACTTCCGCGGAAGTAAATCTTTAGAAACTTCTCCAAATAACAGCGCTAAGTAAAATCGAATTGGCCATTTTGGAATAGGGAATCAATTTAAAAATAATATACAAATGAGGATTTGATGGCACTTCTGGCCATAGCCAATATCAACAAATGTTCACGGATACATCATGCGTTGATGAATATTTCTTTCTAATTGCTAGGTACTGGCCTTTCTAATTGCTAGGTATCTGACCTTTGGATCAACCAACGTCCAACATCGACCCTTTACTGCAGGCCAAAAAAAACATGTTCAAGAAAGTAAATACAGAGCTAGTGCGTAATGAGGAATTATAGATAAAATTACCCAACTCCGTGTCTGTCATCAGATCGACACTGAAAGCGGCCAAAGGTATCATGCAAGGCACGAATGCTACATCGAAATGTGTCATTTGTGGAGTCACTTTAAAAGATATGGAATAAGAAAACGTAGTTAATCGTTTACCTTAATCTTTACCTTAACTTGTCTTTACTACTCTACTCGTTTACCTTATTTGTCTACTTTAGATTGTTGGATTAGGTGTTTCGCGTGTCTTCTATACGTTTGCTACCAGTTCTCTGTAAAGACGTGACAGATCAGAGGCAACTAGAATAAAAAATAGTTGATAGTAATAAAACAAGACTTCAGGCTGAATTTAAATCCAAAATGGGCCTATTAGTAGACAAAGCCCAAGCCATGCTATGAATCCACCAATTATAGAAATACGACGCGGCGCATTTCTCCTATCCTGAGCTCAGCTCTGATAGGAGTTAATCGATAAATTATCCATCATTCTGAGTGTACCAGCGAGTGGTAGCCACATAGATATAATTATGTTTGGAGTACTTTTAGAAGACAATAGATTTATGTATTCCAATTTGTATAGCTGGTATTATATGCCCAGCAGTATTCATAATATTCTTATACATGGGTAATCGTATTTAATCGGAACATTTTCATTGCCCGTCGGACAACTATTGGAGGATGCATTAAAAGAAAGATACAAAGAAGTAATAAAAAAATGATTAAATCACAGTCGTAAATGCTCAACAGAGAACTTCAAGAAAGACTTGACGAGGGTTCTCCTGTTGACGTCTGAACCTCTTATCTCATCATTAAGGAAATTAACCACTAGGAAAAACATTAGAGTGGATGAAGAGGTTCAGAAGTATATCAAACCAGTCGAAAAGCCTTCATTGTTGTATAAGATAGGAATAAATCTATATGTAGGAATAAGTAGCGATGAAGATTCTTCCGACTCATCTGTCGAAAGAATCTTAGTTCGAGGAGGTTTCATTTGTTTTAAAGTAATTCTAGGCTAAATTAGTTGAATGAGGCCAGGGATCGACCACTTCTTGCACCTAAACACGCTGGGAAAAAAATAAAAATATAAGGGAATGCCCTCATATAAGAAAAAAATGGATAGGATGTCGACCAACAGGCTTATAGATAAGGATAATTGTATATATTGCAACTATGTATATATTTATTTAACTTTAGGAACTCTATGAACAATATTGGTGTACATAATGATAATTTTATATATAGCAATTGTGTATATATTAATTTAATTTTAGGAACCCCATGAACACTTTTGGTGTACATTTATAATTATAATGGTAATATTTTAATTATTAAAAAAGTTGTAACAAATATTAAACGAATATAAATTATGTTATACAGGGTTGGCCCAAAAGGGTGTTGGCGGTTTAAATATGATTTTTTTTAAACTACGAAGGATATGAAATTTTAATTTTAATTTTTGAGAAATATAAATGACGAAATATAAAAGTCCAAATGACGACCCTCGGCTGCTTGACACTCTTGAAACCGAAGGTGTAGAATTTATTGACCATCGATTTAAGGACGTCCCATTAAAAAATGAGATGGAGTTAGGTCTGGGCTGCGTGGGGGCCATTCAATATCCCGTCTTTTTGAAACAAGTCTTCCCGGGAAGATTTCCTTCAGCAAGTCTATAGAAATCCCAGCGGTATGGCACGTATATAGCGGTAGGGCACTATCTTGTAGGAACCATGTCCTCGAGGTATTGCCTTAAAATTCTTGCAAAGCCGGGACCACGAACTCTCTTAACACGTTGAAATGATTGTGGGATCTCACCGTCATCCTTTTTTCGTCCTCGAAAATGTATGGTCCGACAACATTGTTTGCCGATATAATACAGCCCACACGACAATGTTGGGGTTGTAAAGTGGACGTTCATGCAGACGTCGGGGATTGTTCTCTGACCAGAATCGACAGTTTTGTTTGGTCGCTGACCATTGAAATGGAAAATCACTTCGTCAGTGAACATCACTGACGTTGACGTTACAAAAATCGTTGAAACGATCGAGCAACAGATTAACGAAGTTAAGTCGATTATTGGCTTCATCCATGGCGACTAAATTTCCAAGAAGCGACGCGTCTAGCAATATACGCCCGCCTCCCCGCAACGAGCAGATTCCGAGAAATTAAGTAATCAAATCGTATACACCCTTTTGGCCCACCCTGTAGAAGCTAAGGAATGATAGATTTTGACAACATCTATATTAGACATAGGTCATACTGAATGTTTCTGGATTCTGATAAATAAAACCAGATATTAGACTTATGATACATATATTTTTTTCAAAGTACATATAATGCCCTTACAATTTATATTTTTTTGCATTCGCAGGAATTATTGTACAAAGCAGTTGGAACAGTCTTCGTTAGGGACCTCTTCAATCGCTTGTGGAACGAATTAATCGCCGATTCAAGCTCGTAAAACGTGTGCCTCTAAGTTTGCCTTTAATTTTAGGAAACAAAAAGAAGCCGCAATGTGCGAGGTCTTATCTGTATGGCGGATGTGCGTTAACGGAATGTGCGACGCGTTATCGTGGTGAAGGGCGACATTGCTGCGAGAACGCCTTTCGCGAACTTTTTCTAAGACTCTGGGCAAGCAAGTGTTGACGTACCAATCTGCAGTCACTGCCCTTTGGCCTTCAAGCGACGCTGTTGTGTAATGTCTTGATTTGTCGAAAAAAGAAGCAGGCATTTTCTTACCAATGTTTCGTCTTTTCTTAACTTTCGTTGGCAAAAACTTTTCGTCACCTGTCATGATATTATACCGCCAATGATTGCCCTCAATCAAACTTTGCTAACATTTTACGACACCACTCTATGCGCAAATTTGTCATGGCCTGGCGCCCTTTGCTCTCATCTCAGGGTCGCCCGAAACAATTCCCCCGGCGCACTGCAGATTGCAACTGCCTACACGAGCTGCAGGATGAAACTGCAGGCAGAGTTCTTTGGGGACTTCTATGGTAGATCCCTCTTCGAGGGGGCTACTGCATGAGAGCCGAACCATAAGTTGATAAGACAAAGAATACAAACAGGCTATTCGGTCCGAGCTGCATGAAACCGTTCCACCCTCGTCCGTAAGAACGGTCTGCGAACCGATTGCTACGTGTAGAGGCACCTATTGCATTAGCATGTGGCGTCTTGCGCCAAAGCAAACACCTACATAGCCTCACCAAGCGACGGCGTGTAAACGAGTAAATGGCAAAATATTCAGGAGAAAATACTTATAGGTATAACATAAGATGCAGCGTGTATAATACTGCTACACTTGTTCAGTCGGCAACGAGGTTTTACATGTCAGGAATGGTCATACAACATTACGCCACCCATACGTTAACGAGCCTGCTGATGCGCCTGGTCGGAACCGTGTCCCTGCTTGATCATTATTTTAGTCAGGAAGATCGTTATATTAGGGGCTCACATCGTTGGTTTTACTTTCCCAGCCCTGTCAACAGACCAGGAGGGAAAGTTTTGTAAACGCGATTTTTTTTTTTCGAGATGAAGGCGGATATATCCGTTTTGAGCCCCCTTGAGACAATTAAGACAATTAAGACCATTTCCAGATTGAAATCTGTCTGTGTGACTGTCTGTATGTCTGTCCGTCTGTCTGTGTGTGTATTTGTATGTCTTCCTCCACGATAGCGCCCAAATGCTAAATACGATTGAATTGAAATTTGGTATGCAGCCATCATTTGGTCATTGCTTAAGTTGAAAAGATTGGGGTTGAAATCGGCGCACCGGGGGACGCACTAGTCATACACCAATCTCGAAATATGACTTAAAGACTTGAAATTTCGTACTCGGTTTCCTCGTAGGGCCGAAATCACATTGTGAAATTTCGGCTAAGATAAATATACGAATATTCATGTTCCGTAATACATTTGAATGAAAGTCGAGCGATAGCGTCGTTCGTCGGAGATATGATTTTCGGTGGATCCGCAGGGTCAGGGCTTGGGAGCCGGTCCAGGCCCGACGCGACGGGTGCAGGGGCCGATGGCGTCCCTCGCTGCGCACCCCACTCACCCGCCATATTAACGCCAACTGTTGGCGCTCGGCCCGAACCAGCCCTAAGCCGAGAAACTAACAGCGCCGCCTGAGGCGTCGCAATGAAACCCAACCGGGTTCGTCCGCCGGCCGAGAAAGGGCACTCATCGATTTAATTAATAAAATTAATATTCTGATAAAATCAGTTCTTGGCGGGAAAGTCTTGAGATGACACAACCGATTTTTTCTCAGTGTACGTGACATGTACATGCATACATGTGTACATGCATACACAATCCCCTCACACTCCTCTCCTCGCTGTCCCCGTACCGACCCCCTGCGGACGCTCCGAATATTATAACAGTAGAGATTAAACATTAGTATAGACACGATGCATTTTATTTACCAGGAGAACGGTGCAAACTGGGAAAACCTCAAACGTAGAGTAAAAATTTCGCGAAATTTCGGAAAAATCACGTACTTGTATTTTGCGCCAAAAGTACAGGACGATTAGTATAGACGTAACTCTAATATTATAAAACCCAGTTCTGACCAGAAACATCGACGTCAGAAACATCTCTATTATCATCCGCTCTGTGGCAAACTCCCGCAGTATAAATTTAGGCAATGTGTGTACAATCTGATTAAAAACGGCAGGATGATAGAATGTGTCTGACGTCGTAAAAACGGAGTCGGGACTCATAGGGTCTGGAAATTTGCGTTTAAAGGGGGGTAACCTAATGTAATTTGCGTTTAAAGGGGGTAACCTAAGGTAACCTAATGTAATAATGTAATTTTACAGAATTAAACGTTGTAAACGATGCCACGTACTTGGTCGAGAAAACTCTGCAAAGCAAGAAAGTGCTATCAAATAAGCAATAAAAAAGAAATGACCTGAAAACATAACTATATAAACAAAACGTAATATTAGCTATGACGTAGGTAATTAGGGAAGGGTAATGTTTTACCAACAAATGAGGACCGTTTTCTCAGAGTAATATGTGTATCAGGTTTATTTTTAATAAAAAGTTTCTAGTGGTTTAATGTACTTCTCTCGGAGTCCGGAGACATCAGTGAAAATAAATTTCTAGGAAATCATACTAAAACCTTCTTTTAAGTAGCAGGTGCAACATGTCAGTTTTTTCGAAGTGATACACGATCCATAGATAATCTTTGATTCTGTGTCTTGAGAGATTTTTTTTATGATATTAGTAAAGATTTTAATACACAGGTATACTAGATAATAATAAAGATACCCTACCAATAAACTGAAGTCATTTGTCTCGTATAAGAGTCGAGTAACCAATTGTTACAAAATTGTCAAGATGTTACCATGGAATATGAAAGCGAATTCTATCGCGTTGTCCAGGGTAGACTGAGACAACGGCGTTTGCAACATCGCCGAAGCGTCGGGTGTTACAAACTTCACGCGGTAAATTCGTATTTATTTTATTTATAATTTCCATTAAAGATTTTGTCAAAGCGATACATCTACTGCAAAAGTATCGTCCAAAAACTCGGACTATTATAACTAAGATTTTTTTTAATTTTTATTTATTTATTTTTTAAACATAACATGCGGAATTCATAAAATGGTCATACCAAGTAATGGTGCGAAGTAAACCACGACCCACATTCACATGACCATGCTCAGCGCATACCGAACTAGGCCGAATATAGCCTGTATCTGGGCACACGATTTATTTTCATACTTGGATGGAAAAGCATAACTGACGTAGGTACTCATACACATACATGCATGTACAAATATATAGATACATTTAAGGCGGCGCCGTGTGTTTTGACCCAAAACGAGCCTTACTATTTTACTCATACTGCGAGTCCTAGATCATTAATGATTAAAAAAACACTCAAGTGGCTTCTCAAATAACTGCATTACAATCTGTGCAAGTTTGAAATTGTCCATTTTGCTTATTTTTTTGTAAATACCTTGAGGAAAACCAGTAAAACAGTCTTTAATAACAGCCAGTAAACGTAACAAATTTGCACAGTAATACACAAAAGATATTTTGTGAACATTACTAAATCGCAAGATTATTAAACTAGTTACTAGATGTGTAGATGTGCATATTCGCCGAGCCAATGATACATGTCGGGTCTCACCAACCACGGCGGCTCGTGGTCAATAACGTCATAAGACCTGACCAAGCCCGACACTCCACCCTGGGAAGCCCCATCCCAGGTGCGTACGTAAAAAGCATTTTAAACCTACATTCTACATACAAAAAAGAGAGAAAAAAAACACACACACACACACATATATAGGACATACACACAGATATATAAGGATATATATATATATATATATATATATATATATATATATATATATATATATATATATATATATATATATATATATATATATATATATATATATATATATATATATATATATATATATATATATATATATATATATATATATATATATATATATATATATATATATATATATATATATGTATATATATATATATATATATATATATATATATATATATATATATATATATATATATATATATATATATATATATAATATAAGGGCATCCTTGACATGTTCCATCTCCTGCGGTAAATGTTCAGCGTCCCATAGATCGCGCGCTCGATTCACGAGCGACGTTTGCACTGAACGTAGATGGTAGGGGTGTTAGTGTGAGCTGGCATGCAAAAATCTGTCCGTATGTGAGGGCTTCCGATATACTGTATGACCCGCGGGAAATTCGTTTTTATCTTATTTATAACAATTATTTGTTTAATTTAAGTTTTATTCTTAGGGATTGCCTTATGAATAAAAAAGTTCATCTAGTAAAAAAAGACTTTTTCTGAGAGAAAACGGTCCTCAAATGTTATACGAGTACTTAAATAGAAGTATAAACTTTCATGTGACTCAAGGCTAGATAGTGTCGTATCAATATTTTATAACAAAACGTCAACCGGTAACCTAAAATAGCACCATTTCGCAGCGACTGTTTATTTCCGAACGCCCCTCTCTCCATATAAATTGGGTCGATGATATTACAAATTGAGGGGGAGAGCTGATGGCAACGAAAATGAAAAGCTTCCAATAAATGTTAATTGCTGTCAAAAACAAGTATGGCCACGCTAATAGGATAACCTCCAATTTGATTGTTTTACAGGACGTGATAACAAATATTACAGAACAGTTAAGTGAGATTATTTTGACCAACTATTAATTTAGTTTTATTTTGTTTAACTTGTGAAGTTTCAAAGATGTATTTAATGGGGATGTGTGCCAGGCAATCCCTTTTTTCGCGCAGTCGGAGAAAAGGCTTAAGATGGGTATCCAATAGGTTCGCGCACCAACACCAACCTGCAACTGCTCCAGTAGTAGATGCGTGGACGCTCCTGGAACGTGAAAAGTTACACGCTCTGCGGCGAGCGCTCTAAGCGGTGGCGGTAAATGCGCGAACCCAAAGTGATGCGCAGCGCCTTCGTGGATGCTGTAAGACGCTGGTGGGTACGTCTCGCGCATCACGTTCGGTGTCTAGTAAACGCGAATCCATCGCTATGAACTGGGCCGAGGAGAAATGTCTAACTCTAATCGAGCAGTACAGAAATTATACAGTGCTGTGGAATCCGAAGGATGAGAAATTTAAAAATACATTCTGGCGATGAGATGTTCGCTCAACGTTCGAATGAAAACTGCGGAGCACTCGTTGTTCTTGGGTTGATGCGCGCACCGTCTCCATTTGAGCAGTTTGCAGATGCGCGGAGCAGAGTTGATGCGCGAACCTAATGGGTACCCACCTTTAGGACAACTAACTAGAGTAATGTATTATGAATATACGCACTATTAGGATCTATTAAAAAATATATATTTTCTGTTTAAGTAGGTGCCTCATAGTATATTTATGGCAATTTGCAATGTACACATGGCTATACTAGTGTTATTTTTCAATGAATTTTAATAAAAATAAAATCCCATTGTAGCTAATAAATAAATAAATAAAACTTTTTGTAGGTGGCGCCAGCGTCGACTTGGTGACCACAATGGTGTGCAATTAGTGACGCATCACCCGTGCGGGCAATCGTGCTCGAGTAGAAACAGTAGTGTGCAGTTAGCGACGCACCACGCGAGCAAGCATTCGTACTCCCACGAAGCTCGGGTAGAAACCATCACCCGCTCACTCACACCGTTCTCCAGTGACTGCCCCAAAAAAAGAGTTTAATGTTTCCAGGGCTCATGTACCTATCTATGTATGTTGTCCGTTCCTTGATTCCACCATGCCTTCTAAATGCCTAAACCGATTTAGAAGTGTGTGGTACTTGTGTGTAGGGCAACCGACTGCATGCGGCTGTTGCGGTCGGCGCGAGGCTATATACACCGTCACGAGTAGCACGCCATAGTCACGTCACGTCAAAATGTTGAAATTATAATGGACGTTACCGTATACGTTTATATACCTCCAAAAACGTAACGTAAATAATGTACCCAGCCATCATGTTTCTTTCTGTGGTGAAAACGTAAACGTTATGACCGTACACGTTAATAATGGAAAACGTTTATGTTTAATACGTTTTTAAGAGGAGCGTAAACGTATACGGCAACGTACGATTTCTGTTTAAACGTACGTTGTTTACGTCAACTGACTAGCTGGACAAGCGGGTACAAAATTTAAAAATCCAGGGTCAAGTTGGCCCAGATAGTCCTAGTATGAGTGAAAACAGCCATCATACCCTGTCATTTTTTAAATATAAGATTAGATGGACGAATATTCCCACGGGTAATAAAAGTTGACTTTTAAAAAAGATAGATACTAGTCAAACATATGAACTCCAGTTACGACTGCTGGGGAGTTTTACTAAGGCCCTCCCATGGGGATTTGTCTTCCCGTATTGAAGCCCCGTTTCGTCCGCTGACTTTTATTGAACGTTCAGAAGTCAAACTCGACTAATTCAATGCGGAGAGCCCCACTTTCTACCCGTAACTAACAAATAACAGTTGAGGAGTACGTCTGATATTACTAGAAGCAGAGGTGCGCACTGAGAAAAAAAGAGATTTGACATAATGACGATTCTTTGTATGTAACGTTAAATTGTGATCTGTATTTAATTTATAGGGTATCATTTTTAGAAAATTTTTAGGGCGTTTTTTCTTCAAATCAAACTATTATGATAGAACGTTGAAACTTTGCACAAGACTGTCTTTTATAATTTAATCGAGCACTAAGAAGGGGTTTTTGGAAATTCGACCCCTAAGGGTGTGAAAAGGGTGGAATTCTGTTGTATGGACAATCGAAACCGCTGAAGCTACTAACATCAAAATTCATATTTAGGCTACTTATTACAAATGAAAACTAATGGCATTCATAGTTTTTTTAAATCAACCCTTAGGGGGTATTTAAGGGATGAAATATTGTATGAAGATACCTAAATGTTTGGATCTGGAAACTTGAAATTTTACACATGGCTTTATTTGGTAGTGGAGGTATGAACGTAAAGCCTTTTTTTTGAAATTTCTAAGGGGTAAAAAAGGAGATGAAAATTTGTATGAAAATACGAAATATACTGGTACTTGTTATTTCATAATGGTTTACGTTTAGGACCGCTTATGTTATAGATCGCCCCAGTAATAAAGACTAAAATCAAACCATTAATCTTCTGATAATATTTGATTCTAGAAACGTGAACATCTAGAAATGTGAACATTATATTTCACATTTCACAGAAATTTTGAATCATCCATTAATCTTCGTAAGCTGGGACGATCTAAAACATTTGCGATTTTAAAAGTAAACCATTATAAAATATTATATACCTAAACAAATGCTTGAAAAGGCACCCCACGCATCACACTCAAATAATATATTTAATTACAAACATGGATTCCACTAAGACCCCAATGGGTAAACATTGAGAACAGGGTGGTTTATGATTATTTGCTTTTTAGTGCAGTAAGTACTTATGAAAGCGTGGTTTATTTTTTTTTAACAAATTTTCGATGTTTAAATATATTAGATTAATATTTTACAGTGTCTTGAAGAATAACTTCTCTAGTGATAATATTTCTACGTAGAATAACGATTAACTATCATTATTCTGTTTTAATTTGCTTGTTAACCCGTTTTTTTCTGATACATCACTCCTAAGGGTGTTAGGACGTTTTTAAAAAAGATTACAGTTAGCCTCTTCGGTTCGGAGGATAAACAAACCGATACATTATCATTGGTGTGATAACCGTAAGATGAACGCATACTTTCTAAAATAAGATAGGGCAAATCAATCTTCGAAAAAATACACATGCCAGGTAGATGATTGACAATTTTAAAACCTCGAATATAACTCTAGGGACAAATACTTAACGTCAATCTTTTAAAGTAAAGCTTGGAAATAATGTACTGTTTTAGAAATGGACAAATTCGGTTTTGTTTGAAAAGGCAACTTTTAGAATGCATTTAGTCAGTGATGTACCTATTCACTTTTGAGTGCAAATAGATGCACCAATCAATTTTGCGCTACCGATTACCTTCCCAATCGATAAAAAAATTTTACTCAGGGGTAGACAAATCGGATTTAGAATGCTATCTCCTCGTATGCAATGAATGCCTATATAATATGTTTATTGGATTGGTTTCTTTTTTAAAAATAACAAAATAATGTTAAATGTAACCACCGATAATATTATGCTCTACGTTTCAGTAGTTTTCAACCCGTGTGCAGCGATTATCTTCCTGGGGTGCCACCAGGTTTTTGAGTTATTCTTTATCAGGGAAGGAAACGCAACTTTTACATTTGTGGACTTACTCAGCAATGTGCCCAAACTTGGTGCACAAAGTTTGCTTTCGTAACGGGTTTGTTTGAGCATTTTAAGAAATTAAATCAGCATGCAGGGGCGAAATGGGGATATACTGACATCATCTGGTGAAATGTAAGGTTTGTTGATAAATTAATTTTGTGTAAAGGCAAAATTAATAATGACAACATGCTATATTCTATTATACATTATAGACACGAAAACGGTGTCTGTAAGGCTGTTGATAACGACATTTTTTTTGGAATATATTAGTTATAGATACTATTATTTTACTAAAAATTTACCATAAATTAGCTTTCTGCGAGACGACTTTGCGACTATTAAAAATCGTTATTTTTTTTTTTTTAAAAACCTTGACGAAGAGACTCGACTTAATGTGTCCCATCACCAAGAAAAGGTTGAAAACTACTTCTCTACGTGGACATAAGTATTAATTTTTATTATTACTTTAGTAGGCACAGTTGTTGACAGAGGGCACCTTTTATTCCAAGACCGAGCGTGCAGTTATTTTACATTAGTAAAAATCGTTTAATTACTAGTACATAGACAAAGACTTCAATTTATACAGCACTTAGTAAAGCAAGCACTTTGCTCAATACTTTTAGTACATAGCCGAAGAAATTACTTTCTCCGACGCTAATGGAATTTGCTTACATTTCGAATATCGAACTGCAGGCCGCGATTTTCTGGTAAAGCCAACATTTACATTTTCCGGCCCACCAAAGTATTGTATTGTGAATGTTTTTTTCGACATTTAGACGGAAATATCAAATTTGAGCTGCCTTGAGACGATTAAGACCATTTCCATATAGAAGTCTGGCTGTGTGTCTGCCTATCTGGCAGTGTGTGTCCACGACAGGACCCAAACGCTTAATCCGCTTGAGCTGAAATTTGGAAGCAAGTAACATTTAGTCATGGCAAGAATTGAAAAGTGTTAAAATTTATTGGGAGTTGTGGTTGAAATCGGTCCACCACGCGGACTAGCCATATTTCAAAATCGAAATATTAGACTTATAGACGTGAAATTTGTTATCACGATCCGCGATAAATTCGAACTGAATGACCGCTAAAATCAAGTAGAGGCAACCGCGCAACCGACTTCGAACTCGCGACCAGACTGGAGGCCAAATCTGGTAGTGAAGGCGTAGGGTCGGCTCGCTGGGTTCATTTCCCAGTGATTCGCGGAAAGGCATTGGACTCTCACTATCCGCTAAGTCTTCACGTTCACTCCATGGAAAATAGAACGACCTGATGTCGTCAAAACTCCCTGGGGTGACAGGTTCGCCGGTTGTGTTAACACCCCCAGATACAGACACGGCGAAAAAGACCGAAATGAAAAAGAAAAAGCAACCTAGAGAGCTCACAATCCTACTCATCACTACTTGTCAATGGACATCGGAACAACACAAATCTGTATTTTAGCGAATCTGTCCGGCGAAACGAATAGAAATTTGTTTGGTCATCTATAATAACACTGCCAATGAAGAGATCCTAATTTTGTTAGGTTTTTCATGTTTCATCAGCCACATTATTTTATTCTAATCAAAGCTGCATTCGACTTGACAGTAAAACGATTTTCATTTGTGCTAAAAAAAGTGACATTTGTATTTTCAAAGGCATTTACCAGCTCAACGCACCGGAAAACACCCCTACAAAACACATGCCCGCTAATTAGAATCGATCACTGAATAATCCTATCGGTGTTTAGTTACTGAATATCTGTACCAAAAAAATCACTAGCTCCCCAGCTATTAACCTCTATAATTAAGGGATACGGTTTTAAAAAAAATATATTCGCAAATTAATAGGAAGTACTATTCAAAATGGGTAGTTGAATATGCTAATATTTTCATGTCAACAAGTGTACCAAAATGACATAAATGACATAAATACCTGTTTTAAATTTTGTAAGTTTTTACTTTTTGCTGACGATATGAAAATGTACGCACCTGTTAATTCCCTTGACGACTGTCAATTGGTCCAGGATGATCTAGATAGACTATCTCTTTATTGCGCCTCGAATCGTTTATTCCTGAATGCTGCGAAATGTGCTACCGTTAGTTTTACGCGGAAAAACAATATTCTACCATTTATTTATACTGTCAATGGTTTCTCGATAACCAAGAAAAATGCAATCCGGGATCTAGGTGTTCTTTTAGATAGTAAGTTATTATATAACTCCCATATAGATAACATCACGAAAAAAGCATATAGTATGTTAGGATTCGTACTTCGAACTTCAAAACATTTCGCAGTAAAAAAATCTCTATTACTCTTGTACTACGCTTTCGTCCGCAGTCACCTCGAATATGCTTCTCAAATATGGTCTCCTCGTTATAATGTTCACATAAAGAGAATTGAACGTATTCAAAATGTGAACGTATTCAAAATGTCCAGCTACGTCACAACCCGTGAGAGTCCAACGCCTTACCGCGAGTAAGCCAGGAATAACCCGGCGGGCTCGAGAACTCGCGCCCTCACTTCCAATTGTGACCAGATTTCTCCGGTCTCTCGATTGGTTCCGAGTTCGAGGTCGCTTGCGCGGTCCTCTCCCTTATGAAGCGGTGAAACGGAGTGCACCGAATCTTCGCGGACCAAGGCGTCCTTTGCCCGCCTCTTACCCGGGATCGGATGGCCAATGGTCAATTCCAGAGCAGTCGCCATAAGGTACGCAACCACCCCCGCTCTATAGGAAACAATACAGTTCCCAGACTCCCCCGACTGTTAGTCGGAAAGCACAACCGATTGGAGCAAACCCCGCACGGTGCGCAGACCGTCCAGGGGCGCCAGAGGTTTGGTTCCCAGGGGAGACTGGTTGACCCAGTGTCCTACCCAGGCCTCGCACCCCATGCGAGGAGGCCGTCGGATGGGTGTTGACCCGTGAGTGTGACCGACCCTGTACACATGGGTCATCGTGGCCAACTCATCATGGGCCCGTTAGCCCCCAATCTAGTCACAATTGGAAGTATTCCTGGCTAACTCGCGGTTAAGGTGTTGGCCTCTTACGGGCTTGTGGCGAAGCTAGACGGTTGACTGTTTTGTCCCCAAATCTTCTGCGCTCACTTCCAGGGAGATAGAACGACTAATCGTTAAAACTTCCTGAGGTGACGGGCTCGCCCGCTGTAGTCGCCAACCCAAGTTGTGCAGTTGAGGATAGGGACTGCGCGCCGAACCGCCCGGCCGGCTGCACACGCAAGGCTAGCGCGGTAGCGGAATTAGAAGGAACGCCAGTCTCGCTCGCAGAAATGCGTGCCATTCTAGCTTGAGGTCATTAAACCAAAGTAGCATAAATGATATCATTATTTGAAACCCCTCAATAACTTCCATTTGCGACGTTAGGTCTCTTCCATTTTTTGATTTATTAATTTTAATGATCTGAACAAATCTAGCATCTCATTAAAAAATAATCCCTCAGATTCGCTACAACAAAAATCTCTTTTGTTTTTATGATCATTATATTTGAGGAGGTTAATTGATAATAATTACATTAATTATTCATATTGATTAATAACGAAACGTGTTCCTTCCCGGTGGTATAGTGGTTAGGTAGCTTGATCTTACAATGTAAGGTTCCGGGTTCGATTCCCGTTGGGAGTCACCATTTTCCGTTGGGATAAAATTAACGAGATTGCATTTTGAAAACTGTCGATCGAATACAATAACATGACACTCACACACATATTGCACGCTCACATACATATCAACACTTCATGATAGGGTAGCTTGTAAGAGATTGTGGTATCATAATAAACCCATCCATTGATCACAATAAAGAGTAGAAACAAAGAAACAGACAAACTGACTTGTTGCGGACTTATGTCATGAGATGCGTTTCATCGTAATCTATATACATATATATATATATATATATATTTATATATATATATATATATATATATATATATATATATATATATATATATATATATATATATATATATATATATATATATATATATATATATATATATATATATATATATATATATATATATATATATATATATATATATATATATATATATATATATATATATATATATATATATATATATATATATATATATATATATATATATATATATATATATATATATATATATATATATATATATATATATATATATATATATATATATATATATATATATATATATATATATATATATATATATATATATATATATATATATATATATATATATATATATATATATATATATATATATATATATATATATATATAAATAATAAATATAAATAAATACAAACGGAGCTGCCATGGAATTCACCGACCGGAGTCGGGCCCATCATAATACTATTTTTTTGCACTTCTGGGGGGTGAGCAGTGGATTCCGGACTTACGAACCGGCTGTGGTAGGTTTAGGACAGCTGTCTTGCCACATGTGAGCGTTCACCTTGCCACCCATTCACTCCCCCTTCGAAGCCATAGAATTTGAGATGCGCAAATCGCAGTTTTAGATAATTTTTCTAAGAAAGAGTTGATTATTTTTCTGGAAAGGCCAAGATCTTTAAAGAGGTGAAATAGAGATTTAGCTGGCAGGCCACGAGCGCCAACTTCCACCGCGTGAAGGTGAACAGTGAAGCCGTTCCGGGTTACGGCATTTGCAAGATCATGGTATTTATTTAATTTGTACTCGTGGTCTTTTGGGATATTTGATTCCCATGGAACAGTTAATTCTACAATAAGAGCCACCTTCCGATATAGAGAGTAAAGAGTTATATCTGGACGGAGAGCTGTGCATCCGAGACTTTCAGGGAATTTATACTGCTTAGAGACCGAATCAACCTCCAGAATCCAATCTGTAGCTTTCTCGATTATTGAGAAAGGTTTTGTAGTTAAATGTTTTTTGCCTTTAGAGCCATCCCGCACAAACTGTATTGGGGGTTTGGAGGATACTGTCAAACCCTTGTTGGCACGAGCCACTGAGAGACTAATTACCTCGCGAATAACAGCGAGAACTTTGTCATGGCGGTAAGTGTACCGATCTAAGGCCACCTTGCAGCCAGCTAGAATGTGTCTAGCTGTGCAAGGGGTATTGCTACAGAGGGGACAAGAACTATCCTCGGCAAAGCTCCAAGGAGCGAGGTTACTGGGGTCTGGAAGTGTATGCTGAAAGGCATTCAAATAAAATTTCAGCATCTCTGGCGTCCAGTCATAGAGCATTACCTTCCAGTGCATTGGAGGCGGAATGCAAAAGTCCCCAATTGTTGTCCAATCATTCTGGCATTGAAGGCCAATAGCATGAGCCATACTCTTGCTGTCGTAATCTCCCCGCAAAAGAGACTTCTTCAAGTCCACGTCGCTCGTGGTTGTACTGCCATACCCCAGACCAGTGCCATTCTGGCTGATTCCAGTAAGGAACTTTTTGTGGAAGTCTACGCGGGCTTGTAAATCATTTGAATCACTACGGCCACTTATTACGTGCTTCGATATTGCCGGATCTTTGGAATTGCACAGAATCGAATTTTTGGTTATTCTGGAGTTGGCGTAGAGCAGAGAGGGCAGTTTAAGCGCTAGCCCAAAATTTTGTTTGGACCTGAAGAGAGTCGAGGGGTCAGCTGGTTTGGCTAAGGACAGCCAGGATTTTAAACTAGCTGTCACCAGCGCATCTAGATGGGACAGTTGGGTTTTGGCAAAATCGTAAATAAGAAAGGGCCATGACAAATGTGACGTTAGATAATTGTCATAGATCCAGGCCTTACGAGGGCCAGAAATTAGCAAGGCATCTATTTTCGCCAGGCAACTTTTGAAATGCTCTATAACCTGATCGCCCGAGACGTCTTTTCCCTGATGGGTGATTTTTCTACCGAGGAATTTGAAATGATTGTTTGGGTCTATAAGGGAGATATTAGAGCCCTTATAGACCAATTTGGGGTCATAGGATGTAAATTTTGTGCCCATGCGGGCGAGTCCAAGGCAAAAACATTTGGAGGGCTTCACTTTTATACAGCCTGACCAGTCGCAGAAAAGCTCCACTTTCTGTAATAGCAGGGAAAGCTGCTTGGGGCTTCTGGTGATGAAAGTTAGGTCGTCGGCAAAAGCGAGGCACGATATATGTTTTATATTGTATATAGATTACGTATATATACATATATACGTAATCTATATACAATATAAAACAAAGTCGGGTTTGTTCGAACACTTATAACTCCAGAACGGCTGGCCTGATTTTCGTGGTTTTTGATTTGTAGTATTTGTCTCCGTCCCGAATAGCAGAATAACTATTAAAAACAAAAATTCGAAAATTGACGAAAAATTAAAATAAAAGAAAAAACATTTTCCCATACAAAATGTAAATCCGTGTTTTTCTCATGGTCAGTTGTACGTGGCATGTTCACGTGTCGGCAAATCATCCGCTTTATTTGTTCTTGCGCCTGATAAAAAAACAAAAAAATGTCGTATATCACAAGGTGCTTTAATGAAGAGAATTAAACCGAGTGCATCCCATGCTGCACAATATGTAAATAGTTTAATTCAATCATGTCTTGCTGACACGCAATTGATATACTTAATTTTTGTACTTTTTTATTTCTTTTTGTGTCACTGGTCGACAATTTTTTTTTTAAGTGCAGTCCCTAAAGCATAGGTATTTTTTTTATATGTATTTACTATCCTTAAACACAAAATGAAACAAAAAAAAATTTTACAGGTCAGGTTTTTTTATTATTTAAAAAAGTATTTTTACATAATTCTGTCATAATATGACGGGTACTTATTTAACAAAATTTCAAATTTAATTCAATTAAATTTTTTTTGCTCCTGATTTGCGCTTGTGAGTTTCTTGAGAGTCTCTCTGCAGGGTCCAGCAATAGTCAGCCAGCATAGATGGGCTCCACTTTCCTTGGTATCGCTTCTCCATAGCCGCAATGTCCTGGTGAAATGGTTCGCCGTGCTCGTCACTGACATCTCCCATATTTTCGGGAAAAAAATTAAGTGAGAGTGAAGAAAGTGTATTTTTAGTGACATGTTACATCCCATATTTTAATAGGCCATGAGCATTTCAGATGCAATGCTGATATAGTCTTCACTTTTATGATTTCCAAGAAAGTTCTCGACAACATTCTTGAAGGCCGACCAAGCGGCTAGCTCAACTGGTCTCAACACTGTTTTAAAATTCAGATCAGTCAAGATCTCCCTTATTTGTGGTCCCACGAATATTCCTTCTTTATTTTTTGCGTCGCTGATCTTAGGAAACTTTTGCTTTAAGTAAGTCATGCCATTTCCATCCTTAGACAAACCGTTTACAAAATTTTTCATCAAACTCAATTTAATTTGTAAGGGTGGAAGTAAGATATCTCAGATTTTACTAAGGGAACATGGTGAACATTCTTCGTGCCAGGTATAAGGTGCTCTCTAGTAGGCCAGTCCTTCTTGGTATAATGGTTTTTCCTGTCTCTGCTGTCCCACTCGCACAGAAAACAACAATACTTTGTGTATCCCGTTTGCATTCCTAGTAGGAGCCCTATTACTTTTAGATCACCACATATTTTCCATTCGTATTTTAAGTATTTTATTTTTGTTAACAGCATCTTCATGTTGTCATAGTTCTCTTTCATGTTTGCAGCATGACCAAGGGGAATGGACGGTTGAGTGTTTCCGTTGTGAATTAAAACAGCTTTCAAATTTACTTTTGATGAGTCTATGAAAAGTCGCCAATCTGCTGCGTTATGTTGCAAGCCAAGAGCTGCGAACAGACCTTCAATGTCTTGACAGTAACATAAAGTGGTGTCTTCCATGACATAATATTGAACCAAGAGACGATGCCGGTTTCTAAAGTGCGTGAATTTTGTAACTTTTTCGAAAAGATTCTACTGCTGCAAGCGCGAACCTAACATTTCTGATGGCAGTTTTGATAAATTCAGGTCACGTACCAGATCATTCAGGTAACTTTGGATCAATAAATGAGGCTTCGCAGAAGTAGACACCTCCACAGAGAACTCAGAATCCGACTTTTCAGTATCCTCCTCTGATGGATTCGTTTCTAATTGAAAATTTTCTGGAGGTCTCGGTATGGGCAATGATTCGTCGTGTGGAACAGGCCTTATAGCCGATTCGACGTTGTTTACGGTATGTGATGTGTTTCTTTTTTTTCTTTGTACATCCTAAAATGTTTGTTATGCAGAAGTAGCAATCCGTTGTGATTTTTTGGCTCTCTCCAAATCATCAGAATCGCAAACAACATAACCTTACGTGAACATATGAAACATATGAATTTATACATATTTTAGTAAAACTCCATAAATTCCATAAAAACCTGACGTGATAGAAAAAAACTAATTACATATCTGAAATCAGCGTGAAATTTCCTATAAGATTTAACTACTTTTGTTAAAGGGACAAAAAATGTGTTGACCAGAGTAATTATCTTAAAAAAATTGTGAACTAAATATTTATTTTGTATTCATTGTATTATTTCCATAAAATCATAAATTAAGTTCAGCTAATCTGTAACACGACATTCATTGACTGTTAGGCGGTACGAAGTTCGCTGGGTCAGTTAGTTATAAATATTTTCGTATTGTTAATATAATAGAGCTATTGATGAATAGAAGTGGACCGTTTTATTCTCTGAATATGTCCTATTTTGAAAAGCTTTTTTAATAATATTCCGACAGCAAAGCATATCCGACCGGATGCTTCCAATTTTAAAAAATCTCGCGAGCCAATACCATAAAAACATTTATGGCTGGTTCTGACGAATGTACTCAGTCAACTGTATGAAAGTCAACAATTTTATGAAAGCCAATTATTTTGATCAGTTATGATAATGCACTCATTATATTTTTTAGTTGTCTTTAAAATAGTTCAGATACTCAAACTAGTATCATGCAAAAACTTGTAATAACTACCTGATACTTACAGTAGCTTGTATATTACTAACTATAATATATTGTGGCACGTCCGAGAGTCGCAAATTCGCCAATTGGATATGAATCCAAAATAATTAAAATAAACTATGCTGAAGGCAATTTCTTTGGAAAATTAAGCAGTTTTTGGAGCGCAACTGCGCTTTGACAATTTTGGACGTCCTTGCCCTAAGGTTGTAGCACACCTGGTTTTGGTGCCCGGGGTGGCCTAATCCTCCCTTAGAACGGTAGTAAGTCTCGGTACGTCTCGGCGACCCTGAAAGAGGCTGGTACGTTTTCCCCCGTGGCGCGATCGGAAAAACTGAGATCACGGTTGCCCTCTGCGGTAGCCCGCATGCAATGTGATACAACGAGTAGAGATCACCTTTCTGCAATAGCCGACGCCACGCCTCATCGCACAGTGGCACGGAAAGTATTCTTTATTCAGCAGTTAACGTTTAATTCGTCTGATTTATGACCATTGTCTAAATATGTTTATTATTACAAAATGCAATAAATATGAAAAATGTTTGTCTTTAAGTTTGGTTTGATACAAAATCGCTTTCGAAGCTAGGTCAACATTTTGATGCAACAAAAAAAATATTCTGAATTTTTTGACGAAATAAGTGAGTAACCTACTTGATTAGGTAAACTGTAAGCAATTTTGTAATTAAAAAAATATTAATTGTAAAACTCCAAGGAGTAAAGTGGTTCGGCAACACCACAATCACCATAAAATAAATTTGAAATAAAATGAATTAATAGAAAACAACTGATAAAATACGGATATCTTACATGTGTACCTTTCTAGTAGTAAGGTTATTGCGTCAGGGAATGAGATGTATGGGTGTGGCGGACGAAAAAAAAGATACAGACGGAAAGATAGGGGTAAGCAGTCCATCCCGCGAACGCGTAAAGCTAGGATGCGGATCGAGGTGTCGATGTCGTTTGAAAGTATTAGGTCTTTGAATTGAAAACTTTGATTTTTTTGTGATATTGAACATTTATTTCGATGCAAATTGGAAAGAGCATTTCATTCAATGTATTGTCCATCGCTATTGTAGGTCCAATATCAATGTGCACCTGAAGTCATAAAGCATTAGGCCGGACGATGCGCGTAAGGATGTCCAACGAGTCGACGTTGCTTATCGATAATTTACTCAAATCAAATCAAATAATTTATTCTCTTAAAAACTTATGTGTAGTTGCGTAGACATTGTATCATTGCTTACATTTATACTTCTTACATTATTTAATTCCCTATAATGTTGCCGAACAAAATGAAAAATATTTATTATTTAGAATGTCGTACAAAAATACATCGGGATTTTTTTATAGAAATCGTTTTTTTAACCATTTTTTTTAATGTGGAGTTTATTGATTTAGTATTTTAAATGGCATTAAAATTGAAATTCTTCGTGTCGCTTTCATCACTATCATAATAATGAGCTTTCAGGGAATAAAAGGAATTCAAGAGAAATCAATAATGACTAAGCCAATACATTACAGTGTTGCGAAATACATAACTGATGAATTGAAATATTCTGATAGATAAAAGTAGCGATTGCAAAATATTTAACGACCAAATTCAAGCATTTGTGTCATTGTCACCTAACTAAATGTAGCTCTGTAATCAATTGTAGTTTGCCGGCAGTCAGTTAGAGTTTGTCTGTCGAGCAGTGCGGTGCAGTATAATTTCTAACAGTGCAACTAAGGAGGATTTACAACCATCAATGGAGACATTATTTTGTAACGTGGAATTACTAAAGTTGAAGGGCGATATTAACATACAAACTCGGTGTCTTATCCATAACGTTTTGACATTTTTTGACGAACTTAAAAGAGACCCAGCAAAAATTTCTGTCATCAATCTTAATAAACCTCAAGAGCTGACGGCGTCAATTTGTGGAGTATCTTTGCGGACTGTCAAAAAAATAAAACAAGAAGTTTTACAATCAGGGCTTCCTACTACACCAAGAGAGACGTTTAAGAAGCCGGCAACTGTAACCAATTTAGATAACTTCGACATCGATGTGCTGAGACGTATCATCATATCATATTATGATAACGGAGAATATCCTACCGTGGACAATATACTCAACAAATTTAAGGATGCCATACCTGGATTTAAATGCGGGAAAAGTTCCATGAAAACCATTTTGCAGAGTATAGGTTACAAATATCGAAATGGCGACGACGGACGGAAATATTTAATGGAAAGGAGTGACATTAAGTGTGCCAGAATGGACTTTTTAAGAAAAATGCACAACTTAATTACCACCAATGATTCTCGATCCCGATTTTACCTCGATGAGACCTGGGTTAACCAGAATCATTCAAGAAGACGTATGTGGCACGACGAAAACGACGAAGGTGGATTTAAGAACCAGAAAACCGGAAAGGGATCTAGACTTATTCTTTGTCATGCTGGTTCTGCAAGGACTGGTTTCGTTCCAGAGGCTAAATTGTTGTTTAGAGCGGTGAAATCTAAGAACTTAGACTATCATACAGAAATGAATGGTGACACATATATGGAGTGGTTCGAACGTTTTTTAAAAGTACTCGAAGAGCCATCCATTATTATCGTCGATAACGCAAGTTACCATTCAGTTCAGCTCGAAAAGATACCTAATTCAAAAACGAAGAAAGCAGAAATACAAGAATGGTTGAGAAAAAAAAACATTGCTTTTGAAAGTACCGAGATTGTAGAGGAGTTAATACGTAAGGTGAAAGCAAGTAATCCTTCGAAAGTGTATGCTTTGGATCAATTGGCAAACGAATTAGGACACGAATTGATACGCTTACCACCATACCACTGTCAATATAATCCTATTGAGCTCATCTGGGCTCAGGTTAAAGGAGAAGTCGCTTCGAAGAACAATACGTTTAATTTAGCAGATGTCGAGAAATTCTTTCACGAAGCCGTCGAAAATGTTACACAGGAAAATTGGGCCAAGTGTGTTAAACACGCGGAAGATCTGCAAAGAGCTGATTTTGAAAAATATATTTACAGAGACCAGCACCGTTTGGTTATAAATCTACAAGATAGCAGCGACAGCAGTTCAGATGACGAGTAAAATATAGCTTTTTTAATATATTTGTTTAGCCTGACCAACCTATAATTGTATTTTTTGTTAAAATGTAATTTGTAATATTTAGTACTTAGTTTCATGTTACATTTTAAGATAATATTTAGGTTAATGTAGATATTTTTTTAATATTCTTTAAACTTTTATTTCACTTTATTGTTGCATGTATACGTTAGTTTGTATTTATGAAAATTTTTCTTAATAAATGAGTTTAAAACTAACTAAACCAATTATTACAAATAAACCCATCGAAAATTTTCATCATAATCTATAATATCCATCGATATCTATTGTCATCTTTATCGATCCAACCATCGATCCATCATAATCCATCGATATTCCATCGATACATCGATAATCCATCGATACTGCTATTATTATTTTTAAAACACGCATCCCCATAGTGCGAGCGAAAGACAGCGAGTGTGAGCGAGAGGTCCGGCCTAATGATTTATGACTCCAAGTGCACGTTGATATTGGCCGTACTATAGCTATGACGTTCTCAAATCTTTCTGGCAAGAGACAGATTCCCCAGCGGAAAAAGTCTTCGTCCTTGGAGGCTATCCACGAATCCAGCCATTTTTCAATATCCTCGAAAGACTGGAAGCGCTACTCGGAAAGGCCATGGGCCATTGACCGTAACAAATAGTAGTCGGATGGCGCAATATCTGGGGAGTACGACGGGTGAGGTAGGATGTCCCAGCGAAGCGTTTCCAGGAAGTTCTTGACCTGCATCGCGACGTATGGTGGAGCGTGGTCTTCACAGCATCGCTCAAATTCTGGAGCTGAGGTCGCCCGTAGCGATCGCCCGTGATGGTTTCTCCCGGTTTCAGCAGCTCCAAATAGATGACACTCTTTTGGTCACACCAAATGCAAAGCATTACCTTGGATCCGTGAATGTCTCTCTTCGGCGTGGCTGTTGAGGTCGATGGAAGTGATTCACCGGAGTACGAGCGATATTTTTTGCGTTTGGGGTTCTCGTAATAGATCCACTTTTTGTTGCCGGTGATTATTCGGTGGAGAAAACCTTTTCTTTTCTGACGGCGAAGGAGCATTTCACAAGTCGTGAAACGTCTTTCGATGTCTCTTGGCTTCAACTCGTGAGGAACTCGATGCCCTTACATTTGAATGACTCCCATAGATTTTAAACGTCTCGAAACGGTTAAGGGATGAACATTAAGCACTTCACTTATCTTTGCCAGCGTCAGACTCGAATCCTCATGGAGTATGGACTCCAATTCGGCTTCTTCAAATTTTTGCTCCTGGCCTGGGCGCTCTTTGTCTTGCATGTCGAAATCACCACTTTTGAATCGGAGAAACCAAGTCTCAACAGTCCTTTCTGTCGGAGTAAATTCCCCGTAAGCCTCCAGCGGCAATCTATGACATTCTGCGGCAGTTTTCTTAAGATGAAAGCAGAAAAGCATTGCTTCCCACAAATGACGTTTTGTCGGCTCAAATTTCGACATCTTCGAAGCTAACAAAATTACCGTTGTTGACACTTTAACGAAATGACACAGACTGACAATTGAAGCCTAATGATGACGCTTTGACAGGAATTATTTTGCAATTTGGTAAATGAATAGAAATATAGGTTACGGTATTTTTTAGGAAATCAAAATTTTCCATGCAAGGTCCTAATACTTGCGATTTGGGTATCAACAATAATAAAATAAATTTTATAAATATTGAAATATGAGAAATGACTTTTTTTTTTTTTTTGCATAAATGAAACTGTATTTACACCCTTTTTCTGGGGGGTTCTCGGGGATTCTCGCCGTGATCTGAAGTCGGCATGACATAATATTGTTTCGCCTTGAATCATTTATAATTGTTCCATTTTTCAAAATAAATTTAAAAAAAAAGGCAGTAAATAATATTTTTTTCGGGCAATCGATGCATATTCAATTTATAATATTTATTTAGTTTGCCATTCTAGCAATTTCTCATCAGTTTAATTTTCTTTTTTCTTATCAATTTATTTATTTGGAATTTCTGTCATATTTCCTAGCAATGACCTATTGTGCGTCGCGACGATGTCCCTAGGGCAGATAGGACCATCACTGTTACAAAGATGAAAATCAAGAACTTTGCGGTCAACGACGACTAACCTTCGAATATCGTAGTAATATCACTTAAAGTGGGCGATGGCGGTGGCGGTGCGGGTATGAGATCCGGCGGTTTCGATGACTGAGTACTTATTCAAGAAAATACAATAACTTTTCATAAAATTTGGTCCGTTAATTTTTCACCAAATGTAGTTATTCAACTAAATATTTTTCCAGGACTTTAGAAGGTTGTACTAAAATCGCAAACTATATCAGATTGTAACAAGGGAGGTACGTAGGAATAACTTGTCTTTTAATTAAGAAACTATATAATGTATACATAAATTTTATGACAAAATAAAATTCATGTGAGGTTTGCGCCTAATGCAAATTACACAGATGTTTAATGCGGGGTCGAATATTGGATAATGATAACCTCATATTCTCATTAACTGAAAGCAGCTTTCCCGTCTATAACTCTTTTTATTTGTGAGTGCTGAAAATCCTAGCTCACCAAGGTAAGAAGTTGAAAATGGCAATAAAATAACAACTGCTTTATTGTGTAATGATTGGTATTCCTTGGAAATATATATCCAGCATATTCTTGTTATTCTCGAAGTGCCTCTCCATTACTGGAGGTTGGCCGTTAGATCTGAATACTTTTGTCGGTCTTGCGCCATCCGGAAAAGCTGTTCCGTACTGGTGATCCCGGTTCACTCTCTGACATTGCACAACCACGACTTATTTACCTTCCACGGCGTCGTTTACCCTCAATTTTGCCCATCAATATTAGTTGAAGCAGCTGATATCTGTCATGCCGCAGCACGTGCCCCAGATATTCAATCTTGCGCTTTTTAACGGTATGCAACAATTTTCGGGTCGTACCAGCACGCTGAAGCTCTTTTTCGTTCATAACTTTATATGTCCAGCTTATACGGAGCATTCGACGGTAGCACCACATATCAAAAGATCTAACCGCTGTCTGGTGTCTAGCGATTGCAATCCAGCAGCATTTTCAATCCAGCTGGATTTTTGCTGGACCAACATTATTCCAGCTGGAGCCAGCGCGGATCCAGCAATTTATTGATTTACGAGGAAATTAAACTGTTTTTTTTAAACACTTAAGAAACGTTTTAATTAAACATTTTAATAAAATTACAAATTACAATAATCAAATTATAAAATAAACTCTTACTTTTTAGAGGTAGAGTAGACAGACAGAGTAAAAGTTATAACAAAAGTAAGTAGGTATTTTCTTGACAAAGGATTAATTAAAACATTTTTTTTTTCTTCTGGAAGTATGATCTCAAGAAACAATGGTGTTGTCTCCCAACCGGCTTCTTAATGAACTGCATATATCCGGCTGCAGAGAAGGCCCTTTCTGCCTCTACGCTTGTTGGTTTCAGGGTCATCAGATAATCGTAAATTAAAGTTAGGTTTTCACCTCTTACTCCCTCACTTTCATAAACAGCCATTTCGTTTTTTAATATCTTATCATAATCCTTCTCAGTTCTCGTTTCTTTCGGTTTCATGAAGTTTTCTTTCTCACGTTTTAGTTGAATCTCCAGTTCTTGTTTCAATGCTAAATTCAGGGAATCCGGTTTATCCTGTCCATCGTTTTCTACTTCCAGTATATCTTCTTCCTCTTGCACTGTTGAAGGTTCCACTACATATGTGTTTACACGATTCAGCATATTTTTCATCTCCTGACGCATTGCATATTTTTTTGGTAATGGGAAAGTATAATCCGGCGTTCTAACTCCTTCGTCATACTTCTTCTGGTTCTGTAGATAAATCAGCATGCCTGTGACCTCAGTAAGACGCCGTTCTTCGAATCTTTTGCGGAGTGCCTTAGTAATATCTGCACTCAAGATTGTGTCCTGGCTTCTTAGTTTGTCTAAGACAAATTTTAGGGTTGTGTCAGCAGTTATCAAACTCGACTCTCTTCTGGAGAGAGCTTCTACGGCCAGTTTAACCGGTTGAAGACTGGCGATCAACTCACTGATTAGTGACCACTCGACCGCTGAGAATTTAGTTTCTGAGCCAGTGTCTATTAAGGCTTTATCGATGCAAACTTTTACACTATAGAAACGTTCCAGCATGCTGAGCAAACTGTTCCACCTAGTGCAGTAGTCAAGAATCACACTCAATTCTTTGCCCTTTGCTTTCTTTATATATTTTTGCAAATACATATCATCTTTGGTAGGTGATATTTTAAAAGTCTTTACAACTTTTCGCACTTTTTTAAGAAGTTCGCTGTATCGCGGAATCACTTCATGTTCAGCCGGTGTTTGTTCAATTACTACTTCTAAGCCTTCATTGGTGTCGTCCGAGTCTTCGTCATCATAATATTCGTCCTATTTCGTCTATCTCTACCTGTTCTACTTCTTTTTGAGTTTTCTTTTTATATAGAACATCTACCACAGCTCTACAATGCTATCAGCAACTGTGCAAAGCACAGTTGCTGATAGCATGGTAACAGCCTACCAACTTTGACCATAACGCTTGCACTGATACCAATGATATCGGTTTCAAAGTTTAGAAGCTAGACTTTGCGCCATTATTTGGAAAGTTAATTACTTGCGGATCCGAAGCGCTGGATCCAGCACCCGGTATCCAGCAGGCCGAAAAATGTGCTGGATCCAGCTGGATTGCTGGATGAGGGATCCAGCAATTGCAATCGCTACTGGTGTCTTCTTTTATGGTCCACGCTTCGCTGCCGCACATAACCACTGGCCAGATGTAGCAATGCAGGATACATTTTCTAAGTCTTAGATTTATTTTCCGGCAACACAAGACTTTTCTCATTTTATTAAATGATGCACGGGCGATTTCTATCCAGGTCTTAATTTCTTGATCGGAGTCCCATATTTAATTCACCCATGAACCATATACTAAGACCTAATTTGAAGTGTTCGGTCATTTTTAGTACTGAAAAGGCTTTCTTCTTCAGCGGAATCTTATTCAACAGAGCCGGCGACAGAAACGTTAAAGGAATCTCTTACCGAATCGTATGTCTTGATATCAATATTAGGAAAACCTTTGACAATTTCCTGCTGTAAGAGCACGACGGAATTCAGTATTAAAGTGGTTCATCACGCGTTTTCATTCCCCATACGTTTCTAATGTATTGAAATTATAATTATTATTTCTTTACTAAAAAATGTACGAAAAATTAGTTTTCCACGAAATTAATTTCTGGAGCTTGTGATGTTTGCAAGTGTTTCATTTTTAACGCCAAAAATTGTCAGGAAAAAAACACGACCAATTTAGTAAAAAAACTAAAAATGAACGATTTCCAATCGTCGCCAATCTATAAAATTCATCTCGCCGGATCAGATGATCATATTCTCATTTTGCTCCTGCATACTTGCATTTGCTCAAAAAAAGTCCTCACGAAAGCCAACTTTGTGCTGCAAGTTTCATTGCTAGGTCCACAAATGTAAAAGTTACCTTTTCTTAGCTAAAGAATAACTCGAAAACCTGGCGACACACCAGGACGATACTCGAGGCACACCGTTGAGCCGCGGCACACCGGTTGAAAACCACTGCTCTAGGCCGAAACACCGTGAGCCTGGATATTATGGCTAGGGCGCTTTGGGGCAGAAGGTCGCGCGGCTGCCGTGATCGGAGCGAGACGGAACGTGATCGCCAGACAAGGGTGCAGATTAACGGGCGCGGAACGAACGCCCTAGCGGAAATTAAGCGCAAATGCAAGGGGGGATCGATACAACTCGGGCTGCGTGACTGCGGCACTCACGTTCCGACTAACGGGATTAGGCGTCTAGATTAACGGGTCAGGAGTAGCGATTTCGCAATGCCGGGGGACGATTCCTGTATTTCCCAATTAAGTCATAGGTTCCAAGAACTGGGAAGACTACTGTACAATCAGTCAAGCGCGATGAGTTTGAGTTAAAACCCAGAACACCAAACGCCGCCATTATATTGCGCAGCACATTAGACCGATCCCTAATAGTTATCGACAAATACGCAACGGCGTATTTGTAGGGACTTCATTTTTGTGACATGTATGTAGCAATGCTGACGCTACGCGTTATTTTTTGCATCCGCTGTCTCCTGATGAATTTGCAGATTTTCCAAAACACTTAAGGGGTAGGTACTAATTAAAATAAAACCATTCCTAGTACGCCAGCGCCAGGTGTCCCGGAATCTGACCTGCTGAGTCTACCCCGTTATTCTATGATTAAACACTGTCTGATCTGAAAGTATCAGCTTTGACAAAACTCATGCACCTTTTTGTCGCTGGCTCCTTAACTAAAGGTGACGCGGGCAAGTTTCCTTGCTCGTGTCAATCTTGTTTCCGATTCATTGGCTATCGGCTATTTTGTTTTTATTTAAACAACCACTGTGGCAATTCAATAAGGCTCAGAAAGCAAGCTCGCCTTATCACAAGAGTGCCTAGCAAGGTGGGTTCGGATTCACTGTACTAAGCACATTAGAAAAAATACAATATTAACATTTAATTTTAATGTATGCGCTATTTAACCTGGGCTCAGACAGATGTATTTTCCAAATCTTAAATTCCTTTTCTTGCCTACTCTTGTATTTTTATGTGTATACTAGATGACCCGGTGAACTTCGTGCCGCCTAAAATGTATTTGATTGTAACTCTTCATAAGCGTTTATTAATCCTAATGAACCTTCCAAATCTAATTCATTAAAATCTATAATATGGCCGAATCATGAACGGTTTGAGTTTCATTTGGTGATTAAATGAAAGTCGTTTGTGATTGAAATAAATTGAATGTATTTAATTTACATGATAATATATAAATGCAGTTCACATTCAACATAAAACATTCTGGTAAATATGTTTTTCGTTTTGTTTTCCGGCGCGTAAATAAACAAAAATGATGAATTTCCGTCCGATGGCTTTACGAACATGGGACATACAGTTGTCCATGCGCGAAATACGGAAATTCCAAGTTAATTCAACAAAATTCCAAAACGCGTGATTTGTCATCGTGACGGCCAGACGCACGGGGAATCTAAATTTCATTTACCAAGTGTACAACTGTAGATTGTCTTTCGTATGTCGCAAAGGAAAAGATGCGCCAAATCGCCTCGTTGCTGCTGACATAGCGACACGTCTGATACTGAGATACACCTCGTTTGAATTCCTCACAGCGAAAACAGCCATATTGCTTTATTTTACGTATTTGCATATGTAATTTATCGAGTTGATGAGGTGCAGTATTCCACATTGATTTGCGCTCTAAAAGCCTTGGACAATAAGGCACAATCTAATGATTGACCACATTTACATCTTGCCCTTTGACCTTCACAACTGCAGATCGCCCATTGTCCGCAACTGATCGGCGACGATACAATGGGTATTCGTTATTGCCTGTGATGGTGTTAGCAATCAGGTCTCTCGGGTAACGCCTGGAACAGTTACTATAGAGCATACAGGGCGAGATGTTGTTATAAACTTCGCGAAGTCCATAGATCATATTCTTAGGCACCAAAGAAAGCAATTTCGGATTAACTGCTTCATCATGTATTTCGGCCGAGATGATGGAATCATCTCACATCAGTGCGGTTTGCACTTGAAGTAGCTTGCCGCACATTTGACTGACTTCCTCGACCTATGTTATCTCTTCTTCTCGACATTGTAATGAACACTGTAAAACGATACGGAATTGTTTTCACGCTCACTCAAATCGATCGAAATTTCCATGAGGTCTTTACAGTCTTGAAATCCCCAAACTAAGTCCAAATTCGTGGTTATGTCATTAAAAAAAAAGGTTGTGTCACCCCAAGATTTTCCTGTCAAGTAGCCAGGAACGTAATTCATTTGAATATTAATATCATTAATCCTACAACAACAACCCCCCCCCCACCCCAACATAGCGACACCCTTTAAAACTCGAAAATCGAAATCGAAATCGATTTTGACTACGACTTTTCGACTTTTCCGACTTTTTGACTTTTTTACTTTTCAGACTTTTTTTACTTTTTCGACTTTTTTTGGCTTTTTCGACGTTTTCAACTCTTTCTACTTTTCCGACATTTTCGACCTTTCGACTTTTTCGTCATTTCCGACTTTTCCGACATTTTCGACTTCTATTACCTACTTATTCGACTTTTTTGACTTTTTCGACTTTTTCGACTTTTTCGACTATCTGACTTTTTTGCTTTTCCGACTTTTCTACTTTTTTGACTTTTTTGACTTTTTCGATTTTTTTGACTTTTTTTTTGCTTTTCCGACTTTTCTAATTTTTAGATTTTTTTTACTTTTGCGACTTTTTCGACTTGTTAGACTTTTTTCACTTTTTCGTTTTTTTTTTACTTTTTTACTTGTTTTTTTTGACTTTTTTACGAAATTTCACGTCGCAAATAAATACCTTTGTAAAGAGCGAGTATTTTAATATCTGCGAGATACATTAGGGGATGATTGGCGTATATGTGAAAAAGAAAATACAGCGTACCATTAAATAGTACCGATTTGGTTATGAGTCAAAATAATCGTTATAAATAATTATATATGAACTAGAAAATAAGCTCTTTCATAGCGGGCTGATTGCTATGAATGAAGCTGGATGTTGATTTGAGTTTATTGGCTGATGCAAAACAGGATAAAAAACTATTTTCGAAGAAAATTGAACGACTAATCGATTGCTTTACTAAAATTGCCGGTGACATTACAACCAATCGCCAATGTCTGTTTCTATAATCGCATCCGCAACCAGGTATATGATTCTCGGGACTCGTTGGCCCTGATGCTAGTAAAACTAAGCGACGACGCCACTGATCTGGGAAACACGTCGGCGCAACGCGTACCAGCCTGACCGGCCAACTGACTGTGGCTGCATGGACTTAGACATAATCTAATAATTTTCCTCGTGCTCCTAATTCTCCTGGTGTAATATTTGTCTCGATCCACTGAGGTAAAATGGAGGTTTTGTCGAAAGTGGCCCCAGCTATAGGCATTGATTATAATATATGGTATTAGATTGCTCAACTCCATAGTACCATTTGGCAACCCTTCTGCGCCGGCGAAATGCAGGATGCGCTGACAGCATTAACGGCGAAATGAATACCCATCTAATTAGCTATCTATGTCTATGAATACCCATCTAATTAGCAATCATCTACCTTGATGAAGAATGGTTTTTAGAAAGAAATGATTGATTATAAAAACCCGATAATTTAACCAATGACAGCAATAAAAAACATTCAGGTATTAGTGCCTTCTATCACAGTTTTTATATAGGTTTTTATTTATTATATATTTATATTTTTATAATTTATTTATTTTATTCATTTATTATTTACTATTTATTACCTATTACTTATTATTATTTATTTATTTATTTATTAATTACTATTTATTACCAATTACTTATTATTTATTATTTATTTATTTATTATATTTATTATACCTATACAGTTTTTATTTTATATTTTTATAAATTACAGAAATAATACGGAGATACAGAATGCTATCTATTAGTCTATCTGAACTTAATGTGTGTAATTATTTAGTAATCAAACATTTATACCAAATTAAAACTTGACATCGTTATGTAAATAATAAAAGAGCTATGCTTTAAAATTTCGTTTGTTTTTATATTATTATTTTATCCGGATATAGGCTGGTTTAGAGTGCCATCTAAAATGCACCGCCATAACTATTATATCGAACATAAGAACGAACTCTAGAAAGAACGAACCTAGCTGCCAACTCGTAGTACTGCATTGAGAAATATAATACGCTATTTTATCAATGGTATATAATTACCAGTGGTACCAACCTATTTTATATCGAATATGTTCCAGTGAAATAAGGAATCGTCGCTTATTTGTTTGTAGAGCTGCGGGGCGGTGACCCTCAGGCAATATTTCCGCGGGCAATATCGACGTCGCCTTTACTGCGATCCATTATGAGATGAGACAGGCCTCGAGAGGAGACTTACGACCCGAACGAGACATTTCTTTCACCGACATTAAACAGACAAGAGGGCGGACGGCGGCAGTTAGAACCGCGACCGTTTCCTCCTAGGACGTCGAATCGAAGCCATTAATTAGCCACGGCCAGAGTGGCCACTGGCAGGGCAACCGCAGATGCGGGCAGATTAAGGGGAGGATACATGGGGAACCACGAAAACAACTCATTGAATAATCAAAATAAAAGGCACAATTACAAATTTTTTAACTATAAATTTTATACAATTGGTACCGTACATAATGCTGATAAGAGTAGATTTTTGAGAAAAAAGGTAATACGAAATACTTATTATTATTTAGTTATATAAGAACATAAGGTTAGATGACGTGGAGCGACATGCTATCGATTCGGCAAACGGCAATCGGTTTGTAGATACATAGATGAAAAAGGGAATGATCTTAGGACTTATGACTTACGGCATAAATTGATGTGATGAGATGGATTGGATGGGATGGATGTGCTAAAACTCTGATAGAATTATTGCAAGTTCCGCGGAAATTTATATTAAAAATGATCATTTGCAGACCATAACGTCATCCTACCGATAAACTTTACAAGGAAGCTAGAGCCCTTGATTTTAGGCAACTTTTTTCTAAAAACTTCGCTCTTAAAGCAATATTTGGAAAATAATATGAATTTCGGAATACTTTCTGGACCATCGAGACAGGTTTTAGAAAAAAGTTTATTAATACCTAGTATGAAAACATCATTTGGACAAAGACATACTCTTCCATTACGCCGAGATTTAACAATATGATCAATATCACGAGTGATGTCAGACTAACCATACATCAAAACTTAGAAATCATAATTTGATAAAACTTAGGTGTACAAATTATGAACATATTTGAAATATGTATGTTGATTATATTTTAATATTGAACAATTAGTAACAATTCTTTAATTCTGTTGTTATACAATGTTATATAATTGTATTGTTATACAATGTTTTGACAATGAATTAGATTTATTTTGACTAGGTAATATTATATTATCTACCATATATTAAATACTAGCTGCGCCCAGCGGTTTCACCCGCGTGGTGATGGAAAATTGTGATAATGATGATAGCAAACCATATATCTTTATAAATTATAGCCTATGTGTTATTCTGATGTGTAAGCTATATTATTGTAAAGTTTCATCAAAATCCATTGAGTAGTTTTTGCGTGAAAGAGTAACATACATCCAAACATACATACAAACTTTCGCGTTTATAATATTAGTAGGATAGCCTATGTGTTATTCTGATGTGTAAGCTATATTATTGTAAAGTTTCATCAAAATCCATTCAGTAGTTTTTGCGTGAAAGAGTAACAAACATCCATACATACATACAAACTTTCGCGTTTATAATATTAGTAGGATAGTAGGATAGAATTTAAATTTCGAATGTCAATTTCTTAGATATTTTTCCTACTTACTTGACAGTTATCGTTATATTTTAGATAATTCCCACTATATCTTTATAAATTATAGCCTATGCGTTATTCTGATGTGCAAGCTATATTATTGTAAAGTTTCATCAAAATCCATTCAGTAGTTTTTGCGTGAAAGAGTAACAAACATCCATACATACATACAAACTTTCGCGTTTATAATATTAGTAGGATTAATGAATTTTTGTATTTTATGAAATCGGAGACGAGTCGCGGTTGTTTGGCATTATAAAGAAGAAAAAAAGATATAAAACGAATTTACCGCGTGAAGATTACACCCGTCTTTTCGGCGACGTTGCAGCCGCCGTTGCCTAGGGTAGACAGTCTACAACGGCGGCTGCAACGTCGTCGAAAGTCGGGTGTTAAAAACTTCACGCGGTAAATTCGTTTTCGTATTTTTCTTATGACTTTTTAAAAAAAAAATAGTTTTAAGCGTATTATAATTGTCAAACTCTATTGAACGACCTGTTAGTTCCAGTTATTGCCGATTTTATATTAGAATAGCGTTTTCGTTGTTTATTTTGAAGGACGGCATTTTAAGGCAATTTTATGATTATTTTACTAAAACTTTTACATAATTTATTGTAATATTAGAGCCCTGTCCACCATAGAAGAGGCTAGTCCCAGTTGGGTGACAAAATCAAATAAGCATAAGGTCATGGTTTTGCATGCAACTCCTATTATTTCTTTAAGCAAAATCAATGTTTATGTAATTATTTTTTTAATAAATGAAATAAATAAATCATTTTGAATAGTTTAGCATACGGCGTCTACCATACTGCCACCGGTCGCCACTGATATACTTTTAAATTTGCTGGAAAATGTGACTAGGTTCAAATTTTAAATAACCAAACTTAGGCAACCATATTCTACAAAAGAAACGTAAAATACATCTCTATCAACTGGAACCAAAATTCTCATTTGCCTATTTTCGTGAACACTTATAATGACTTCTAAGTTATTGTAACCATGTGCTCACAAATATCACGAGGAGGTGGTTTAGTTATTCGAATCAAATCTCATCATCATCATAATCCACATCTTTTACAGAGTATTGCCATAGACCTTATTTTATCGCCAATGCCACAAACCATAGCTTAGCGAAATCGCCCTCCTCTCGATCATCTAATATCATATAAGTTGAAATTGCCATACATCAGGTTATTTGAGCTTGCAATCTCGGCTTATTTCTTGATCAGCATCATCTATTCCTAGATCACGTTAGCAGAAAGGTCCGATTGCGCTTTGTACTCTAATGTGTTCGGAGACATAGCCAAGATTTTAGAGTTATTGTAATGGTGGTGCATTTATTTTAGACTACGGCGATTGTCTAGGGTTCATGCATCAGAAAAGTGGACGGCAACCGAAATCAGAGGTTAGTGAACGAATATGCAAGATTCTGCTTCTCCAGCCTACCAACAAGAGTGTACCATCAACGTAGTGACGTATCCTCTTTACTAACAAATATATAAAACTGTATTTAACATATATGTGTGGGTGAAGTAAGTAAAGACATAAATAAATATCGTCACTTGCAGTATCCTTTCTACTACTATGTTCCTGAGTCTGTACAGCGTGCTTCAGACTACGATGTGACTTCCAAGCTGATTCTTTCACATGTGTTTTATATTTTATAGAAATTATTTCTGTAAAAACTGTCAAAACTCAAAAAAATCGCCTTCAGCGCAAATAAGAGGAGCTTTCACCGCCCCTCTAACTCTCCAAAAATGATTTGGCTGCCCTCTCCACGAATCTTAAAACTAATTTAGGGTTATGTACCTACACCTGTCGTGGAGCGGCCAATAAAACGGACGATTCTGAAGTCACATTTTCAGCCGTACGTCTAAATGTTTATTAACTTGTAAAGCTACCGAGAAAAAACGACCTTACATTTTTTGAATCGTATTTTTTAGTTCGTGAGTTACAAAAGTAGTCATAAGTTTTAAAGGCTTTAACCGATTTGAAAAGCTATTTCGGCAATCTGTTTTATTCATCGATGGGAAGAACTCCTTCCCTTAACCCCCTCTTTTCCTCTTCCCCCCTTCAACCCCCACCGCCCCTCTACAACACCTCTCCTGAAATGAAATCTTGTTATGTCAGGTGGTTATAATATTATCCGCCTGACACAACCCGAATCCAAAATACGCTCGAATGTAAACGTGCTCATATAAACTTTCACCTCACTCTCTCCACTGGATCGAATAGCACTAAATTATGCATTGGCATGTTACGCATGTGATCGGGGGATTTCCTGATTGGCATCATTCAATTTAATATGCCAACCGTGCCGCGAAGGCGTCTTCGTATCGTAAATGAAGGTCACAGGAGGGAGACAACTCCTTGCGAACGGCAGTTAACGTTCAACATCCCTGCGGTGGCATAGATAAGAGATTCTCCATCTTTCCCAGCCGACGCACCCCTACTGTTTTAGACTTATTATTTAAAAAAACTTACGTGACAAGTCTGTTTGTCCGTCCGTCCGTTCGTACCTGGACCGCAGGAACTAGTAGAAAATGAATAAAGGCAAACGACTCTGTATGGTCTGAAATAAATTACCGTTATTAATTGTGTTTTATTTATTACATTTTTAGTGATTTACTTTAATTTGATGTCATGATGTCTATGTCCTTATTTTCGAATTCTATTGACACGCACTGTGCCCGGTTTGATACGTCAAATGATCCGTTGCACGGGACCGAAATGTTTCCGTAAGCGTGGTGAATTACTAAAGTGAGACTAGATATTGAGGGTTGTCAATTACAACGGGCGAACCCGTCATACTAGAGAGTTTTAACAACATCGTGCAATTCTGTCTGCTATGGAGTGAACGTAAAAGACTTAGTGGACAGCACAATCCACAGTCAAACTACGCTAACAGCCCGTAAGAGTCGAACGCCCTACCGCAAGACACTGTGAAGTGACCAGAGCGGGCAAACCTCGCGCGCTTACTACCAGATTTAGACAGAATTCTCCATCCTCCAGTCTGGTCACAGGTTCGAGGTTGCTTGCGTAGCCTCTACCTGACGGTAGCGTTAATTCAGTTCGAATTTATCGCGGACCGAGTCAAATATATTAGAATATATTTCATAAAAGTAAAAAGACTCATAAGATTAACCTGTGGGATCTTCTTTCTAACCTTGTATAGTTAGTATATCTGCAAGATAGATACGGAATTCTAGGTGTGCGAGTCAAACTCGCAGTTTTCTCATTATTTTCTTCGATTTTACTGGTCATCCTCAATTTCTCCTACTTAAAGTAAAAACTTCGTTTCCACAGAAGTACTCCAAGTAAAGTTCTAGCGCTAAATGTACTTAATATAGCACGTATTAATTCCCAGAGTCTGGAATTTCCGGTTTCGTCTAGGGTCGATCCTAATCAGTGCTTAGTTTGATAGCCCGAGAGCCTTATCCATCGCAATTTACAGTTGGAATTTGTTGTGCGTATCGTTATTTTAGTGTAAATTGCCGCAGCGTGAGTGTAAAATTTAAAATCAATTGTGGCATATAATCATGTTGAGGATAAGTGGCATTTTTGAAGTCTGATCATAAGGCATAGCTTGATGTTTGCATTGAAATCCTCCAGATAAATTCCCTTTCCCCTCCCATTCCCCTCCTTTTAAAACTTTAGCGTCCTTATAGGTGTTAGATTATTTTGATGTGGCAAATCTGTGCCAACAAAGAGTAAAGTATATACTTCTTTCTATCCTCCTCTATTTTATTTGTCATACTCTTTATATAGGTTAAGTTATGTAGTCTACTCGCAAATAATGTTCTTACAATAGTATAGGTTAGCTCTAAAATATTGCCTGCAGGCAATAAGCTCGCCTTTTCTTAAGAATAAAGAGTTTTATTATTATTATTATTATTATTATGTTTCTTTCTCAAAACACCTATTTCTTCTTAAGAGCCGTATTACAAAATAGCGTAGGTATTCTTTTAAAATGAGTTGAAAAAATGAACG
Source organism: Micropterix aruncella (assembly GCA_944548615.1). Taxonomy (NCBI): domain Eukaryota; kingdom Metazoa; phylum Arthropoda; class Insecta; order Lepidoptera; family Micropterigidae; genus Micropterix; species Micropterix aruncella. Next base: position 55,039,820 of record OX155980.1, on the reverse strand, counting down.
CATTTTTTTTGGATGTAACTATAAAAGATAGGATAAATAAATAAATAAATAACTATTCAACCCTGGGAGAAAAACCGCGGCACTGAGCGCTCTTCTCTTGCGCAAGCAAATATATACACAATTCTAATTGTTTTTTGCAGATTTTCTCCTTTCTAATGACAATAATTTATATTATGTCGTATTGCTAAAAGAGTGAACTTTAATATAGTATAAGTATTATATAAGAATCTTATTTTATTTCTGAGAAAATTAGAATGATACAGGAAGATTTTTTTTTAATTTTGTGTAATTGTAAGTAATGTATACCTTGGATATGTGGTCAAAAAACGAAAAAATAAAGCCGTAGTGTACATCAAGAATACATGACGGACATAAAAAAAAATAGTATACGGTTTTCGTTGTAGTGATATTACTGTATTAAGGAGCTCAAAGTTTGCCTTCCGAGCGTTTTACGAATAACGACCCTTGGCAGGGTCTACAACTTACAAAGCCGATTGCCACAACACGACACAGAAGGTGTGTTCCAGAAATAGCATCATAAGGAAACTAAATGGGAGTATATCGGGAACCAAACAAGCTACACTCAGAACCTCAGATCTGAGCCTACGCATACCCGCAGTGGAATATGCAGTTCTAGTATGAAATGGATCAACACGCGAAAAAATGGTCCACACTGCTGTGAACGATGCTGCTAGACTTGTCTCCGGCTTCCTCAAACCTACTCCAGTCGAAAAGCTTTATTCGGTCATCGGCATCGCTCCTCCTGCAATACGTAGTGACTTCCTAGCTGATTCTGAAGGTCTAAAGGCGATAGACGACCCAAGACACCCACTGCACGGGCAAGAACAACACCATAAACGGCTCAAATCGCGAAAGTCATTCTTGATCCGCACAAAACCGCTAAGACCACCTTCTATCCTGCCCCGCAGTTGTCAACCCCCATCACACACCAAGACCTGCGAGAGGCGAACGACGAGGCCATCTAGGCCGTATATTTTTGGAGAGACGTATCCTAACCTAGCCCGGACACGTTAACGAACGAACGAACTCTTGTGACATTGTCATTGAGGAACTGGAGTTCTTCCACGCTGTTAGCAATTGGTACAGTATCATCTGCGTATCTTATTGTTGATATTTACGACATCTATATTGGCGCAACTTTCGGATTCATGTAGTGCTTCCTTAAATATGAACTCAGAGTAAAGATTGAAAAACAGAGGTGATATTTTTGAGCCCTGTCCGACTCCGCGCAGTATCTCTATTTCTTGATAAATATTCTGGCCAACGTTTATGTGCGATCTTTAATGTCAGTATAGATTAGTAGTGAAACGCTATTCTTTGCCATCTATTCCCACTTATATTACATTACATTCACAGTAATAAAATGTCACATTCAGCACATCCACAGTAATAAAAGCCACAAAGATGTCGAGTTAAGTTTCATATTTTTATTTTTCGATTTTTTTTTCTATCAATAACCCGGAAGCCTTGAACTTGGCAACGAAAAAGTCATAACATTTTACACCTGTAGCAAAGATCTACTAGCAAAGATTTCGCTCAAAGCAGCATGGTGGAATTCCCATCAGCCATAACTATGGGCAATATATACATAATTTGAATTTAACGTTATTTTAGCGAGCCCCAGAGGGTCCTCGTCGCAGTCTCTTGAAAGCCACAATAGCAATTTATCGTTCGTCCATTTCATACCAAAATATCCGACGGAGGGGTTCAAAGTCGGACAAAACTTCTTGGCAGATATACTAATAAATAAATAATAAAAACTTGAAGACCCCTCGCAAAACAGCTACACATATACCTACATATTATTATGATGATAAGTATATGTATGTTGAAGTATATACAGGAGCTACTGTCGCTATAAAATGGATTACCAGGGATCAAATTATTATTGTTGTTTTTTTTAGAATAAATTGGCGAAAAATGACTCGATTTCTGTTCATATGGCTGTTAGGTTGGCAAAAGAAAAAAACAGGTTGAGTATTTACGAGTATATCCAAAAAAATTAGGATTTTAATACTTTAGCCAAGAATAAGTGCGGACTCTTTCCCACCTTGCACTCTATGCATCTAGGCGTCTTCCGACTATGGGCAGTTCGGCGAAAGCGTTAAGAAGCGCAGAGGAGGTGATATCATTGTCCTGCGTTTTATACAAAGGAGAAGTATAAGGACAGCCGTCGAATAAGTCTGTGACTAACAAACCGTGAAACAAGCTCAATTAGTTGAAGTTTTTGAACTAACTACTATTATAACGGTCTGTATCGATAAGAAAAATGAAACTTTAATATTATTCCAAAGTATTGTGACTAGGAAGTTAATGTTGGACACACTGTCTCCATCAACTTTTCTTACGAATTCTCCGGCTCTTGCGACTACGAAACTTAGAAAGCGTAAATCTTTTATACTACTAGAGCTGTCAACTACAACGGGCCAACCCGCCACCAGAGGAATTTTTAACCATATTAGATCGTCCTATCTCCCATGAGGTGAGCGTAGAAGAATTGGGACGAAAACAGTCCACTGTCTAGTTACGCCCCTAGCCAGTAAGAGACCAACGCCGTACCAAGAGATAACCAGGTTAATCAACCAGCGAGCCGACACTCGCGCTCTTACTTCCAGTTGCAACCATATTACTCCGGTCTCCCGACTGGTTACAGGTTCAAGGTCGCTTGCGCGGTCCTCTCTCTTACGTAGCGGTGATACGGTGTCTACCGAATCTGTTGCGGACCACGGTATCCTTTGCCCGGCTGTTCGCCTAGTATCGGGTAGCCGATAGGTCGTTTCAAAGGTTGCAAGTTTTCCGCAAGGTTGCCGCACTTGCAATAAGTACCTCCGCGCTATAGGAGACATTACTGTTTCCAGACTCCTCCGGCTGTCAGTCGGAATTGCACGATTGGCTTACGCCGCACGGTGCGCAAACCCTCCAGGAGCGCCCGAAGGTTGACTCCTAGGGGAAACTAACCTGCTTTCCCTGCTCATATTACTCTTTGAAATACCGAAAGATCTACACGACGACTTACGTATCACTTGTATGACCCTTTCCGTTTCGGAGTAATGTGAACTTTGGAGACTCCCTATCCGAGCCCTCCCCTGCTCGATGAGGTAAGCTTACAAACACGCAAGTTAAATACGCTTGCAGCGGACGTCGGCCTATTTATAGAATATACGCACCACTTCGCGCAGCATCCGTCGGATCGCGTGATATACGTCAATATTAGCAAACAAAACAAGCGTCACATCGCTAACTCTGGCGGGTTTTTCCGTATGAGAGCCTTTTAAAGACGTTTTCACGTCCAAAATAGATTTTAAAAAATAGATTAATATGTGATTTAAAACTATACTTCGTAAAACTATACTTCGTCAATAGCCAGTAATGGTCATGGTGTCTAAGAAAAAGATGAATATTATTATAGCCCAAGATATGTCAGTTGTGTCGCATACGCAATATCCCTACGACAATGGCCTAGTGTCGAAGGAGAGGGGAGCGCGAGATGCGAGCAGCAAAAGTGTGGGTTTGGGGGTACAGGGATTGGAGAAGGGTGAAAGGAAGGGGGGGGGGGATAGAAGGAAGGTGTGACCTTGACCCAGAGACAAGTAGGTGTGGGAGCGCTGACCTATTCCCTCTGCGGCCCCCACCCTTTTCCTGCCTTCCCGCTCCCTTTCTAGGCCGGCCCCCTTCCCCTATCATACGCACGCATCCACTGCTGGAATCCGCTTTTTCACCCGCCATAGCGGTTGACGGGGAATCTCTTACTCCGTCTCCTCCCACTCCTAAGCTATTACCCCCCCCCCTCTCTCTTTCATCCCACGGAGATGCCGCCCTTCACCATCACACGACCAGTCGATATTACAACGTCCTTCTTTTGAAGAGAAGTTTTTGCCCTTTGACCGTACATATATCGAGAAAGTCTCGATGTGAAGGGGTCACCAAGCTAACTCAAACGCAAATCTACATATCGATATGCTCTATGGATTAAGATGTTTTTTTTATATAAAAAGAAGTTCTTGAGTTTAACTCAATGATAACTAACTATTTCTAACACTTTGGCCGCCTATTGTTGCCGTGACCATACATACCATTTTTAGTCTCAGCAAGCAATCTTGAAATGATAAGCAATAAAAAAAAACTTGACCGTATCCGAATGTTACGCAAGACAGCCCATGGGGCCCTGCAACCACAGGTTTCAACCTGTTTTTTTACATGCACACATTTTTTTCCAAAATCTCACAGCACACTACGTTTGAACGCACAGTTAACGGCAAATTAAGCTTTACATTTTCGCTACAAAATAGTATTTTCACAACTACAAAGAATACCTAAATGTAAGTAAAGGATGATGTGCACTTGACTATACATTGTTTAAAATAAAAGTATGAGATTTGGGCCTGACGCAGGGTACAGATAAATTTTGTTCTTGGGCCAATTGCCGACAGATATACTCTCATTTCTACTTCGATCGATACAAGTATAAAAAAATAATTTTATCGTACTAAAGAAACTTACATTGGTAACGAAAAATTAATTTTAATTACAAGTCGTTCGCGTTTGACACTTTTTATTGTCCGTGCTGAAAATACCTGTTCGCAAAGATAGGACGTTAAAAATGGTAAAAGAGCCATCAGTGATTTTTAGCTAAGTTTAAGTATTTCAATGAAATGTGTATCCAAAAGTTGTTTAAATTCAGGTCCGTGTGTTTTAAGTGTGGTCTATTTTTAACGAGTAAAACTTTTCTTATTCTTCCAAATTGAAACCAACCAAACTGCTGAGAGAAATATTGAAGGGGTCTCTCACTCATTCGAATTCTTTGACGTCAATATTAGGATAGTATCTGACAACCTTTTCTTTCTGTAACACCAATGAATCACGTATCAAAGAAATGGTTGCACCGTCGACGTTTCTCAAAGCAGTGTTCGCAAATATGGATATATATGCCGTGATAAATATGCCGCAAATATGCCGTGATGAATGTGTGATTTCTACATGCTTGATTTTTCAGGGAAACCTATAATTATCCGAGGACCTGCGCCTGTGGTACACCGGTGTGCCGCGGTATACCAATTGAAAGCAACTGCCTTACACTCACTGAAAATACTAAATAAATACTCCCTCCTTCCTTGAAAGTCTACCTACTCCAGACGGTCATTTTTTCACTTCGCGACTACGACGACACTCTCTATAATGGCACAACAGGAGACTGTGCATACTTGCTTCGAACGATGGAAAACTTCTGCCTGATATTCTGATGTGCGTTGAAATCGCGCGACCATGTTAGTCCATAGACCATGATAGGCAAGGCCTCCCATATGACCATGGGAGACCTTGTCTGCTTGTCGGGACACAAGCGATTTTTTTTATAGTTTGGTTCACAGTTTCTATAAATTTAGTGGAATCTATACATTAAGTTATAAACTTACAAATGTACTTGAATAATGCGTATTTAGAATAACACTTGTTACAGAATTTGTAGTTAGCTTCAAGTTTCTAATGTAATTGAGTAAATGTATGAAGGACTTCTGGTCCTATTATCGAAAATTAAAATTTGTAAATAAAATAAATAAATAAAATCACCGTTAGGACCTCACATACGACTTTATATATCTAGGGATTTACATATTTTATATATTTATTGATTTAACATATCTTTTCTGTGCACCCGCGGGCATCAAGAGTGAGATTAGAATCCTTTGTTTGTCTGTTAAATTACATTAATTAGCGATATTGATATGATATTTGATTTTGGGCTGAAATACATTTCAGGTAAAACCCACATAAGTACAATGCATTGCTGTTTTCGATATTTACTAGAATAAGTGCAATAATTTATTTTCACTTGATTTTCAGACTCTTTTGTTTCAACTCCCTTCGATTCATTTTTCGATTGGTTATTTGTTGAATTTGGGTTGTTTGTGATTTTCAGGTTCGCTTTTCAAATTGTTCAATTTTTACCCATCAATAAAAAAAATAATTATTAAAACTCGTAAACCACAGAAGATATTGGTAAATGACTTACATCAAAGTTAGAGGCCTTATAATATGTTAAATATGTTCAACGAAGGGGCATCAACCTTGGTGTGGAATATAATAACAGGCGACGAAACATGGATTTAGAGCTACAACCAAAAGCAGAAATCGATTTATGGCTCTTTCAAAATGAGCCAAAATGGCGCGCGTGCAAAGTGCTGCGAAGCAGATGATCATTTCTTTTTTTAGGAGAACTGGATAGGTGGCTCTTGTTGCTTTGGAGAATCATCATACCTTGAATAACGATTTGTACACAACTATTTTCTTGCCTGAAGTTATTGACGAACTCCGTGAAAGCAACCGTGAAGCTGCATCATCTTGCACCATGACAGTGGCAGCTCTCAAACGCCCAGACGCCAACAAGCCATCCTCCATATAGCGCCGACTTGGCACATTGAGACTTTTTCTTGTTCCCAGAAAAAGAACCAATTACGCGGTCAACTTTAATTAGTCTCGTAGGTACTAGCAGTTAAAATCTGATAATATTTTGACAAACAAGAAAGTTCGACAAGCGAATACACAGTTTCTTGTTTAGTTTCGCGTACAAATTTACCTCCTTGAGAGGTCGGACGCGGTAACGAGAACACTCGGATGGCATAGTATAGTTCTACCGAGAGGGCTCTCGGTAGAACACCAACTCTGTGGCTCATGTACAATAGAAAGAAATATCACCGTATCAAGGTACATTCCATTGTTGATCCCTCGATTAAAATGTCGCAATATGGAACCTACCTGTATTGTCAATGGCGAAAGGATTAAAATGAATGCAAACCGAGTTCATTATGCTAATTGAATTTGCAAGCAAATCCAACACTCCTGCCGACTGAGCCACCGTGGTAACCCTTCAAGTTTTATTTTATTTTATTCGGAATTCCTACAGCGTTACAGACTAATGAAATTAACTAATTATGGTTGAAAAAAGTATGAAGGCCGAAGAATTGCGCAGGGAGATGGAAAATTTTGAAAATGAAGTAATTTGCACGATCAACTCAGGAAAAACATAATTTATTGACGAGAGTGCATGTATACAGTATGCTATTTATGTTTTTATTAATTCATGCATTATGTTTTCATTAACTTTAAATCGTGCAGTATTCTTTGTGCGCGTCATCGCCTAATCTCTAGCGCAGATGCACGTTGTCGAACGAAGCGACGAGAGCTCCTCTCGATGAAAACTCGAACAGCTGCAATGTTCACTGGTGTACTCACCGTTCGAACGCTAACTGGAGGCTTCTTTTTCAAGGCTGAACCAGTTTATTCAAAATTATACACCCAAGTTGTAATCACACGAGCAGATGGGACACGTCCATGACGTCCTAGTTCTTATAGCTGTACGCATTGACGTCCTAGTTCGAAATACCACTTGCGCAGCAGTCACACTACAACCCTGCCTGTCAACGCAATGCTCCATGATTACTAAATGGCAACGCGTTAACAACAATATCGTATCGGTTCCGAACAACGTCCGGCACTACAGTGCTGCTAGACTTTAAATTTCCTTTATAGGACGGTTTCATAGGTAAGAACTTAATATTAAGGCGGTATATAATTATTATTATTGTAGCTTGAATATGAGATAATCCAACCAATATAACACAATATGATTTCGGCCAAACAAGGCATCTGTGTACCAAATTCTATAACTCCAATATTTTAAATCTATAATTCCAATATTTCCATATTGAAATATAACTGGTGCGCCCTCTGGTGGACCGATTTTAAACACAGCCTATTCAACTCTTGCCATGACCAAGCGATGCCTGCATGCTAAATTTCAGCTCAATTGGATTAAGCGTTGGGCGCTATCGTGGAGAAATACACAGACACACAGACAAACATCTAAAAATGGTCTAAATCGTATTCTTCAAACTATATAGCGTTTAATCCGGTGTCGCATAGCTAGGCAAAAACCTGGCTTAAATACTTGGATGTTTGATTTGTGCAATCATTGTCACTAGTGGGTAAAAAAGGGTTAAAAAGTAATTGTTTTTCTATAAAGGGGGCGCCAAAAATTCTAATATTGAGGGAGGGAGGGGGAGGGGGAAGGTTGGGAACCCTTGTACTAGACCGATTTCCTTAAAATTTAGTGCGTAAGCTTCTTTTATGTAGATGTGTCTTTCCGACGTTTTGAAATTATAGTTTACACGGAATATTAAAGGTAGCTGCTATAGAAGCTACAACTAAAATATTTTTAAAAAATGGCTCTAATTATTTGAGGGAAATCGGCTTAGAGATACCGATAAAATGTGCTTACTGGTTGTGACGGGAAAACGTTAGTTTTTTCAAATAAAGTTTATATGCATATTAATATAGCGCTATTTTTAATTTTTCTTGTCTCCTCTTGCGGCTTGTTTGTTGAAGCGCGGGATCTGTTTTTGTATTGGCAGGGGAAATCCCGCCACATATCAACTACATACATTTTATACTTGTATGCGTACCCATATATGTATATGGGTCATATGGCCGAGTAGCGTGGAAACGTTTATTTCGATATATTTCGACATTAGAAGAGAACTCTCAAAAATTGGGAATGTCGCTTTGCTAGAAAAAATAAAAATATAATCATATTCTTGAGTCTCTTCTTCTCGAATGCTGTGCTCGATACTGAACGTAGGCAGCCACGAGTGCGGTCTACCATTTGGGCCTAGAAAGGCCAGTGCGGTGAAAACCGCAGTCTAGGGTCTATAAAAAGATTAGGGACTCGAACTGCGGGTATTTTGTAAGAATCGTGTGTTCGATTCGATTCGAGGCGACAAAGGTGCGCTAGGGAGTATTTAACGTGATCGAACCGCGCGGCCTCTACTGAGAGCGAAGCACGCGTCGATGCATAATTTATTCGCGGAGTGGAAAATTGGTGGAAATTCGGCGGCGTGCGCGGGGGGCGCACAGTGGTTCTAAACATTTGGAGGTAGAGTACGCGTGAAATTGGAAGGCGCGAGCGTGATGAGCGAGACGACCTCACAGTTCGTTTCGACAAATTCACTAATGTCGTTATTAATGTTAGCTGAACCGCTAAATTATATATTATGAAAACGTCACTTAAATGGCAGTGCGATATAATAGGCTATATGCTATAACATGCGTTACGACGCATCATCTATATCTACGTTTCTACAATATCAAAATATAGAAATAGAAGTTAAAATTCATGAATAGAACATTCTTGAAATATACGAAATCGTTCGACCAATTGTCGTGCATTTTTTAAGTTTTTAAAAAAAGGTTAACTTTTTATAATTTCATTGGTTTTCATACATGATTACTTTTATACTGAATATGCACACTGCTAATTTGTGTAAGTTTTAATTGACTATTTTTGAAAAAAATGTATCACCAGGTATGACGATTAAAGTTATTATATATTCATTAGTAAAATACTGTATTACACATCGGCATAGTACGTATATGTATGTATTTTGATTTCAGTCAATATTAAATGAGTCTTTATCACCAGGCATTAGTTAACATCAGTTAGTGCTTACGATTTATTTTTATATTAAATTTGAGCCTAAAAGTAAGGACTCATATATGAGGACTGGGTCTGTCGACTGAAATACTACTACGACTGGCAGTGCTACTTAAAGGACGGCCGCGAGCGGTCGCGTCGGGCGGTGGCAGCTGCGCGGAAACCGCGTGATTACAGGTCGTGCGGACAATACTGGAAACGTCTCCATGCTAAATTCGTCACAACAACCACGTTAATACACTTCGTCTGGAAAGCCCCAACGCCCGCATCGGCGAGGGAAGCTCACTAGTGTCTACTTGGACGGACAAATCAAGGAAAGTCCCTAAGCCCGCGCTACCGGAACAGCCGCACGAAGAGACCAGCGAGACAAGTTGCGCGAGTGCTTTTCCAGCTGCTTCTACCCACCGCTCTGGGGTCTCCGAGTCGCTGCGTCGCGTCGCCACGCGGAATTATACCCTCAGAGGAACGCACCTGACTCTAGCCGAGTATTGCACAAGGTTCGTCGACTGAATCACAGAATGCCGGAGAACTTGTCTGTGTATTGTGCTGTTTGTTAATTGCGCTTTTACTTTGAATTTCTTTAGAGCTTGGGATTATGGTCGTTTATAGGTCATAGACTAGTGTAGCAATGTTTCGTTCATAGCATTAATCGATCCAAAACGGTTAGGATCCTGCTGTACAAATGCAAAGAGCATTGCGACATCTTTAGTCTTGTTTTTTCTGCGCATCCCTAAGCAGTAATAACTCCACAACGGATAGCTTGCGTCGCTGTGTAGGTCTTGACGTATTCTATAATGTGAGCCTAGTAAAAAAAAAAATAAGTCGTCGAGTGAAAAGTTGTGATGAAAAGTTTCCGAAAAAAGGAAAGACAATTATACGCAAAAAAGATTAAGGTATTGTAGCGATACTACACACCCACTATTTTGATTCAATTGGTATTATAACAGCTTTAAGGAATAACCCAGTGTGCGAGTGAGCGGATGACGCGGCGCAGGAACCGCGCTACCGGCACCAGCGCGGGCGGAAGGGGAAGCCGAAGAGAAAATAGAAGAGGAAGGGCGGGATTCTTCTCAGGAAAGGACGGGAAGGTAGAACGATGCGAATTGAATTCCAAGTCGAGACGTTTCTTCTATGATTCTGGGACGCGGCGTTCGTCGCAAGGGAATTTGTATATAAAAGAGTCGCGATCACACTGAAATTGCTCCAACATTTATACGTATGTGTCTACGCACAATGTAACGATCACTATAGCTACCTACAAATCACATTAAGTTATTCTGAAATGAATTTTTAAATAAAAAGCACCTCGGACTGTTTTTAAAGATGAAATTCTCAAATTACCGAAAATATGCGAGTCCGCAAGAACGGATGACTTTAAGGGTGAGGAATATATTTCAAGAAAAATAACGAAACATGCCAGCATGTATTAGTAAAAGAAATCGTAAGTAACTTCCTCTTTTATTTTATGTACCTACAACTTATAATATCGTCGTTGAATAAGAAGCGGTTCAATATCCCGTCGAATTCCCTAACCCCCCAATGGCATGCCTATTCATTAATTATTATTGAAAGTTGGAGCACAGATAACTATGTAAAACTTTATTCCGCCAAAGTTGTGCAAAGGTATACGTCTACGATCGATAAACTACAAAACGACGTCTTAGATGTGAGTAGTTTGACTGGTTACGGCACTGTACAAAAGAAAAGTCCAAATTCCAGGGATACCTATTATATCGTCCCACTTTCCATCCTGAATACCTACAGTTTCCTGTTAAGCTTTGCTTGGCAATGACAGTGAACAACGCCCAAAGACAAACGTTGAAGGCAGCAGGCTAGTTATATGCAAATACGTATGGCTCGCATGTCAGTTTAAACTGAAACCTTCGGGCTTAGAACAGGCGGGCGCGGGTGAAAACTGTGCCGTGAGTTCTAAATCTTACCGTCTACCTTCCGCCGCCGCGACCAAAAATGTCATTTAGAAAGAAGCTTTTTGATAAGCAGACATTTACACGAATACAGTGAAGCAGTCATCTTCTATACCTTCTTAGAGATGTAAGTCGAAATGCTTCAATACTGACAACTACTGCGCTATTAATGTTCAGAATACTGTGCGGTCTATGTATATTAATATATAATGCTCATCGTCAGTTGAGGCAATGTAAATGTACAAATATATCCTCTGCTTTATCTAAAATCTTTGTAGTGCAATGCACTTAATGATTGGTTCAATGGGAACAAGATGTCTCTAATTATGTCTAAAACGGTTATTTTAAATTTTAAGTCAGAAATCATCGCAAAAAATTAACTACTCGGATGAAGTTGCGGAATCAGTTAAGATTGTCGGAATACTACTGATTGAAAAATGTCCTGGAATTTACATATAGAGCATGCTTGTCCGCTTGCTGTGCTCCATTAGGCATCAGGAGTTGCAGGGAGAGATCTGAGGTGATATTAGCATATTACGCACTGGTTCAATCACATCTGCGCGATTATATTATTATATGGGGTACTGTAGCGCCCATCAAACGTGTACTCACTCTGCAGAAAAGAGCCATAAGTGGGTATTGGTCCTCGGCAGTCCTGTCATGAACGATTCCAAAAACTAGGGATATATGCAATTTTTGCTAAAGAAGCTCTTAACGAATTCTATTGCAATAAGAGCTCTGCTAGTTACTTGTAAAATATTAAATTTTATTCAAGGCAAGCCATGGATTTTTTGAGGTGAAAAAGTAGATATTCGGTCATTCCCGGTCGGCCGGTCGAACTTTCTTGCGACAAAATTCCATAACATTTGAATCGCTAATTCTTACGAGACTAATAATGCGCGAGCAACTGATAGATCATGTTGGTACGTTTTTGTCGATTAGGATGTAGTTTGCTTGTGATATCATCGCGCCGGTGTAGACGCCTGCACGTGATAGTCACGAACTAGCCTTATGTAGATTTTTAAGTTAGTTTAGCGCGGAAACGCGTTGAAATAGGACGTTGATTCTAGTGTTGTTGTAAAGAGCCGGCGGAGCATTACTAGAACCTCAAGTGAGTCAATAAAAATAGTCGCCGAAATATAAGTGTAAAATAATACTGACTTTAAGATTACAAAATAATTAAAGATTTTAAAGATGAAAAATCTACGAAGCGGAACCAATCTGCGCCTATTTGTTTTCTAAAGTGGTTTTTACCATTTTATTTTTTATGGTATCGGACCAAAGCGTACAAATGAAACCCTACTGGTGATTCTTTCTGCCTAAATGTATGGCATCGTTAATTAGTCACTTTGAAAGCTATCGATATGAACATTGGCGTAATCATAGAACCTTGCCCGAGAGTCAAGAGTGAACATTTTTTTTTTCAAGTTTATTTTTTTTTCCTGCAAGTGAAACTTGCACTTGGCCGGTTTAATTAATTTATAAAACAACGATTGTCTATGGAAAGGTATAAAGAAACGATGCATTGCCCAAGCGAGTAAATGTACTAATCCAATGTGTGAGAAATGAGGGAAAACATAGACAATATTAGTTTATGTATGTACCTGAAGGAGAAGAAAAGAAAACACGGCGGTTTGAGGGACGGGCAGTGTTGACAGAATGGTTGGCACAATTTATAGCCATAATAGTTAAAAACGAAAAAAAAAACAAATTCCAAGGAAAGTTTTGTTAGATTGATATATATTTGATATAAATATTTGAGGTGTTAGGCTTAAAACGCACTATGCGGCTGTCCGTGATGCGGCGTGCCGTTGCGGCGTTTTAGGTCTGCGGTCCACCGCAATTGTCAGCTGTTTATTTCTGCTTTAATCAACTTATTATTTCTGTCTGCATAATCAGCGCATTTGCTATCCCTTATAGCGGGGCGTTCTTTGATTTCTAAAATGAACTTTCTGAATGGCACGCGCGCCCTGCGTACAGTGTCTAAAGTACGGGCCAAAGGAACGTTCCGATGGGGTAATAAACCGAGCTGTCAACAAGGATGCGGCTAACGTCGATATTGCTTATCGATGAATTACGTTTGCTCGATGAAACATTATTATACATCTGCATTTATTATAGTACCGATTGCTATATTTGTTAATATTTTCGGTTTAAGTATTATTTTATAAATTATTTTAGAATTAGAGTAATTAATTAATGACCTAATTATGTGATGTGAGTTATTAAATGAGTACTTAATAGATAACTGATTATCATAGCATAGCTTATTAGCATGGTCATGGCATATAGCATGGTCATTATTAATTTCTAAACAGTCATTAGTAAAATGTTATCGTGGCATTTTGTAATGAGTCCCACATATGTATGTATATTATAAAATGCTGCGCGGATAAAACATCATTACTTGCCTATCAGTTGAGCAATGGGGACCATATTTTCTAACCTGGAGCTATTGAAGTTGAAGGGTGATATTAACATGCAGACTCTTTGCCTTATACATAACGCTCTTGCATGTGTTATAATGAAGTTTTGAACGACAGAGATATATTCTCAGTGTCATTAATTACTTTTAGGAAACAATTGAGTGATTTGTTGTTGCATTAGTTTTCAGCTAATAATTTAGGTACTCGTACTAAATGAAAATAGTTCGATCCGACTAGAAATTTACATTGTTGTGGCTACATTTACAAGTTTTGTTAAAATTAATGGTAATGTAGGTTTTTTTTGTTTAAGTGTATTTGTTAAAACAATAATTGTTTATGACTGTTTTTTACTAATTAAAAAAAACATTTTGTCATTTTTTGACGAATTGAAATGTGACCCGACAAAAGTTTCGCTGCTCAAAGTCAATAATACAGGGTGGGAAAGATTTGCGAATTTGAAACAATTATAATAAAAAAACTAAATACAATTCACATACAATTTTCTATTTCAATTAAAATAGACATCTGGGAAATTCATTTCTTAAAAATATCATCCAGGTGTGCACCATCGCGCTGCGAACATTCCTCGAATCTGAACCTCAAATTAGTAAAAACTCGCTGGCACATTGCTGCAATTTCTTCACGGATATTGGTCTTCAACTGGTTAATAGTGGCTGGGTTATTGGAGTAGACTCTACTTTTTAGGTATCGCCACATAAAAAAGTCTGATCGCGTTAGATCCGGACTTCTAGGCGGCCATGCAATGTCACCTCGGCGCGATATCAGTTTTACAACATCTCGTTTACATCTCGTTTACAACCGCCAAAGATGCATTAGATGTATGGCATGTCGCGCCATCTTGTTGAAACCATGTCGCACGATTATAGGCTTCAAATTGTTGCAATTGCGGAAAGAAAAAATCCCTTAACATGGCTATGTATCGGTCAGAATTTACAGTGACAGATTGCCCTTGTTTGTTTTCAAAGAAATAAGGTCCTATAATTCCGTGCGCTGATATGGCCGCCCAAACGGTTACTTTCGGCGAATGCAGAGGCTTTTGATGTTTTGCACGTGGATTCTCTGCAGCCCAGTAACGGCAATTCTGTTTATTGACATGCCCATTTAAGTGAAAATGGGCTTCGTCGGAGAACAGAATATTCTTGAAACTCTGAAAGCGTTCCAACATTGTTTCAACAAAAGCTGGTCGTAAAATTGGATCATTTGGCTGTAATTCCTGCACAAGTTGATTTTTATACGGGTGCAATTTCAGATCTTTCAACAAAATGCGACGCAAAGATGTTCTGGATACCACAAGTTCGGCTGATCGCTAGCGAGTCGATAGACCAGGATTACGTTGAACTCAAGCTCTAACTTGTTCAATTGTGTCTTCCGTTCTTGTTGACCTTGGGCGTCCCGCAGGCTTCTGTTTGACAGTCGAACCAGTAGCTTCGAACTTTCTGACCCACGAACGAATCACACTTTCCTTCGGACATTGATTTAGGTCATGTAATCCAAACTCACGCCGAAATAATCGCCGAACAATAGCGCACGAATCGCCATTTTTATAATAATTTTTAACGCAGAATGCACGTTGCGCTCCGGTGAAGAGATCCATCGCGACTAAATTTCCGAGAACCGAGCTTCTCAACCCCACCACCCGCGCAGGCGCCTCTCATAAGGTCCAAACGCAAGAGTGTTTTTAAAACCGTAAGCCTTTCTGGCCCACGTTGTATAATAATCTGATAGATAATCTGCGAAGTTTACGACACGCATCAGTACAAGCAGGTAGTAAAAGGGGCGAGGCCGGCCTAATGATTTATTGCCTCACCGGAACGTTGCTTTGGCCCGTACTATAGTGACTGACTGTAGCAGGAAGGGGCGCTTGCGGCTAACCGCGCCGAGTGCGTGGAGGGGATGCGGCGCGCCGCATCATTCAACCGGTGCGGCTAGCCGCAGCCCTCAGGCAACCGGAGCGGTTGACGGCTGGTCGCAACTCAGTGCGTTGATATCATGCGGTTTCATATAAAAATCGAAGTGCGGCCTGCCGCAACGGCACGCTGCATCACGGCCAGCCGCTAGTGCGTTTACAGCCTTGGACATTTTAAGTTACGACGATAGTTTTTTTCGGTTTTTAATATTATTATAGCTGGATAATGTTTTTATAGCTGGACATCTGACAACACAGAGGAACATTTAACAAGCAAAGCTATTTAATTACCGCGCGAAATTCCGTTTTTTTTTTCATTTTCGCCAACACGCTTTGATAAGATGCAAACAAATTACTCTTATTAAAGAAAAAAAAACTAAAAATATATATATTTTTTTAAATATGATAACAGATGTATTAGATATGCCTGCCAGTACTTATTTCTATACAGTTCCAAATTGTTTGTAACTTATTATCACTTTTATTTGAAAGGCACTCGTATTTATGGACTATGGCGACTGTGTCTATATAGGAAGACTGAGCGGAGACTTCAGAGACTGCAAAATGCCTGCGCAAGATTTTGCTTTAGGATTCCTCCACGTCATCATGTGTCACCATTCCTTGCGAAAGATTCCATGTTGAATATGAGTAAAAGAAGGCAGCTCCATCTTGCGACCCTTGTACTCAAGGTAGTACGCAATAAACAGCCGCGATATCTTTACTCGATTATGACGTGGTCCCGTAACCGGCATGTCCATTCAACACGGGCACGTGAACAACTTGCTATAATACCCAAGCACAAAACTACACATTTCCAGTGCAGCTTTTCGTATTATTCTGCGGTTGTATGGAATCGGTTGGGAATGGCTTTGCGATCGAAATCAATTGCAGTATTTAAGGACCACTTTAAAAGTTTATTATTAAAGGAAGATATTTAGATGTCATAATTTGATTTTATTTTAAAATAACTATTGCTAATTGGATTATTACTATTGTCTTCGTTTATTTATTAATTTGTAACCTGATTATTTAATGTTAAATATTTTGATTTTGATTATTTTTTATTTATTATATGTAGATTATTAAATTTATGTAATTACGTTATTTTCTTTTAATATCATTTGATGTTAAATATCTTGATTTTGATTATTTCGATTTGTGTATTTATTTGATTATGATTATTTGGATTTTTTGTTTTAAGATTTATTTGATTTGGTTATTTTATTTTAAAAATCATATACCTATGTATCAATAATTAATAGGTGTGTCCTGAAAACCAGGATAAGAGATATCCTGAGGATACCCCTAATTTGCAGCGTTTGTAGCTTTATTTCATAGTCTTTGTCTATTTATAGTTTTAATTTTTAATGTGTGTGTTCTTGTTTTTTTTGTATATGTTTTTTATAACAGCTGCAAATAAATAAATAAATAAATAAAAATAAATAAATAAATATGTATATGCCACTTAATCAATCAATCAATCTTCTATTTAGACAATGGTATCAATTTATATATTTTAATGTATGTGTCTACGTATTGTGTTTAGTTTGGCGATATTACCACGCTTCAGCCTCGCAGTGTTTAAAACTCAGAAATAACTCTTTGAAAGAATTATTGCCCGCGGCTTTTTAAACATCTCAAATCCCCTAAGCCTAAGCATTAAATCCTAGCCCCTCCATTTTTATCTCATCCTTTTATTTTTACGTTTATTTCTTTTATCTGCTGGAAGTACAATAGCGAATCCGCTGACCCCATTTGCAAAATAATCAGTCCCTTGCCTTATTATTAGAGCTACCGTATATTTCAGTACAAATTTAAACATTTCAATACCCTTTAACTTCTGGACGGTGGCAACTTTCAGTATCTCTATTGTTTACTTTAATGAATACGCCAAAAAAAAATATTTTTAATAATTTACCATTCAGTTCTAATATTAAGCGTGGGCGGGGTCAGATTCAAATCGAATTTTGCTCCCAAGTAACATTTTTGTGTTTTTTTAATAGTAATAGCAAATTTATCAATTAGGTTACCGAAAACCCCAGCGAATACGGGGGAAATAGGATATGAAAGTTTGAATGAAGATACGCCATATACTTGTACTTGGTGTTCCGGGTAATTAAATGAATTAAAAAAAGTACGTGTTTGAAGATTTTTTAAAATTCCACCCCTTAAGGGTATAAAAAACATGACAAAAATTTGTATGACAACACTAATATTTTTTAGTGAGTTACATAAAAAAAATATCAAACAAGATACTGACTTACTGACGGACGTGTCAGCGCACATTCCAAACCACAGGTACTAGGAACTTGGAATATTTCACAAAGCTTCCTTTTATAACGCAGGCGAGCAGTAAGAAGGGGTTTTTGAAAATACAACCCCTAAGAGGGTGAAAAGAGTGAATTACTGTTGTATGGAAAATCAAAACCCTGAAGCTACAGTCATCAAAACTTACATTTAAGCTACTCATTGCAAATGAAAAATAATGACATATACAGTTTTTTTTCAAAATCTACTCTAGAAGGGGTGAAATAAGAGAAGAAATATTGTATGGAGAAATGAAAACCTTTTGATCTTCAAAACTCGACATTTTGCACAGGTCTTTATTTGATAGGGTAAGGAAGCAGTAGAAGCACCAGAAAAAGGGTTTTTATTTTAATTTAACCCCCACGGCAAAGAAAGAGGTGAAATTCTGTCGTATGGTAAAACGGAAACCACTGAAGCTACAGACATCAAAATTTACATTTAAGCTACATACTCATTACAAAAGAAATCTTCGATCCTTTAAGGAGGGGAAGGAAGGAATAAGGGATGAAATAGTTGGATCTAATAGGAGCCTAACCCACTAGATCTTGAACTCGAAATATTGCCCAGGGCTTTATTTAATAGTGGAGGGAGAAATAAAAAGGGATATTTTTTTAAATTTAACCCCCACTGAATAAAATAAAGAGGTGAAAATCTGTAGTATGGAAAATCAATACCGCTGCACTGAAGCTATGTACATACATTAAATTTTATATTTGAGCTACTCATTACAAATTAAACATAATTACTTTAACAGTTTTTTTCCAAATCAACCGTTGGGAAGAAGAATAATGGGTGAAACTTTGTATGGATATACACAAAGCGTTAGAGCTTGAAACTCGATATTTTACCCAGGACTGTATTTGTTATCAGAAGGAAGCAATATGATGGGGTTTTCAAAAATTCAACCCCCACGGGATGAAAGAAATGGGTGAAATTATTTAATATGGAAAATCGAAATAGCTGAAGCTAAATACATTAAATTGTATATTTAAGCTACTCATTACAAATTAAACATGTTACTTTACTTTAAGGATTTTTCCAAATCAACCGTTGGGAAGAGGAATAATGGATGAAATTTTGTATGGAGATACCCAAACCGTTTGATATTGAAACTCGAGATTTTGCACAGGGCTCTGTGCAACGGGCTTTCCTCCATTACCAGATAGAGATCTGGTAATGGAGGGAAGCACTAAGAAGGGGTTTTTTTAAAATTCACCCCAACGTAATGAAATAAAATGGTAAATTCTGTCGTTTTGTAAATTGCAACCGCTGAAGCTACAGGCATCAAAATTTATATTTAAGCTATTCATTCAAATGGAAAATAACGACCTTTATTTTTTTTTTGTCAAAAAGTCTCGGGCAACAGTTAGGTTATACATTGCTTTAACTGTTTCGTCAATCTAAGAGAAAAACATTACTTAAATGATTGAACTATCTATCTATAGGTAGCGTCTGAAAAAGCAAATTAACGCCAATCTACGAGTACTTGAATTAACAACTGGAGTCGAAACTCCACGCTAAGTGAAGCCGCGGGCAACAGCTAGTATATGATAAGATAAGTCAATGAATAAACAGAAACACTTAAAATAAAATGGGTCGATCCATTTCAAATCACCCAGGCAATGTTGCTCAATATTTTTTATTTCTCTGTATTTTTTTCCATGTTTCCCTATAGGCAGAGAGTGACAAAACCCTATTCGTTTTTTCTTGTCATAGTTTTTTCTGACAGCCATTTTTAAAATGGCGTTTGGGAAAATTTTAATAAAAAACGTGGTTTGCGGAAAGTTTAATCGCCAAGCTGTTTTAAAATATATCAAAATAATTTAAAAACCAGTGTGCTCAGCATGAAATGAACTTCTTGATCACAAAAAAAGGAACCAATTACGTGATCAACTTTAATTAGCCTCGTAGAAACTAGCGATTACAATCAGTATTTTGACACACAAGAAAGTTCGACGAGTGAATAGAAAATGAAATGAACTTTAGGTATACAATTTTTTATTTCTTTCTGTCATACAATAGAGTCAGTTAAACTCTTTCTGTAAAAAGTCGGAAAAAAATATCAATCGTTACTATTTAAGACCATATTTTTATGAAGGAAATGATACTCACTACTTATAAGTTATTTCTGTGTTAAATACTTACGTAACTACATGCAGTATAAGTTTTAGTCATGAGAATGCAGTACTTTTTTTTAGAGCTTTTCAAAAATGGCATTTTAACGTCAAATTAATGAGGTCAATATCTAAAAATGAACTCAAGATAACTCAAGGCAACAATTTTTATTTATATTAGGTGATTTGAAATGGATTGAACTAAATATTGTTTAAAAGTTTAGGATCGGAAAAAATATTGTTTTAAAACGGCACACGTATACTCTTTGTCTATCTGGCACTGTTTGAGGCTTTCCTTTCCCTATTTAGATACTTCGTGTAGCACTATGTTTTTTTTGGAAAGTTATATCAGCAGAAATTGAATTTTTGGTGGTACTTCCCACATTTTACGATAAATAAAAAATACAACAGAGAACAAAAACATTCTAAATACGCAAAAACACAATATTAGAACGTTTTATTGTATTTGACAAGATAAACAATTATTTGAAATGCTAATCCTCTGAGAAGATCCATTTAAGGGTGTTTTATTCTCAATTTATGCAGGAGTGAAAGAAGGATTATTCAAGCTGTGCCCAAATTTTGTTCGCAATATTCTTGTTTGCCTTTTACTTACATTTTTTCTTCTCTTCTCAAAATATGCCGGAAATATATTCTCGCTAAAATTATAGGCATTTTCATGCATACATACCTGTTGTCTGTGTATGCTCTAAGTGTGTGTATTCGTCTACGATAGCGCCTAAACGATTAATCCGACCTAGCAAAAATTTGGAATGCAGGCATAATTTGGTCGTGGCGAGACTTGAAAAGGTTGTGGTTGAAATCAGTCCACCAGGAGGCGCACTAGTCATATTTCAATCTCGACATATTGGAGTTGAAGGCTTGAAATTTAGTAAGTACACAGATGCCTCGTAAGGCCATCTAAATACAAGGTCAACTAATACTGTTAAAATTCTGCCATAAATTTAAATCAAAAATTAACGCAATCTTGCTGGCATAGTCTTAAGGTGACATAACCGATTTTTAAAATTTTGAAACGCAGTATGATATGAGAGATTTTATTGTAATCGAAGTGATATAGACAAACTTCTATAGTCACATAATAAAATTCCACTTTAACACTAACATTATAAATTGCTTTTACAACCAGCGTCATAGGAAATCTTATTACAAATATCTGTAGGTGACATATTGTATTGAGCTTTCTTGAGCTATTTAGGGCAGGTTAGGGTACTTTACGGGCGCTAAAGAGCGGCTTAATTTGTGGAAATGTCTTCTAGCCAGCATGAGGCTTAATAAGACCGTTTCTATATTCAGATTGGCGAATAATCTGAAGCGGCAAACATAATGTCGGAGTAATTTGAATCATGTAGATGTTTGCTGTGTATGGTTTCAATCTCTCTTTGACCTAATTTCGGTAGAAAGTGCCGTCGTAATAGTCCGGGAGGCAGCAACGAAATTTTAGGGTTTGTATGGTTACTAGAATTCAGACACGTAAATAATTGAGGTAATAAAATTAGGGTAGCTCTTGAAATATGGTTCATATGCATTAAGAAAATCCTCCTGAAAATCTAGCTTTTTTCTACTATTTCAAAAGAAACTACATGACTATCATAAAAACCGTATCTTAAAATTATATATCAAAATCATAAAAATCGATTCGCTGTCCGGAGCGCTTGCGCGTCCTCTACCCTCTATATTCAGCGGTGATTCAGTTTGAATCTATCGTGGACCAATAGCATCTTTCATTTGTTTACTTCTATTACATTATAACTACATTATAATTACATTACATTACTTCTATTACATTATACTAAACACCTAATTTTGTCTCAACAGTAGAAAAAATAAGTTCTAATAAAAAATAGGTAAATTCTATTAATAACGAATTTACAGTCGCGTATCAGACCTACGCCAATGTCGCCGACGTGAACGTCAATCTTCAGAAGCAATAAGGCCTATTTCACACATATCAGCTAAATATTTCGACTTTTCAAACGAAAATAAACGCTAGGTACTATATAATTAACGATAGGCATGTATTGCTCAGTAGATATTATTTGAAATGGTTGAAATAAGCTACATTTATAGTAATCGGAAAACAAAAGGCACAGTACACAAATTAAGCGTAGATTTAGCTTCATTCACAGTTTTCACTTCTGTGGACATTGCTATATGAAAAAAATAAAAGAAAATGTTATTCCGATTTTTCCGAATCGCCCTTAAAGTAAAACTTAGGTCTTGAATCGGTCCTTGAATCGATATACTACTGACTGATTACAATGAGTTAATGACTGACCTGACCGTCTTGCACAAGTCTGCTGTCTTGGTGTGAGTGTGTGAACCACAAGTAATAAAAGACGTGCATTATCTGCTCGCGTACAAGGGATTTCAGGTTTATCTTCCCTTTGAACGGCTTAACCAACGGCACATTTTTGTGTAACGCGAGAAATGGTCGCGACTTGCAGTACTATCTACATTTGTTACACGTGCATATTAATTACTTAATATTTTATTTTCGCCATTTTCATGGAAAATTTTCCACCTCCGTGGAAAGTTTTCATCCATGATAAAATTATTAAAAATAGGATTTGATTACATTGAAACGTTCTTACTTACAACCCCAGCTAGAATGTTTACAAATTCCGTACATTGATAACCCATTGTGTACCTATATATCATCTGTCGTACGATTTTTTATTTATTTTTTGTAATCGCTATGTTTTATCATTCTTTATAATAGACTATGCATACTAAGATTTGGCAGAAGGGCGGTGTCGACTACAACGAGCGAACTCGTCACCCCAGGATGGTATATAGATATAGATCGTTTTTTCAGCCGTGGGATGAGCGTAGAAGACTTGGGGACAAGACAATCTACTCTATAGTTCACCAGCAACCCGTTAGAGACCAACGCCTTACGGCGAGGCACCGGGAAAGGTAAGCAGCGGGCAGCCTCACCCCCTAACTACCAGTTTTGGCAGGATATCTCCGTCTGGAATTAACCTTCAGAATACCTCCGTCCTCCCTACTGGTTACGGGTCCGAAGTCGCTTACGCAACCTCTACCTGTTGTATTACAGCGGTAATTCAGTTTGAATTTATCGCGGACCTGGGCGTTCTTTGCCCGTAGTGCCACATGGGATCGAGTGGCCCAAGGTCATTTCAAGAAAGGCATGACAACAGGTGAACATCCACCCCCGCTAAGATTTAGCAACTAGGATTTTACTAAGGAAAGCAACAGGTAGATGGCATAATTCCAAAAAATCTTTTCTAATTATGATCAATATGGCGGCTTATGTGGTATAATAGTATAGCAGTTCACTTTAGATGGCGCTCCAAAAACACCTATACGGTGTAAAATATTACCTAATATAATAACGCACGAGTTTATAAATCATATCTCCTATTATTTAATTAATATTTATATAAAGATGTAAATTTTTATTTGGAATACGTGATTCAATACGTAAAAATTACACAGCTTAAAGTTCAGATATCCCCGTATTATTTCTTTGATTTTATTTACATGAAAAATGCGATAGATGACACTAACAATTAAATGTTTTATTTTTATCATTGGTTTCATTGTGCAGGTTTTTATAATCAACCAGGCTATTACAGAAAAATGTTATTATAGATGGGTAAATACATTGCTATTAGTCTCACCGCTAATGTTATCGACGACACCTGTATTTCGCATGCGCAGAAGGGTTGTCAAAACATACAATGGAGTTAAGAAATTTAATAACATTATAATCAACGATTTTCTTAAAATATTTTTTTTTTGAAATTTGGCTTATTTATTACATTGCAAACCTTTAAAATGACGAACTCCATTACACTGAGTACATATGCGTTTAGAAATATAAATATTTTGAAGAAACATAATTACTTACATCAAAATGACTTTCAATTTCGCTTAAAGTTGAATCGCTTACCTGTAACAAAGGAAAAAAAAACATTTAAATTATTTAATTTGATTTCTGTCGCAAAACATTCCCCCGCCATAGCTTGTTTTAGTATAACACTTTTACAATAAGGTTGGAACGAAGATCACGCAGCTTGGAGTTATAGGAGATTCTTAATTTTAGCAAATATATCAGAGAGATATATATATATATATATATATATATATATATATATATATATATATATATATATATATATATATATATATATATATATATATATATATATATATATATATATATATATATATATATATATATATATATATATATATATATATATATATATATATATATATATATATAATATATATCGCAGTGGCGTTTAGACGTTTATGCAGACGCGGGTGAATACACGGCGCATGTTACAACTCACTTTCGTCTTACCACAGAAATAACCTATCTATTGAAAAATACCCAGCGAATCTTTTTTATAAACATAAAGAAACGTCAGGAAGAATGTTGCAGACGTGATTAATAACATATTATATGTTTTGAAAAGTCGAGTGCGAAAGAAAAATAGGAGCTGCCTCGCAAGCGTCGTTTTGAGGGACTACGACGGCGCCGCGTAGGCCTAGCGCATAAATACAACTTTAGCATCGATTAAACTGTTTAGTCGAGTTTTGTCGTTTAGCAATGGATGTGCGCAAATAATTGATGCAGTCGATCGTCGTTTTCTTTCATCTCTAAACAAATCAGCCAGTCATCTTTCGGCAACGCTCGAGTCAAGGTGCTACAAAAAATGTCAATTAACAAGAAAGTTCTAGTTTGTGCATTGCTTTATAGACATTTTAAAATAGATAAGGAAAGGAGATACTGTGTACATCCTATATTCAGTGACATCCTATATTATGTGTACATCCTATATTATATCTTGTGGAATATTTCATACGTTACATTCTAAGATAAAAGAGCACCCGGATAAGTTTTATAAATATTATAGAATGAGTTAAGAAACTTTTAATATAATCATATCATTACTATGTCATTATATACAACGTCGTAATACAAGATGGATCGACTGTTCAGTCGATAGTATGCGCACATCAATACACTGCAATACAAATTGAGCGTTTCACCGATAGTTGTCCAACTTTTTAATCAAAAGCAGATCGATACAGCTTTTCGAGTTTTTTGTAGAGCAACTATCGAGTTGACAGTAGGTACACGTTCTATGATCGCAATATATTCCTATAAACTCACAACTAAATAGTTGTACAACTAAAATTGTATGTGTGCTGTATATGCTTAACAGAAATCAACACTACAGTGATTCGTCGCGAAGGAGGTGTCGCGTCGTGCAGTGACGAGCGTGTTTACACTCTGCGACGTGGGACTGAGTAGGAGAGAGAGCACGATGTACAAGCATCACACCGATTAGTATAATAAGCACATACCAATAGTATATAGTTTCCCAATCATATGGTTTTACCCATTCATACTTAAACAGCTAATTGTATCGCAATGATTTTCGACAATAAATTATTATTATATAAAATCCAATCGATCAACGGCGAACAATCATGAAATGTTCGACTTTTTATTTACATATATTAAGTTTCTTTCCTAATATAAATATGTAAGTGTAAGGAAATAAGGTAGTTTTAGGAAAGTAACTATCTACGTGTTTCTGCGACCTTTCACCCGTCTAACTAGACGCATGTATGCGAGTTTAAACGACACGTTAATGGAGTTCTTCTCCGTAATTACTCAGTAACTTCCAGCGATATTCACGCACAGTAATTGGGAACTTATATATCCCCGATTCGTCTCCATAACTACAGTATTAGGGCTCAAGCTGATACCTCGTTAGTTGGACGCGTTGAATAATGTCATTAAAGTCTTCACAAAGAGCACATTAGACGTGCCCCTGACAAAATTAAATCTCATTTTAAGGTATATAGGTACTATCTAGGTACAATGGCCTCATCCATAGTGACAAAATTGTACGACCTTGCTATAGGAACGGTCATTTTGACATTATCAAATTCAAATTCCAAGTTCTTTATTAAATATTCAAAAGAAGATTTTTAAAAATACACGTACTACGGTAGGTAAGGTAGATCACCCCCGTTGCTTACAAACGTAGAGTATAAGAAATAGTAAGCTTTATGGATGTTGGGGTAATGTATAAATTAGGTATGTATGTATACTTTTTATAATTCTAAATACTAACAGTAATGTACGGTATCATTTATTCAACCTTTATATGGAGTATGTAAAGAGAAGTATATTATAGCTATAGGGTAAGCGTTAATAGTTGTAAAATGGGCCCAACCCTCTCTCTTTCCGCAAGTGAGAGACATTCATCATTCTCGTTTACACCTAAAGCATTCCTGAATCCGATCAAGGGAATCCTTCGTCACGATGTAAGTGGATTTTATAATTATTTACTGTATAATCATCTATTTAATCAATTCTAAAATTTGTATGTATAGACATCTGAGCACGCATACTATTTTTGCGCTATTAACTTTATTGTAAATCGCCACCCGATGGCGCTGCAGCAAATCAACTTCTATGCCGCTCAGCCGATCGCTATGAAAATTGGTAGCTTAAAAGAATAGAACCACATAACGTACTGTTTAGGCTGCTCTTATAGGGCGGCAGCTAACGGTTCCGTGCAGCTTGAGCTGTTATGACTTGGTCGTCATCTTGGGTCGCCTAGCTCCCGGTTTAACTCACATCAGGTAGCCTCTCCGAAGAGGGACAAAACTGAAAAGGACTCTGTATCCCCTTGTGACGGCTGTGTCGTTACACGGGTCGGATCCTCTGAGGGAAGACCTCGGGCGCTGCTAGGCGGTTTGCGTATTGTACGGCGTTAGCCAATCAACTGTGCACCCCGGCGAATAACTGGGGGTGGGGTGTGTCTGCAAATAATCTTACGTTTTGTAAGCAGCGGGGTGGTTGTTGATCTGATGTCAGCTACTCGTGAAACGACCCGTTGGCCACCCGATCCCGTGTGAAGTGGGCAAATGGCGCCAAGGTCCGCGATAAATTTGAACTGAATTACCGCTAACAACAAATAGAGGCCGCGAATCTGTGACCAGAGTAGAGGAAAGGGAGCTAGGTAAGCCCGCTGGATCTCTTCCCAGTGCCTCTCGGCAAGGCGTTGGATTCTTATGGGACATTAGCGTAGCTTGACTGTGAATTGTATTATCCGCAAATGTGTACGTTCACTCCATTGGAGATAGAACGGTTCGATGTCGTTATCACTCCCTGAGGTGACGGGTTCGCCCGTCGTGACTGATACCCCCGTATATTCTTGTAAGGCGCGCGGGTTTTTAAATTCCTTGGCTGTATAGAAAGTTTGTACACTAAAGCAAAATACTTAGACGATTGATCGTCTGTTTTTTGAACAAAAAAGTTGCTCTTGCCTTTAACCGACGAGTAAGCAAAACTCTTGTAACAAAACAGCATTAACTTTTCCACTTTTCCATTTTCCAGCAAGAACAGGATTAAACGTAGTCCTTTTATTTTAGTGGCATTGTACTCAAAATTTTCACTAAGCTTGGTTTCTTTCTTCTTCTTAGGGTGCCTCTCTAGTGAAGGTTAACAGTCAGGTCTGCATACTTATTTTGTCCATTGCCAGGCAACACGATTCGGCGACACTCGTAATACCCGTCCATTCTCGAATGTTAAGCAACCAAGATTTTCTTCTACGACCAGATCCCTGGTCCCAGGACTTCTTCCCTGCAACTTTTCCCATCATATTGAATTCAGGAAGTCGTACCTGTCGTGTTTAAGCACGACAGGTACGAACCGGGTATGCAGCTCTGCGCTGTTTGATGGTCTGCCAAATTTGCGTTTTTGTGCAGTCCAAGATATCGACATCATGCGTTTGTATGCCCACATCTCGAATGCTCCTATACGTTCTTCTCTTAAATCTTAGGAAACCTATAAGCTTGGTTAGTGACCGGCAAATAGTAGTGAGATGACCTAACAGAAAGGGCGAATATACATTTGGGGGTGAATATGAATCTTAATGAAACGAGGCTGGTATTATTAAAGCTGGTATCCTTACCATGTCGTCCATGTACATATATCAGTGCCTTTTATACGCCAAAGAGAATCTTTTCAATTGCGAGCTTCACTCCACCCGGCATAGCCATAATACGCGACATAAACACAATGTGTTATTGCCTAAAGTACGCTTGACTAAATATCAAAAAACATTTTTATATATTAGTTTTAAATTGTTCAATGCTTTGCCATCATCGACGAAAAGACTTGAGATGGCAGCATATAAAATCTGCTTGAAAAATCAGTTAGTCAAACATGCCCTTTACAAACTAGACGACTTTTATGATATTGCGTCCACAATTCTTTGATTATAAATAACCATATTATGACTATACTTTCGAACTAAGTTTTAGATTTTATTGACATTGTTTTTAATTACGCATGTTTCAGAATTTTTCTTTTTATGGTATTGATTATTATTTGTTTGATTATTGATTATTTTGTATATTTGACTATTTTTAAGTAATCTCCTCTGATTACAATAAAAATTTTTCTTTTAATTAATCAAAGCGGTTTTATCATCCGGTAAATTATGATTGTAAAATTTGACATGTTCCTCAGTATTGTGAAATGATTTTATGGAATAAATAAATGATGATGATGATGATGATGAGGCTCGATAATCTTACTTAGACGACCGGGGCAGAGGGCTGCCGAGGTTGAGATAAATCAATTCGGACGAGAAGCAATGACGTGAAGGTGGAATTAGCGTCAAATGTCAAGAGATAAGTGCGGGCGCGAGGAAAGACGCTGTCAGGGCGATATAAGATGGGTAGGTACCACGAAAATGTACACTTTCCCTTTTTAGATAGATTAAAAGAGCTTACGCGGAAAAGTACGAAAAATGGAAATCAACAGACATTAAGTCGTTAATATTTTAAAAATGCAAAATTTATACGACATACCTATGATATTAAAAGATCACCTTCAGAAAATATTATTAAATGTAATCAGCATTTGTACGTAATAGATATTTAAAACTATTCAGATGTTTTCGATATGGTCAACTCGAAAATTCGTTTTGTTAGAAAATATTCGTATGCTGGCTCGACATAGAGAATGCCTTTAGATCGATCTGGCAGTCTCCTCTGCTTCGCATTCCGCTGGAAAAACTTTCCACCTGTGGTCCGTGATATCTATCCTCCTATTATAACCTCTGACATTTCACGCTAAAATAAAGCAATGGACTACCCGCTCTATCCCGTATTCAATTAAATTATTTCAGGGCTGTTGCCTCTCCCCGAATTCTATTTCGAAATTTATATTCTAAATCTATTTTTTCAGTTTTCATGTTCATTTATCTCATATTTTAAAATTTACACAAAGTAATGGTTGATTTTGTTCAGTTTCTTAGCAGTCTTTGATTTAAGATGTGGTTCTATTTTTATAGGTTAGTTTTAAAATATTGCCTGCAGGCAATAAGCTTGCCTTTTCTAAAGAATGAAGCGTTTTATTATTATATTCTTTTCCGATTTCATTCTATTTTTAATATATAAAACTTTTTATAAACATTTCATTTAATTTTATTTCCGTATATTGTATATATTTTTTTATCATTCCAGAGTTAGAATAATATCAGTTTCTGAATTTTACAGTGTTTTTCGATATTATAATTAGTACATAGGTAGCCAAATGTAAATGATCTAAAGCAAATTGCTAATATAACGAGGGTGTTAAGTGGGATCGATGTACAACAAATGCATTGCACGGAAGACTGTCGAGGTTGTTTGTCATTATAAATAGAATAAAAACAAATTTTACCGCTCGAATTTTGTAGTAACCGAAGTTTCGGCGATGTTTCAACCGCCGTTGTCCAGAGTAGACTACCTGTCTACCCTGGACAACGGCGATCGTAACATCGCCGAAATGACGAGTTTTAAAAAAAATAACGCAGTAAATTCGTTTGTATTACGTTTATAAATGCCGCCGCCTCTCGCCTCTGCACATCCTGCCTCGGCTTACAATACTTCAGTCAGTGAACAGCAAGTGCCCGCTCTGGGCTTCCCCGAAGGGGGTTGGGTCGCTGCACATTCTGTGTGCGCAAATGTACGCTCGGACTCAATAAACTGTTCCTACATAGGGTAATATAATTTATCACATACGCATATTAGTTGGGATGCAGCCGATTGATCTGGAGAGTTTGGAGCGTGCGCCTAAGTCGTGGTTACGCCGCGAGGAGCCAATGGATTATTTCAGTCTCACGGTGAACCTGGCGGAAACCAGGTTTGTGGAGAGTACCCGCTTGATTCGGGCCGAGAGCCTACGCGTCTAGCAGGGCGGTGGGATGCCGGCGGTACAGGCCGTGGTTTCTTTCCGTCAGTGTCCGAGCGGATGAAAAATGACTTTCTACGGCTTGACCACAGAGTCACGCAACACATCGGGGGTCATGGTGAGTTCAGGGCCAAGCTTTTTGGCTTTGGAGTCAGCGAAGATTCCTGGTGCCCGTGTGGCTCCGGTCGTCAGACCGCAGACCACATCATTTGGACATGCCCTAAGCTGGACGATGCACGAGCAAAAATGTTGGATGTGGTTGGTACGTGCGTCGGCCGTCTGCCGATCTGGTATGTGGATCTCGTAAGTTGCGAGGTTTGCTACCGAGCGTTCCGGGAGTTTGCGGACCACTGGGTGTAAAACTGGGAGGATTTGAGGCAGCGGAGCTCTTCTCCACTGGGGGAGGGCCTCCCCTCTTAACGGTGCTGTCCGGAGGCTGCTTCATCGCCCGAAGTCGTCCGTTTTGTATTGTGACGTACCTAGCCGCCCCTGTGGGTGCGTGCCTTCTTGCAGGTTCACCCGATGTAGATGCCCCCGACGAAACCCTTGCCGTTTGCAGCCGAAGCCCGGGACCACTCAGTAGCATAGATTCACCATCTCATCGCCTACCATTCACCCGACTACATTATAATTATTTTTTTATTACACTGTTTATAACTTTAGTACGTAAGCTAAAACTTGTATATATCATAATGTTAGATAAGTGAATTGTTGATATTTCTTTGATTAAATAAACGGTTCACGGGGTGCCGCAGGGGGTAGAAACCAGGAGAATTTTCCTCCATATCTCCGTTTGTTAACCCCTAACGTGATACCCTTCTGGTACGTGTGAGTTTGTCGATGCACAATATCCCGGGCAGATAAAACGACCCATGTCGTTAGAACTGCCCGGGTGGTGGGCGGGGTTTCTCCCCCCGGCTGTCACCGCGTAGCCTAATAATAATACGCATATTAGTAACATTACGATATATTGGTGACGCTGACAGTCTTAATACGTGTTCTAACACAACCGTGCCACTCAAATAGGACTCGGGAAGTAAGCTCGCCTTAACACAGAAGTGCCTAGCAAGGCGGGCTCGGTTGCACATTACTTAGCATATTAGGAACATAATTATCTAAATAATTTATGCGCTTTTTAACCTGGGCTCAGACAGATGTATACCTAATTTTAGACGGTATAAACTACGGATAAATGTAACATAAAACGGTAATTCCTAAATAGTATTTTTTTCTATTGTGCTTTTGCATTTGAATGTAGAGTGGTGGAAATAATTATTGCATCAGTAGATTTTTTCTAATATTTTGCACTTTAGAGCGAATTTGAGTGGAAATTATTCATTAAAGAAATTTTATTGTTTATTACAATAAACACCCCATGTACCTGACAATCATTTAAAGGTATGATTTATATGGCAACACTCAATAATACCTGTCAAAGTCACTTTGAGACTATAACCTCTAAAGAGCACGTGTTTTTAACTCGCGGAATTAGTGGAACAAAATGGGAAAAGGAGTGGAATTAACGTCTGAAAACAAAAGCGTTCTTATTGAACTGTCAAGGGAAGGTCTAACCACACGTGAAATCTCTTTAACGGTGGGTTTCAATCAATATACAGTCGCCAGATTCTTAAAAAAGTTCAAGGAAACTGGTTCCATAGAACGGGTGAAGGGTCGTGGCCCAAAGAGAGCTTCTATTGAAGGCGAAGTCAGGATTCTGAAGAGAAAATGCCTTCAAGACCGTAGATTGACGTCCGTGGAACTAAAAAGGGACTGGGAAGAAGTTTCTGTAGTATATGTGACCAGCAGAACTGTTTGGAACAGACTCATTGTAGCAGGCCTGAGTGCACGCCGCCCTAGAAAAAACCTCTTCTGACCTTGCAAAGGCGCCAACAACGTCTCCAGTGGGCTAGAGAGCATGCTCTTTGGACGCAAGACATGTGGGACAAGGTTATTTTTTCAGACGAATCGAAATATAACCTTCATGGGTCTGATGGAAAAATGTTTGTTCGGCGTAGAAAAGGCGAAGAATATGTACCTCAGTGTTTGGTGTCCACGGTAAAGCATCCTGAAGGTCAAATGGTCTGGGGGTGCATCAGCACTAAAGGAGTGGGTTCCTTAAACTTTATTCAAGGCACTATGCACGCTGAAAAATATATCAGCATCTTGGAAAACCATTTGCTGCCAACTATTGAAAGGCAGTATGGTGATGTAAAAAACTGCACTTTCCAAGATGACTCTGCACCATGCCACAGGGACAAGAAGGCAAGTTTTCTTGTTTGTTTTTGAACTGTTTATTGTTTATTATTATCTCAAATTTTGTTTTGTGTCACCAGGTCCAACAGTTCATGAGAAGAAAGAAGGTGACAGCCCTGAAATGGACGGGTAACAGCCCAAATTTAAACCCCAAAGAAAATTGTTGGAGGAAGATTGGGGACAAAATTGGGAATAAGAAACCCAGATCAAAATGGGAGCTACAAGAATGCATACATGAAATAGATTTGCTACATGAAATAGATTTGGATTACTTGAAAAAATTGATCCATTCGATGCCCACACGTTGTCAAGCCGTGATTGCGACTCGAGAGGGGTCCACAAAATACTAAATATAAGAATTAAATAAAAAATATATTATTTTAAGTGTCTTTTTTCTCTCAACATCCATAAAGAACATTGGGAACTTTTTACCTCACTTTTGCAATACTAGCGGACACAAACGAAACCAATAAAAGTTTTTAGATAATGTTACGGACTTTACCACTGTGTATTTTTTATTTCCATAACTAATGGGAAAGCTGAGAAAATGAGATTTTCATAATTAGTATTTCTCTTACCATTTTATTAATAAATCATAATGTTTGTTTTTCCAAAAGGCTATAATATTTAAAACGTGTTCGGCATGGCACCGATAGGCTTCCGAGGTGAAAGGAAAAGGTAGTCAACAAGGTAGGAAGGAGGAGAAGGTAGGTAACAAAAAACCGGTTTCGCTGCGTACGCGCATTGCTCGGTCGCAGTTCTTCGTCGTTTGTCGTCGCGATCAGTGCGTTATTTGAACCTTCCTGTTATCTTTTGCGTTATTTGAATTATTACCGACTACCTTGGCATAGTTTGTACTGGACTGTTACGATTTTGCATTTGATTGGACATTTGTTGAAATGGAAAACCCAAATCGTTGTGTTGTTTATGCTCGATCTGTGCTACGGCGCAGAAAACATAACCTTGCTCCAGCATTCTTTGAGAGAAATATTCAATTGAAGTGCATCGACATCCAGAGATGATATAAAATAACACTCTCATAGGAGGCCGATCCAATTACGGCATGTGCGATTGAGACAATACTATACTTATATTTTAATTGATCCCACGCGAAATGGATATGAAGGATTGCAGGGATACTATTGCTCGTGTATTCGTGGACGGCGAACAGTAGGTTATTGTGGGCATATCGCAAGCATGATATATTATCTCTCTTGGGCTAGACACGAAGAAAATGTTAACCTCATGCCAGCTGCCTTTTTGGATAATATTATAATAATAGATTATGACGAACAATAATCGACTATATTTGTTTATCTGCTTTCATTTGTTTATGTCCTCCTTGAGTGCTGCTTAACTTGACAAGATTATAAACCACAACCTTTTGAGCCTGCC
Source organism: Micropterix aruncella (assembly GCA_944548615.1). Taxonomy (NCBI): domain Eukaryota; kingdom Metazoa; phylum Arthropoda; class Insecta; order Lepidoptera; family Micropterigidae; genus Micropterix; species Micropterix aruncella. The sequence continues at coordinate 55,005,704 of OX155980.1, read as the reverse complement.
ACTTCAACCGCTATATCAAGCTAGTCATCAAATAACACTAAATATATACAGTAGTAAATACTAAATATATACAGTACTAAACATTTACATACGTACAACATTAAAATAATACGATCACCGTACCTGAATTATTAATGTAATTATATTTCGGTATTCCCATACGCTACAATAATGCCCCTTTGCTTAGCAAAACTAGGGGTCAAAAGCTTTCAATTGAGGTATGTTTCAGCTTTGTCCGCCGTGGGGAATTTTTCCATAGTAAAGGTCCCAATACTCTCTGATAAATATTAGTAATAACAAGAAATATATTTTATTTCATGCTTAATAAAAATATAATACTATTATTTATTTCACGTAAAAATGGCTCTCTTACTATGAACTAAAAAATGTTTTTATTCATTTTTTTTTTCAATTTTCTAAACTGATCGTGCACTTAAATTATTTCTAGGTAACATAATTACTAATTAAACAACGAAACAATAGTCTACATTTAGTGAATTCAACACAATCATGGTATAAAATTGAACATTTCCAAAAAAAACGGCCGATGCAATAATTATTTCCACCACTGTATATGTAAACAATAAACACTAAAATCATAAGCAGCTATAAGCAGGGCTACAGTCGACAGGTTATCCTCGTTATTTCCCAATTATTTTACTCTAAGTGCCCATCTACAGAATCCTAAAAAAAGAAAGGGTCGTCGAGGGGCTCTAATAGCAAAAACAAAACGGCGCTCTTTTATCGGCCAATCAAAGCGGGGCTCAAATCCAGCGGCGAGCGGCTGCGAGTAATTAAAGTTCACGTGCTGCGGGCGCGAAATTAGGAGCGCCCCGAGTGGCGGAGTAATCCTGCCAATGGGCGCGGCGCGCAGCCCGGGCGGCGAGGGACGGACACGCAACCGCCCGTCTGTTTATCCTACGAAAGGAGTCAAAGAACAAATTTGCACGAGAACCACCAACGCAACACAAACTTGCGCTTATAAAACTATGTATGCGGGCCCAGCACAGTTTATATTTATCAACAATAATATTATGTCTACTAAATATACCCTAAGCTCGCGTATTTATTAAGCTATTGCATAGCTTTTATCGCGGGCCTAGGCCAGCGCGGCGACCGAATGAAGAAATTTCTTATCGACAATTAATGATTGTAAACTGATAATTACGTCTAAACGAGTACTGCTTACGATTCGAAAAAAAAATATGTTAAACAAGAACATTTTCATAATATTCTTAGTTTTGAATATTTTAGATTTTGTTTATATTACATAGTGTAATTAATTTGTGAAATTAGGTCTAACCGAACACAAAAACGACTACTACGCAAATACTATCTGGCGTATTATTATTAAACCTGCACCATTTAAAAGATAATTTAATTATCTATCTTTTTATCTACGAATTTTTTCGAATAATCCGGTTATTTTGCTTTATCGAATAAAAACTTCGTGCACGGCGCTCTGTCGGAAGACGTTTAAATTATTCCGAATCATTTGCTACCGCAGCCGCAAATGATTCGGAATAATTTCAACGTTTTCCGATAGAGCGCAGTTGTCTGATATCAGAAAAAATAAAATAAGTAAAATAAATAAATAATTATAATTACATAAATTGTTAAAAATGCTATGCAATAGCTTTACCGCGGCAATCCCCGAGTGCAACACATATTTTTTATTTATTTAATCATTTCGGAAAACATAAAGCGCATACAGTAATTTTTGAAAGAAAAAACTTTCGACCGCTAATCGTTTCCTGCGATAGGTAGCTTCAAGAAATATTAGCATATTTAAATAAAAAAAATACGTGTGGCACTCGGGGACTGCCGCGGTAAAGCTATTGCATAGCATTTTTAACGACTTATGCAATTATAATTATTTATTTATTTTATTTGTCTGATATCAGATAACTGCGCTCTATCGGAAAACGTTGAAATTATTCCGAATCATTTGCGGCTGCGGTAGCAAATGATTCGGAATAATTTAAACGTCTTCGGATAGAGCGCCGCGCACAAATTTATTATTCGATAAAGCAAAAAAAACGGATTATTCGAAAAATTTCGTAGATAAAAAGATAGATAATTAAATTATCTTTAAAATGGTGCAGGTTTCATAATAATACGCCAGATAGTATTTGCGTAGTAGTCGTTTTTGTGTTCGGTTAGACCTAATTTCACAAATTAATTACACTATGTATTATAAACAAAATCTAAAATATCCAAAGCTTATAATATTAGGAAAATGTTCTTGTTTAAAATATATTTTTTTCGAATCGTAAGCAGTACTCGTTTAGACGTAATTATCGGTTTAAAATCATTAATTTTCGTTAAGAAATTTCTTCATTCGGTCGCCGCGCTGGCCTAGGCCCGCGATAAAAGCTGTGCAATAGCTTAATTACAAATTGAAATAAAATATTTAGTTAATGAATCGAAAGCCGCTGAGAAAACAGCGAATTGGAAAAGGTTAAGGTGCTGGACAATGGTATATGAATATACATATATCTAATACAGATACTTATATGTAATATTAAGATTATTTAAAGCAGGCTGTTGTTTGCATAATAACTATATCAGTAAAATATGTTTATTGTAGATGCTTAGGTGTTTGTTATATAATATTTTCCATGTGTATAGCATATTATGTGTGTGCGTTATTCAAATTTAGATACTAGCAATTAGGTTGAATTGATTTGAATAGTTCCTCGACGAACGTCGATTGATTAAAGTTAAAAATGTCGGAGAAACAGGAATCATATGTGCACATTAGCCTGTAAGCGGTAGTTTTCCCGTAGTTCGTGTTGCCGCGAGAGACCTCAAATGCATAGTCCAAGATATTTCATTTGACAAAAGTTTGCTAAAATGCAATATAATAAACAAAAATTCCCCTCCCCCCCTCCTTCCCAGTCCTCTTTCCCCTCCCTATTCGCCTACCCCCTTCCCCCCTCTATCCACCCCTTTCCCTCTCCCTCTCTTCCTCACACTCCCCCCCCCCCCAGCAACTGGCCGAATTTAACCATTTACATTTATATCTCATTTTGTATGAAAGAAACTTACTGTTGGTTTGATCCACCGATATCGGTTACCTATTGAAATGCAAAATGTATGGTATATTAAGCAAACCGACGGTTTTACTCATACTTTTACTTTTACTAACAGGTCACATATAGAAAACCGGCCTTAATATTTTACTACGTTTATTAAGCTTTCAGTTTGAGTAGGTTAAGAATATTTTTCTGTAACAATCTTTTTGCAAATAAAAAAATCCTGGGCTATCCTGATCTTTGTGTTGTAAATACTATTATTATGATTTCATTCCGATTTTCGTAATGTCATAATTAATACAAATTAGATCACCATATTTTTGATTATTTTTTTACCGGTTAAAATATTTTTTAATTTGATGAATCATTTATTTTGTTTCTTTTAATGCTAGTTTTATTCTTAAAACATGTAGTAACTAAAACTGTCTTTTTTTTTTAAATTACCTAATGTAAGTAAATCTTTGATAGATTTTAAGTTTTCTTGTAATAATTTTAATAACCTACTTTGAGTATTTTGAATACCTACTTCAACTTCGTATTTTGTATAATTTCTGTAGAGTCTAGCATATAATCTATTTAAATTTTTGATTAAGTGATTTAGTTGAAAATTTTGTATTACATGGATTGTAGCTTTGTTTAAATTTATGTATTAAAAGCCTTTACGTCAAACTATTAACCGATTATTGGATGCAAGATCGTAAATATAAATACATTATATGAAAATGATTATACAAACTGCCCTAATTGAAAAAATGCCCCAATTTAAAAATAAACTCAAATTATATCTCATTGAAAGAGAATTGTACGACATTAACGATCTCTAAAAACTGTATGCATCTCGACTATATCTCTTTCTGTAATAGGTTTTTAATCGATTTTTTATTTGACTAAAATGTATTGACTATTTCCATTATTAGGTACACATATTAATTATATCTTGACTATTTTTATTTGCAATATAATCACTAAGACATTATATTTAACTTCTTGACTATCGTCACATTTTTTTGTTCTTTTTGACATTACATTTATTAATTTTATAAAAAGAAACTTATTTTTATCGGTAGTTTTAAGAATTAATTATGTTCATTATAACCTTCTTTTTTTCTTCTCATTACATTATTCATTATATTCAATGTAATACAATCACTTCTTATTGAGTTAATTTCTACATATCTTCTCTATATCTTACTTTCTACATATCTTTCTCTGTCTTTTTTATCTGGTAAACGAAATGGTGAGACTCGATTTAATTCTACAATAATACCTTCTTTATTCTTACGACTAACCTTTTATGTTTTGATTATTAATAGAAGAATTTGATAATAAATGAAGAATTCAATCATATCACGTCCAAATATAAATGTAATACAACTATGTATTAGCTTTTAGGACAATAAATTATTTGATTTGATTTGATTTCAAACTTGTCTTATTGTGGTAGAGCTTACCACATCAATGAAGAAGCTGAATTTTGTCCAACGACAGTTTTGACGCTATTAAGAGGCCCGATACAGTAAATATGGTTGACTTTAAGATATCGCTATAGCGATAAGTCCGCCATTTGTGCATAAATTGTCTTTTTTATAAAACCAGCGTAATATTCATTATGTTATGTTTTTATAGCACAATAAAGTTATTCTATTCTATTCTATTCTAAATATTTCAATAGGAAAGGCAATGGAACTACTATACGTTGAGGCTCTAGGTACTCCAGTATACTATTTCATGTGTATACTATTATATGTACCTACACATATCTATCTACTTATATAATAGGAGGAAGCATTTTTTTAGTAAAACCGATCTAATGTATAATCGGGATTAAGAGATGTTGAGAAAACCGTATACAACATTTTAGCCCTTTTCGATCACTTCAATCCCGATTATTTCTTTCAAGAGATGTTTATGGAAAAATCCTAAAAATCCATTACATTTATATGGGCAACCCGTTTTGAGTAAAACTGACCTGACCGAGATTAAGAGATATTAAGAAAACCAGAAAAAACTATTTTATCAATTTTCGATCCTTTAGAAATTGATTTTCGCAAAATTCCTTCTTAGTGCCTACGTCCTAAAAGGAACCTCTGTGGAAAATTTCGTGTTTGTAGCTTCAGCAGTTTCAGCTCGGCGATTATGAATCAGTCAGTCACCACGTTCTTTTACATACATATATAGATATTACTTTTATTTATTACATACTATGGATATTAAACAAATGGTATCGCAAATTACGTAAACTACAGTATATACATGTACATTAGGCCTACCTTAGTACAGGCGAGGCCTAGCTAGGATGGCTTAGTACAGGCGAGGCCCAGCTAGGACATTTGAATTTGTTTAACTATGATGTAGTCGGCAGATCTCGAGCTGCCCAGATAGCAATTATCTCGCCGCGCTAACCCCCCCCCACCCCCCTCCCACTCCTGCTTATACCCACACATATGTATATGACCGAGAGCACATTAACAGCTATACATTCGCAGTGACGCTTACAGAAGCGTGGATATATATCCAGATACATATTCTGTGCCGTCGTCGCTTTATCGCTATATATATATATATATATATATATATATATATATATATATATATATATATATATATATATATATATATATATATATATATATATATATATATATATATATGTATATAGCTCCTCCTAATCCCCAATTCAAACAAGGGACCCCTTTCTCCACTATGTACTATGTATGTAAGTGGCTTTTATTATTATTTTCTTCATAATCATCCCTCTAATCAATTCTATAAATATATATATATATATATATATATATATATATATATATATATATATATATATATATATATATATATATATATATATATATATATATATATATATATATATATATATATATATATATATATATATATATATATATATATATATATATATATATATATATATATATATATATATATATATATATATATATAATAAACCCTAAAATAGCCCAAAAAGACACATCGGTCATTAAAATCAGCACGAAAAAAATTATTTTGGTTTATTGGCGATCACCCTTGAAAACAGCCGCCATTTTGAGTCCGCAGGACCAAATATATTGAAGCGGCGGGCCAAATCGACCATTTGGGTCTAATGAACACGTGTGCAAAAGGATTTGCTTTTATCACAATTTGCAATTAGTTTTTTTTGCTTAGTACAGAGCTTGTTAGATAGACTACAGTGGAAAACAGACTTTATATCGGGCATGCGAACTGACGGCGTAAGGCAATCAAATAAACGTGTTACGCCGCGAGGCGAAAAGATTGTTTCACCCTGCTAGCAAATTTCGAACTGTTTTACAGCCGGAGCCGCCTTGTATCCATATTACATCAAAGGCTAACGATACCAAACTTGGAGAATTCGCCTCTAAAATACACCATTCATTATCGCTCTACCCGCCGCTGTACTGTTCTGTTCCTCAGCGAACAAAAACGATAGTGTTACAGGCCTGCAGCACGCTATATTTGAAGGCCGTACAAATGGGGCCGTGCAGAAAATATACAAAAATCAAAGTATTTGTAGGATCAGAGGTTACTTCAATTCTGAGAAAAAAGTATTTTTTTTTACGAAGTTTTGGAATTTAAAGGACAAGAAAGTCCGTTCTATTCAGAAAAACTTTTCGTTAATTTTGCACGGAGCACGTTCATGTCTAGGCGACCACGACCTTGAAGCACGAAGCATTTGAGAAAGCGTCCCATAACTGCTACAGTATTCATGCATAGGACGCGTCTATCGTACTCGCTCTCACAGATTCATTGAATTGGCGTTGCGTCCCGCTTGCACGCTTTCGTAATGCCTCTAGTTAGTCATGTGCGTGGCCCTCTTCAATCGACTAGTGATGCAATTTTAGTCGAGTCTTGATTTAATTCAACGGCACTTGTGACGATCGCAGTTGTTTACAACTTCAAATTGAACTACCAAGTAAATATACAAGCGACTGACAGGGATGACGCAAAACCATGTATTTGGCCGATCGGGGGGTAGGGGGAGAGGGAGGGGGGGGGGGGGGGGGTAGGGGGGAGAGAGTAGTTTACGGACAAAAAATTACGCGCAGGTAGAAAAAAAGGTTTTTACTTATAGCCAAGCGTTCAAGATAAACACTGAACGATACCTTCACTCCTCGCATCGAGTGATCGCAACTTGGTCTGCGTTTTTAGAGCAACGGAGTCTCTAATGCATTTTTAGCAGTTAATTACATTACATTACATTTTTGTCGTGTCCAATTGACGGCTAAAGACCGCTCTTGGACGTGTCAAAATAATTGGGTTATGTAGTAAGTTTCGTTACTACTCTTTACTGAACATTCATAGGTAGTCAAGAATTAACTACTAGATTGTCAAACTATAAATATGAATAATCAAAATAGAAGCTTAATATTTGAAGTAGTTAGTAATTCGAAAAGATACGTAGTAAAATTATTTATCGTAATATTCAAATTGTCAGTAAAATGTTAAATAATCAAATTAAATCTACGTTATGCATTTTAAACTAAAAGTACAGATATAAGACCATATAAAATAATCAGACAATAAGGCTCTACTTTTTTAAGTAATTTAAATGGGCACAATATTTGAAAAATCATGGCCCTCAAATTCGGCCAAATTATAGAAAGGGTGGCCTATCAGCATCTCCTTGATGGTTTTTTTTTAATTTTATGTCCTCCAGCTGTTTAAATTTTGTAGGGAGTAGATTATAGAATTTAATGCTAAGGTACAAGTAGCTTTTCTGTACTTTTGCCAGTCGTATTCGGGGTACGCATAAAAGGGAGCTACCGCGGGTATGATGCGAGTGAATGTCTGCATTAATTGGTGTTTCTATTAGGTGCTGTCTAGCATACATTAAACACTGGTATATGAACGCCGAATACATAGTCATTACCCTTGCCTTGATGAAATATTCTTTGCATGAGGTCCTAGTCGTTACCTCATACATGCTGCGCAGTGCTCTCTTTTGCAAAAGAAAGATTCTTTTATTGGTTGCAGCATTTCCCCAAAATAGTGGTCCATACGTCATTAATGAGTTAAAATACGCAAAGTATACTAATTTGGCTGCCGCAAAACCACAAAGACTTCTGATTTTTTAAATAGAGTATATCGAGCTACATAGCTTACTAGCTAATTGTTGGATGTGCGCATTCCATTGTAATTTACTGTCAATTCTTAATCCTAGAAAATTTATATCTTCTGTGATGTCGATTTCAAAATAGTCGTGTAATTCATTTAAATAGTAAACATTGGCAGGTCTTAAGCGAAAAGGAATTATTTTTGATTTTGTAATATTTAGACGTAATTCATTAGAATTAAACCAAATCAAGAGTTGATCACTCGTATACCTAATTCTATTTATTAATGATTCCTTATTTTGGTCACAGAAGATAAGAGATGTGTCATCTGCAAACAGTGTAATGTCATCATTCTCGGATGACACACATCCCGGCAAGTCACTGGTGTACTTTAAAAATAAAAATGGACCTAGAATGGAACCTTGAGGTACACCCTTTGTTACCAGAATCGGTTGGCTTCTTGTTCCATTTACTTCTGTCGTTTGATACCTATTTTGTAGGTATGAGTATTCGAAATTTAAATTCTAAGTGTCAACATATTTTAAAATTTTCTCACCTCTAATTAATAATTAAATAATAAATTTATAAGAATACAGTGCAATTCCACAGTCTGGATTCACTCGCGGTTAACACGGGACGCGTCCCGAAGGATCTTATCGGTCTGAGTTTACATTAAATATTCAACCAGCGTGTCTATGGACAAAGTCGACCATCGAAAACAAGCGAGCTGTCGTTACTGGCTGGGGGCAGATCGACTTTGCTGAAGATACATCGGACGACTTACTGAAGGTGGTGGTGGATTTGATTGACCAGCCGACCTGTCGAAGACTATATGCAAAGACTCTCAGAAAGAGGTTACCGCAAGGTATAACGGACGATCAATTGTGCGCTGGAAGCTTAGAAGGAGGACGAGACTCTTGTGGAGGCGATAGTGGTGGACCTCTGCAAGTGACGATAGCTGACAACCAATGCCTCTTCAACATAATCGCCGTTACCAGTATTGGAAAGAGCCCTTGCGGAAGTGCCAAGGGACCTGGCATATACACTGCCGTGAAGAGTCATGTGAAATAAATGGCGTTTTAGGAGTATGTCTACCGCCGGAAAATTGTACAAAAACTGACGGGGATTTGCCAAAAGGGAAACTATCACAATTTTGTATAATGTCGGAACAAGAGGCTGTATGCTGTATTCAACACAGCCCCATGAGTAACAACACGAGATCATCAAGAAACCAGGATAAATCCAATAATGCATCTTCTACATCACCGCCTACTACAACAACTACCAATAAATCACCGGTCATCTCTACAATAGCTCCAGAAAAACCTTAAACATCGCCACAAGCCTTATTAACAAATTCATAAATGACAGTGTGGAAAAACGTACTAAATCCGAAAAAAAATAGCTGCAATATTGAGTACAAATTTAACAATGACAGCCATTGCTGTGTTGGCGATTAATTAATTTATTTTATTTTATCTGCATCCAAACTTTTCTCTGGTCGTAACGGTCTCCGTTCCATCGGGTTCAGAAGAGGGAGGAAGAGAGAGTGCACCCGTGGTCGCGCGCCCACCTGTGCACTATAATATACCCTGCGCACTTGACTGCTTGCGAACAATGGACTCTGAGAAGACTAAAGAAGTCACTAGAATCTACAATGCAGTCGCTATGGCCGAACACGGCTAGAAGGATATATATATGTAGGTATGATTGAATTAGATTTAGCCCTTTGTCTCTGATACTAAAGTGTTCTAATTTATTCAGTAGAATATTGTGGTTAACGCAGTCAAATGCTTTTGACAGGTCACAAAATAGACCAATAACTGTTTTAGAACTATCCAGCCCATTCAATAACTCATGCAGTAGTTTCGATGTAGCATTAATAGTCGATAATCCTGCCCGAAAACCAAACTGTTTACTGTTAATAATGTCGTGAGTGTCGAAAAATTTAGTAATGCGATTCAATATTAATTTTTCAAAAATTTTGCTAAAGGCCGGTAATATGGATATCGGTCTATAGTTATCCATGTTATCACGACACCCTTTTTTGAATAAAGGTATAATTTTTGCCAATTTTAATTTGTCCGGAAAGGTGCCTTCTACTATTTTATTTATTTTATTTAGAGTAGGTATTACAAAACTTAACTAGTACATTTTACCATGTCACACTGTATGTAAATGAGGCAATAGCAGAAAACTGGTTCTTATTGTGACTGGGACATGGTTATGACCGAAAGTCGCCTAACTAGGCCTGAGCCTGTTCTAAGGCAGACTTGAGCAATTTTCTTTGTGCATTATGATTACTATTTATTAACAATGCATATATTTCTAGACACAATCAAATAAAAGTAATTATTAAAATAGTCTACGAAAAATTAAATTAAAAATAGAAAATTCAAATCTTTTTGCATGAATTAAACAGAGCGCAAAGATAATCTGCTAGTGCAGGCGTTGATGACTTTAGTAATCGGCTGGACACATACCACATGTCAGTCGACGACTTGGGCTTAAGTGATTGGGCCACTTTTATAATCTCCTCTCTAGGCACCGAGGACAATACACAACACTACTTTTTACGAATACAGCAGAGCCACCTCTAATCGCATTGGATCTAGTAAAGTAGAAAGCCATTGTGTAGCCTGGTATAATTATAGTGTTTTGCTGGCCTTGTTTTATCCATGTTTCACTTGCACAAAATATATCAACGTTATAATCTTCTAAAGTTAGGCCAACATCAAGAGTCTTGTTTTCTAATCCCTGCATATTTTGATGAATCAAACTTATTCGCAGTTCGTCATTTCGGATGGAAGAGAATTTGCTGGTCACGTTGGCAGATTGTTTTAGTATCGGCTTCCCCCGTTTTTTGAAGACCTTCTTGTATGATCCTGTGTAATTGAAAAAATGCTCTCTTTCACCTTTGAGCAAAATTTCTTCTTTCCATTCACGTTTAGTGTTGCTCCGGAGTATGTGTAATCACTCTCAACCAAAATCTCAGTAAATGGAATAAATGTGAAGTGCCTGTTATTCGCACACATTACAGTAAGTTTTTTGTTAATGTCTAGAATATCGTAGTTGTAGTTATTATTGTTGAGCCTATATGGGATATCACACACCAGAAGGTTGGTATTTTTTGATATTTCAATTAAAGTTGCCATATTAATCTCGATGTTATTAAGAGTTTGTTTCTTTGAGATGCCTTCTTTCAGGTAGCTGTAAAGAAGTCCTCCCATAACAATCACATAGTCATCTTTAGTCATCTTATTCAGCATGGTTTTTGAAACCTTACAGATGCCACGGAATTGGGCGTGTATTTTTGTGATGCAGGTACTACAGTAGGATCCTGGAGCCAATAAGTCATTCATCAGACTGGATGTAGTTTTCCTATTTTCGTCTGTCAGTATTAGTACTGTTCTTAATTTATTTTTACCCTCCATATTATTCTTGGACTTGGACTTAATTGACCTGATTTCTAAATTGATACCGATTTTACCGGTTTTAAAAGCTTCCACTGGAATATTCGCTGTTTTTAAATGATTCTTGTTTGGCTTGTTTATTTGTTTTTTATTTCTGTTTTTCGTAATTTCGTCGCAATTTTTAGTTTTTACTGTTTTTTTGATGACTTGTTTTCCTTTCCTTGTACTTTTTTTCTTCTCAGTGACTTTATTATCCACGGTAATTACCTTTGATTGAGTTATAATATTCACTGTTTCCTGTTTAGGCCTCGATTTTTTGGATAAGGTTCTTAAGGTGGTGGGATAAGGTTCTTATTTGCTATTCCCGAACCTTTTTCTTAAAGAATCGATTAGTGTAATGCATTCTGCTTCCTTTTCTCCCAAAAGCATAGTTAATCTTGCTATTTCATTTGTCATTTTTATATCATTTTGTATATTGTTTAGTAACAACTCGTCTTATTTGTTTGAGTAAAATGTGACAGTTCGTTCATATTTGGCGAGTTTTTCTCCAAAGACGAGACGTATTCGTGAGTATCTTTGAATTCTGAATGCTCTTTTTCATACTCTGCTAGTTTCGTAATGGCTTTAGAATAGTTGGTCACTGTTACATCCATTTCGTTTTTTAACCTGGATAACTGTGTCTTCAAATCTATGTTTTCTTGGCAAACTCTTTCAAATTCCAAAAAGTCGTCATTGTGCTGTTTAATCATCTCCAGTTTTACGCTGTTAGCATGCTCAAGCTGCATGCCAAGAGTCTTAATTACTTTATTAATAGAGTTGTATTCCTCGCGTAAACATTCATATTTTTCCGTAGCCCCGGATATCAGAGTAGTATCGTCATAATATTCCGTTATGGTTCCTTTTTTCTTCGCCAATTTGCTCGTTCTCCTTGTCGTCCTTGTGGGTGTCATCGCTTCAGCTTCAGCCGCGGAAACGGCAATTATATTTAGATTGAAATTCGGTAATGTACAGCCACCTTTACTTTTAGATACCAACTACAGGGTAAATCGATCCGTTTCACGGACGACCTCTAATGTGGGTAGGCAAATATTAGTTTGAAATGAAATATGGTCGTCGTATTGTTTTATCGCTCGTCGCTGTTTATATATTTAAAAACAAAATAATATTAAATCGTGTTCGAATTATAGCGAATTGCTATTTCGCATGTTATCAGTGGTGTAATTGTGGATAGTGGATCGAATCGTCAAATCTTGGGTTTCCTTGAGCGGTGTTGACAGCTGACATAGAGCTGTGCAATTCTTTGTTTACAAATTCTGCTGTTCCTTATTATTAAAAAAATATCAGGTTCGGGATTAGTTACGCGAAAAGATTCGGTCGGTTTTTCAAATCCCTTCCGTTATCAATATTTTGAAGTTGAAATACTACTCACTGCGTTGTAATTAAGTGCTGATTATGTGTCCTTGCAAGTCTGCTATCATCATCCACCTAATAATTAAGGTAAGTTAGGAAAACTTCCACTTTTAACACCAAAATATAATAATTTAAGCGAAGCTATCCAGCGTTCACACTGTAGCGATCCGGTGCATTATCCTTTGTTAATAATATTCTTTATTTTGTTGTTCAGTCAGAAGTACAAATCATGGATTTTGATGATGCATGTAAGGTATGTAGGTACCGTTCATATATTTTTGTTACGATGTATATCGCATTATTCGGCCCGGTGGCATAGTGATTAGGTCGCCTGATCTTAGTTAAGTTCCGGGTTCGATTCTCTGTTGGCTCATCATTTTCTGTTGGGATAAAATTAATGGAATTAAATGGAAAATTAAATGGTCCAATGGAATTTTTAAAAAATCTTTACACCCAGTCGAGTCAAGTATCACCAAAACGTATGGTTTATAACACACCTTATCTCTAAGGCTTCTTGTCCGAAATGTTAATTTTATAGCTATCACGGGTAGGTAACCATTATAGGAAAATTTAAATAAAGTCTTAGACAAATATAATTTTTGAGAAAATAATGAATCTATAAACAAAATATTCGTTGATTTCAAGACAATGCAAAGTATTTTTGAAAATAGGAAAACATTTTAAGACACATCTTAATAACGTCTACTCGTCTAAAGAGTTGGAGTTTTGGCGTCGATTAAAATAACCGTTCTTTTTTAAATTTCGCAATATCGGGCTCAAGTATAGTCGAAGAAATATTATTTGACAAACGTGTCGTTGAAATACAATAAAATAAACAGCAATTCTCAAAAAGTTATAACGACCTATTTTAATATATAAATCGATTCTGCCTGAAGCTTAAAAAAAAGCTTTACAGAAACAAACTGACATAGATACAAACACTTTAACAAACGCTTTATATACACAACCTGCCCGTCCAAAGGGTTTGATAACACCTTGAACTACCAACGGCCAGAGACTGTATCCTACTCACTACTATCCAGTTGCCATTTATTTTTATTTTAGACTATACAATCGTTTGTTTTGAGCCTTATATGTGTCTGTTTCAGGTGGGACAGCTATTGGGCCCTTGCTGAGTTGGCCACGAAGACCCATTCTGTTCAGGGTTGGTCACACTCACAGGTCGACACCCATCCGGCGGCCTCCACGCATAAAGTGCGAGCCCGGGCAGGACTTTGGCCTTAGGGCTAGTTTCCCCTAGAAATCAACCTTCTGGCGCTAATGGGCACCGTGCGGAGAAAGCCAATCGAATGTGCACTCTGACTAACAGTCGGGGGAGTCTGGAAGCAGTACTGTGTCCTATAGAGCGGGGGTGGTTGCGGACCTTACGGCGACTGCTCTTGAAACGAACATCGGCTACCCGATCCTGGGTGAACAGCCGGGCAAAGGATGCCATAGTCCGCGATAGATTCGGTATACACCGTTTCACCGCTTCCTTCGTAAGGGAGAGGACCGCGCAAGCCACCTTGAACTCGAAACCAATTGAGAGACCGGAGTAATCTGCTCGCAATTGGAAGTAAGGGCGTGAGTGTAAGCCCGCTGGGTAAAACACCTAGTTATCTTGCGGTTAAGGCGTTGGCTTCTTACGGGCATGTGGCGGAGCTTGACGGTGGATTGTTTTGTAAAAGTCTTCTGCGTTCACTTCACGGGAGAGATAACGACTAATCGTTAAAACTCCCTGAGGTGACGGGTTCGCCCGTTGTAGTTGACAACTGTATATGTCTGTTTCAGGTTTATTATTTGTTTAAAAAAGTCGTAATGTTTTGTGGTATACAGATAACGTGGTATTCAGCTATCGTTTGCAGATGCGGATGAATATTTTATTATAAGTGTTTACGCATAAAATGTTTACATATAAATATTTAATATTATTAAATAGATTGAAGCGATTTAGTCCAACCATATTAACCTATTATATCTTTGCCGATAGGCGTGACGCCGATAGGGTTTCAATGTGCTAACGCCACTTTTGTAAAATATTATTTCGTCAATTATACATACTATAAACAAATACGTAAACATGTAAATATATTTAAAATAATTAAAAAACACGACTGCCGTTACAGATATAATTATAATATAGTTCACTTTCAATAAAAATATTTATAATTATATTATAAAGGTTTTTTATGAAATATGTGTGGTTTATGTATTTATCCATATATATATATATATATATATATATATATATATATATATATATATATATATATATATATATATATATATATATATATATATATATATATATATATATATATATATATATATATATATATATATATATATATATATATATATATATATATATATATATATATATATATATATATATATATATATATATATATATATATGGATAAATGTCATAGAGATGAATACGACTAGTGTCGAAATATTCTCAGTCATATAATTTCTTCTAAAATAAGTTACTAACATCCATTTCTGTTACAGAAACCATCCTCCTATACTATTACATCCAAGGGCATACAGTAATTCGGCTGCAATAACTAAGAACATCGTAAGTTATCAATTGCGGAAACAGGTGCCGCTGCCCTAAGTATTTAAAGAGGACATTAACTATCGTTTAAATGTTTCTGGTCCACCAGGACCCCAGATAAGTAACTTTTCATGAATCTAATTTTATATATTATTGAAAATAATTTAAAAAAATTTACACCCTTAAAATATCAATATATATATATATATATATATATATATATATATATATATATATATATATATATATATATATATATATATATATATATATATATATATACATATATATATATATATATATATATATATATATATATATATATATATATATATATATATATATATTTTTTTTAGAATTGATCAATAAGATGATTATAAAGTAAATAATTATAAAAGCCACTTACATCGTGACGAAGGATTCCCTTGATCGGATTCGGGAATGCTTTAGGTGTTAACGAGAATGATGAATGCCTCTCACTTGCGGAAAGAGGAGTAGGTTTAAGTTGGGCCCATTTTTCAACTAGTAAACGCTCACCCTTCATCCAATTATCTCAAAAATTAAGCTACAATCCTTCTTTATACGTAAACTCACTCAATTTCCTATTATTTCAGGGGAAATAACAAGACAA
This sequence comes from Micropterix aruncella, assembly GCA_944548615.1. Lineage (NCBI taxonomy): Eukaryota > Metazoa > Arthropoda > Insecta > Lepidoptera > Micropterigidae > Micropterix > Micropterix aruncella. The sequence goes on along the minus strand of OX155980.1, from coordinate 54,989,562 downwards.
GACGAGCTACTTGACAGATGGAAGAATTTAAAATTTCGAATTTCGTTTTTTTATTTTCTAAAGGTGCGATATAAAGAAGCTGCGATCAATATTCAGCTGAAAACTTAAAACTAAAAGCGTGACATGCCCTCATATCAATGAAAGGAAGCAGTCAGCTCTTTCCTATTAGTTGGAAAGATTACCTTTAACCTAAATGGATTATTTACAATGAACGAAACATAAAATATGTAAAAATTCAATATTTTGAAATATTTGATAGTTTTGTGTATATATTCTTTTTAGAATTGATCAATAAGATGATTATAAAGTAAATAATTATAAAAGCCACTTACATCGTGACGAAGGATTCCCTTGATCGGATTCGGGAATGCTTTAGGTGTTAACGAGAATGATGAATGCCTCTCACTTGCGGAAAGAGGAGTAGGTTTAAGTTGGGCCCATTTTTCAACTAGTAAACGCTCACCCTTCATCCAATTATCTCAAAAATTAAGCTACAATCCTTCTTTATACGTAAACTCACTCAATTTCCTATTATTTCAGGGGAAATAACAAGACAAGACGAGCTACTTGACAGATGGAAGAATTTAAAATTTCGAATTTCGTTTTTTTATTTTCTAAAGGTGCGATATAAAGAAGCTGCGATCAATATTCAGCTGAAAACTTAAAACTAAAAGCGTGACATGCCCTCATATCAATGAAAGGAAGCAGTCAGCTCTTTCCTATTAGTTGGAAAGATTACCTTTAACCTAAATGGATTATTTACAATGAACGAAACATAAAATATGTAAAAATTCAATATTTTGAAATATTTGATAGTTTTGTGTATATATTCTTTTTAGAATTGATCAATAAGATGATTATAAAGTAAATAATTATAAAAGCCACTTACATCGTGACGAAGGATTCCCTTGATCGGATTCGGGAATGCTTTAGGTGTTAACGAGAATGATGAATGCCTCTCACTTGCGGAAAGAGGAGTAGGTTTAAGTTGGGCCCATTTTTCAACTAGTAAACGCTCACCCTTCATCCAATTATCTCAAAAATTAAGCTACAATCCTTCTTTATACGTAAACTCACTCAATTTCCTATTATTTCAGGGGAAATAACAAGACAAGACGAGCTACTTGACAGATGGAAGAATTTAAAATTTCGAATTTCGTTTTTTTATTTTCTAAAGGTGCGATATAAAGAAGCTGCGATCAATATTCAGCTGAAAACTTAAAACTAAAAGCGTGACATGCCCTCATATCAATGAAAGGAAGCAGTCAGCTCTTTCCTATTAGTTGGAAAGATTACCTTTAACCTAAATGGATTATTTACAATGAACGAATATAATATTATTTACAATGAACGAATATATATATATATATATATATATATATATATATATATATATATATATATATATGTATGTATGTATGTATGTATGTATGTATGTATGTATGTATGTATGTATGTATGTATGTATGTATGTATGTATGTATGTATGTATGTATGTATGTATGTATGTATGTATGTATGTATGTATGTATGTATGTATGTATGTATGTATGTATGTATGTCTTTTTTCATTTTCAAATGTTTATTCATTATACTCATACAACAACGTCACTAGTTCAGCTTGAAACACAGTATTGCTTGCGTTACGTGCATATTATATAGGCAGAGCAAGGAGTTAAACCGGCTCCTTGGCAGTACCGGTTTACCGAGTAGCATCGGACGCCTGTTAGGTTATGTATGTATGTATGTATGTATGTATGTATGTGTGTATGTATGTATGTATGTATGCACATATATATATATATATATATATATATATATATATATATATATATATATATATATATATATATATATATATATATATATATATATATATATATATATATATATATATATATATATATATATATATATATATATATATATATATATATATATATATATATATATAAATTATTATTTTTTCAAATTGAAATTATGTTTATCACTAAATAAATGAAATGATAAAATAATGAAAGGGCACTTATCTGGTCTGTGGTGACCAGGAGTGACTCCACGCCTTATTCTTCTCCTCACTCAGTGTTTGCTGGTGCTTCCTGCTGTGGCACTAGAACCCGATCAAAATGGCAGTCTTTCACAGCGGCACACAACAATGCGAGACGAGAATGAATGCTGGAAAATAATAGGCGATTAGTGTTTCTTAAATATTAATGATTGTTATAAAATGTATATCAATATTTCGGCTCAGCCGTCGTCAAGATATGTGACATTTCTGAAATCGAACAATTCGTTGAAAATTTAAATTCAAGGAATCGAACAAAAAGAAATGGATTAATAATATTTTACACGATTTAGTTAAGGTACCGAAACCAACCGTGCAAAACGTTATTTTAAAATGAATGATAAAAATTAAAATAAAAAGCATTTGATGATTATGATAATATGATAAACCTTATTAATTTTGCCTATTGATTCTAGTGCCACAGCAGGAAGCACCAGCAAACACTGAGTGAGGAGAAGAATAAGGCGTGGAGTCACTCCTGGTCACCACAGACCAGATAAGTGCCCTTTCATTATTTTATCATTTCATTTATTTAGTGATAAACATAATTTCAATTTGAAAAAATAATAATTTACACATTTACAATTATATATATATATATATATATATATATATATATATATATATATATATATATATATATATATATATATATATATATATATATATATATATATATATATATATATATATATATATATATATATATATATATATATATATATATATATATATATATATATATATATTATATATATATATATATATTATATTATAATAGGTATATATATATATATACCTATTACCTAAAATTCACAAGCCTAATAATCCTGGACGACCAATAGTCGCAAGCTTTAACTCTCCGACAGAAAGAATTTCGGCTTTTGTAGATTATTTTTTACAACCTTTTGTGAAAAATCTAAATTCTCATATCAAAGACAGCTATCATTTTATTGATATTTTAAAGAATACTGTAATTCCAAAGTCAGACGACCTATTATTTGTTACTATTGACGCCATATCCCTGTATACCAATATTCCTCATAATTTAGGATTGGAAGCCATTTCTTATTTTCTTGATGAGAGACCTCATCCTCAAATACCTTCTACGGATTTTCTTTGCAAATTAGCCGAGTTTGTCTTAACGTGTAATGCTTTCTCCTTTGAAGATGAATTTTATCTTCAAATTAAAGGGACTGCTATGGGCACGCGAATGGCACCTTCGTATGCCAACCTTTTCATGGGATTATTCGAGCAAAATTTTCTTCAAACGCAAAATTTAAAACCCATATTATGGTATAGATTTATTGACGACATAGTAATGATTTGGCCACACGGACAAACTACTCTAACAACCTTTCTTGACGACCTAAATAATTTTGGCCCTTTGAATTTCACTCATACCATTTCTAAATCACAAATTACTTTCTTAGATGTTGATTTAACAATTTCCGAAGGTAAAATTAAAACCGCGATTCATATAAAACCTACAAATAAAGAACAGTATTTACACTTTGATAGCTGTCATCCATTTCACACCAAGAGATCCATTCCCTATTCAATGTCCATTCGCGGACACCGTTTAGTTAACAACAAAGAAAATTTAGATAAATATCTCAATAATCTAAAGCAATCTCTTCTTGAAAGAAAATACCCTGCTCCTCTATTGGATAAACATATTCTAAACTCTGAAGTAAAATATATACCAAAACCTAAAATTTCTTCAAATAAAAATAATAATAATAATAAAATCTTTCTTAGCACCACTTATTTTCCTGGTGCTGAGAAACTGCGAGATATATTATCTGATTTATTCCCCATCATTTCTAATGATGCATCCACTAAGGATCTCTTAGATTCACCGCCAATTTTATCTTTCCGCATACCACCTAATATTAGATCAATATTAAACAAAACAAAAAATAATCAAAATTTCTCTATTGGTAATAATACTTTTGGGCTTCAACCTTGTGGTCATCCACGTTGTAAAACTTGTCCTCTGTTAGATCTAAGTCCTTTTTTTACCAGTCCAAATACTACTAATAGTTACAGGGTTCCCTTTCATTGCAGTTGTATTTCAAAAAATATAGTATATCAACTTCTGTGCAGGACTTGTGATGCCTTTTATATCGGTGAAACAACAACACCACTTAATATTAGACTAAATAATCATAGGGCTAGTGTAGGAAATGAAAGCCAACTCCCAATATCTTTGCATGCCAGGGCGCATAATTTATCTTTTGATCAATGTTTTAAAGTTAAAATAATAAAATGCCTTGGGGATAATGCAAATGAAAGGGACGTCAAATCTTGGGAATTGGCTTATATTTATATTTTAGGCGCTTGCAAAGGTTCCGGTCTCAATAGGCAAAATTAATAAGGTTTATCATATTATCATAATCATCAAATGCTTTTTCTTTTAATTTATAATCATTCATTTTAAAATAACGTTTTGCACGGTTGGTTATGGTACCTTAACTAAATCGTGTAAAATATTATTAATCCATTTCTTTTTGTTCGATTCCTTGAATTTAAATTTTCAACGAATTGTTCGATTTCAGAAATGTCACATATCTTGACGACGGCTGAGCCGAAATATTGATATACATTTTATAACAATCATTAATATTTAAGAAACACTAATCGCCTATTATTTTCCAGCATTCATTCTCGTCTCGCATTGTTGTGTTTCCGCTGTGTGAGGCCATTTTAATCGGATTCTAGTGCCACAGCAGGAAGCACCAGCAAACACTGAGGGAGGAGAAGAAGAAGGCGTGGAGTCACTCCTGGTCACCACAGACCAGATAAGTGCCCTTTCATTATTTTATCATTTCATTTATTTAGTGATAAACATAATTTCAATTTGAAAATATATATATATATATATATATATATATATATATATATATATATATATATATATATATATATATATATATATATATATATATATATATATATATATATATATATATATATATATATATATATATATATATACATATATATATATATATATATATATCCATATATATATTTATCCATATATATATATTTATCCATATATATGTATTTATCCATATACATTTCCAGAATGTACTTAATCAGACCTTTCATTCGACAATAAACACGATATAATTATGTTAATTTAGACAAATATTTTTTATATTTGTACAGTTTAGGTACCCTATGACACTCGGGATGACATAACCATTCTAATAATATCACACACTTCTAAATCGGTTGAAGCGTTTAGAAGTAATGATGGAATAAAAAATCTGGGTTTCAGCATTAATACATATCGGATTTTTTCCGAGTACAATTGCGTACTTTTATAATACTCCAAAATGTTGCATTGGAATAAATTCGTAAGAACTATAAACGATTGTTTAAAAATCGGTAATATTTTGTGAAGTTTAATAATTCAATACTTTGTATATGTATTTTGCTAAATTGATATTCCTAATATTTCTCTTCGTTACTAGGCCTACCGGATCTATTTCTGACGGCCGCGAAGAGCAAGAACGAAAAAAAAACGAAACTGTCACCGAATATCTGATTCTTTAATAACGATGAAGTAAAAACGCACCGCCTAACACGTCGATTAATATTAAAGGCGCTGCTTTCTCTGCTTACTAAGAACAAGAGGTTGCGGCACGGAAAACAAACATAGATGAATTCTGAATACATAGCAATCCCTTTGGGCAGCCGTGTAATGAAAGCGTGGCCTTGGTGTCACAAACTTACAAACGTGAAACAGTGAAAATTGCAAATTTTGGGTCTTGTGATATGGAATGAAAACCACTCGATAGAAAGGAAGAAAAAAAGCCAAAGTATAGCACTGTGAGTACTACATATCACTGTAATTGATTAGCATCCTGAGTAACTAACAATTAGGGCAATCACTACGATAAAAACTCTCGTTTGTAATGTAAGTCGGAATAGAAATCGATAGAACGGTCGCCGTAATCCCCTTACTTTGTGCTTATTCCTAACCAATGGGCTTATGATCGAATTTCGTGCAAATCCCTGTCAACCATATTTATGTAGCTAAATGCCGCTTCGGATAAACCAAGTCTCGGCTTAGGCATGTTAATTGGAAGGCGCCCTTTTTGACCACGAATACATATTATACGTCTTTACTCGGGTAAGGACAGAGTTGTTCCGCATACAAGCAACAGAACCAATAATTTAACAATTTATTAACCATTTTGATTTCAGGGTATGAAACCATATTAGACTAGAAAATATCTTTTCATAAAATTATATATTAAATTGCTTTTTAAAAAATCGGTGTCTTCTAGAGGTGTGACGCAGGTGCTGCCTAGAGGGGTGATGCAGAATCATTGTGTTTTTAAATATTTCGTATATTTTTTCTTGAATTGATAGTAATAAAATTTTCTTTAAGCATATCAAGCTTTCCAATAACGGCACGTGTTAATACACGGCGACGTGGATTGATTAACATTGTGGTGGATAAAAAAGTCCTTCAACAGTGGCCGATGGTGACAAGTGTGTATTAATTACCAAGATAAGTTTTTCCGTGTTTGGATAGTCATCCAGTGTTAAGAACAGTTTTGCAGTTTTACTGTCGTATTTCGTCGTTGAAATACTAAGATATTCTTTTAAAAAAATTGTCGCATGATTCCCCAATGGTTAGATGGTTGGAAATTATGACTTACCCACGGCTATGTAACCTATCTAAAGCAGTGGTTTTCAACCTCTTCTTGGTGACGACACACTTTTAGTCGAGTGAAGTCACTCCGGTATACCGGCGAGTTTGGGAGGCGGGTAGAGACCCCCATTAGGGCCGCGTGCGATTAAAAAAAACAGTTGTGTCACCCCGACTTTCCCGGCAAGCAGACAACCTCTCCCTGTGCGCAAAACACTTAACCCCCCCTCCCTCCCCCATTAATGAATATCGGAAGAAGAAGAATATTTTCGTTCGAAACTTTATACATCCTGAGTACCTACTTGGTCTATTTTCTTCGAAATTAAAGCATTCTAGATAAGGCGGGATAGGAAACCACGCAGAAGAAGAATATCGAAAGAAGAAGAATATTTTAGTCCGGAACTTTATACATCCTGAGTACTTGGTCTATTTTCTTCGAAGTTAAAGCACTCTAGATAAGGCGGTATAGAAACCCACGGGAGAAGAAGAATATTTTCGCCGGAAACTTTGTAAATCCTGAGTACTTGAGTATTAATTAAAGCACTCTGGATAAGGCGGAATAGGAACCCACGAAAGAATAATATTTTCGTCCGGAACTTTATACACCCTGAGTCCTTGCTCTATCTTCTTTGAAGTTAACGCACTCGATATAAGGCGGGATAGGAACCCACGAAAGAAGAAGAATATTTTAGTCCGAAGCTTTATGCATCTTGAGTACTTAGTCTATCTTCTTCAAAGTTAAAGCACTCTAGATAAAGCGGTATAGGAACGCACGGAAGAAGAATATTTTAGTCGAAACGTTACGCGTCCTGACTACTTAATCTATCTTTTTCGAAGTTAAAGCACTCTAGATAAGGCGGCATAGGAACCCACACAAAAAAAAAATATCTTTTCGTCCGAAACGAAAACGGAATTGCGCACTACCTGCGCAAAAATACCTACCATTAAAATGTACCTATTATTCGAGCGTCGCATGTTTTTGTATTATTTCCGTGGTATTAAAATGGCATTTTTCCAACAATTATGTAGTATTTTATTCGTCGCTAAAAAAACGTTATTTCCTTCCTTAGTTTAAGAAATATGCCTTAAGTACTCGTCGTAATGACGCGGCGACGCTTTCCCATTGAGAGTATTATGATGAGTAGACATGATAATATACAGCCACCGAAAATTACGAGCCAGGCGTATTTTTGAGAATGCATTTGGCATATTAGCAACTAGATTTCAAATATTTCATTGACAGGTTATTGTGGAAAACGAAAGAATAGATTCCATAGTAATGGCCATAGTATTTTATAGTAAGTGTGCAGTATATTCAATAGAATTGTGTATATGGCCATAGTATTCCATAGTAAGTGCGTACTGAGCGCTGCTGTGCGCGCAACTGACGGCCGCACGCTACACACGCACAGGCCCGTCCTGCGGTCTCCACGGCCATCCGGCCATCGAATGAAATTTCAATCGATGAGAGGCCGCCTCCGCCCGCGCCTTCGGTCCGGGATTTCCTGCTACACACGCCGGGTTTGGACTGACGGGTTTGACCGGACAGTCCAGGCCTCTCCGGCCGCCTCATCGTGTGTAGGGCCTATAAGGCTCAAGTATTCGGCAATATATTCGTATCGAGCGGCAATACTGTCAAACGTATTAGCCATTAAATATGGAGTATTTTAATTTCATAATCAGCTTGAAAATAAATTATCAAACTTTTATTTTTTACAAAGCATAACGCACCATACCACCGCAGGAGTCCATATTAGGACCTATTCTTTTTTACATAATTTAAACTCTTTCCGTGCGAAGCCAGAAAGGGTAGCTCGATATTCATAAATAAAATTATTAGTAATAGATATTCGAAAATAAAGATATTCCGGTATTTTGATTGTGACAAAAACGATTCTTGTACGTCTTGCACGTTTTGTACGTCTTGCAAATAATAGGTACCGATTCTTGTAAATAGTAAATATTTATCCGATTTTCCGGTACTTCGATATTCCGGAATTCCGATATTGTATCCTCTAGGGGCGGCAGACGCTTCGCCTCTATGTAGGGGCGTCTGGATGCCACGAGATGGAAGGCCAAGAGACGCGAGGCAAGACGATGCTTGACTTTGTTAAGTCCCCGCTCAATTTGATATCCTCAGCTAATGCGGTCGCCCCCAAATGAGTTTACCGGCTGAGGCTGCGAGACACCGTAGAGACGCGAGTCATTAGGCGCCTTTGCACTTACAGATCGATATGCCAGCAGGCCGATCTGTCGCGCAAACTGTAGGCTAAAACCTAGCAGCTAACGGTTCCTTGGGTCCGCTCAACTCACGGTTCAACTCCCATCCGGTAGCCCCGTCGAAGAAGGACAAACCTGGAGAGGACTCTGTTTCACGTCACGGCTGTGTCGTAACACATTATCGGATTCTCTGAGGGAAGACCTCGGACGCTGCTAAGCGGCTTGCGCATCGTGCGGCGTTAGCCAATCGACTGTCCGGTGGCATAGTGGTTAGGTTGCCTTACTTTGTAAGGTCTTGGGTTCAATTGCCGGCGATTACACGAGACACTATGAGTCAGTCAACGGGCCTTTTCCAAGGCCTGTGGCATCCCCGGTAGGCATTTGCCCTTTAGTTGGGCTTCACGTGAGCCGGGCCCATTGCTCCGGCCTTCTGAGTGTGGCGTAGCAGGGCTGCGCACCCTACAGCAGGTATCTCGTGACGATCGGGCGAAACTCGTGACGCTTTATATAGCTTAACGCCGACAGCCGCGGCCGTAAACAGTCGTTAGCCCACGGTGCTCAAGCAATAAAACCTTTTTTATTAAATATTAGTGGTGTATGTATTTATCAATACATATATCCTTATATTTATACTCTTAATCAGAATCTACTCAAACAGACCTTTCATTTGACTAAACACGATGTGTTTATCAAAATGTATTGACATTTAGATATTTGGACAATTATTTTTTGTCGTTTGGTACCCTATGGCATCAAGGATAACATAAGGGGCTCTCTAGACTATCAAGAATTCTTGTCAAGCATCACGTCGCGGGCTGCGAGGGGATCGTAAACCGCAGGAAATATGCATTTTTTAAAAATTATTTGCCAAAAATGTCTAATTTTGTGGTTTATACAAGGGAATCACGTCATTCATCAATCAATTACGTCTAAATAACCTGAAAAAATGCATATTTCCTGCGGTTTAGGTCCCCTCCTCCCCCCCCCCCCCCAGCCCGCGACGCGAAGCTTACCTCACATTTATAAATCGGTTCAAGCATTTAGAAGTTATGGTGGAATAAAGAAACGGACAACTTACATACATGAAACCTGAACAAATTACACTCCTTTTAATTACAATCCACTCCTACACAAATTACACTCCTCCCGCAGTCGTGCCGTCCTCCCCTTCTGCCGTCATTATTTACTGTTACTAAAACTTCCGCGGAAGTAAATCTTTAGAAACTTCTCCAAATAACAGCGCTAAGTAAAATCGAATTGGCCATTTTGGAATAGGGAATCAATTTAAAAATAATATACAAATGAGGATTTGATGGCACTTCTGGCCATAGCCAATATCAACAAATGTTCACGGATACATCATGCGTTGATGAATATTTCTTTCTAATTGCTAGGTACTGGCCTTTCTAATTGCTAGGTATCTGACCTTTGGATCAACCAACGTCCAACATCGACCCTTTACTGCAGGCCAAAAAAAACATGTTCAAGAAAGTAAATACAGAGCTAGTGCGTAATGAGGAATTATAGATAAAATTACCCAACTCCGTGTCTGTCATCAGATCGACACTGAAAGCGGCCAAAGGTATCATGCAAGGCACGAATGCTACATCGAAATGTGTCATTTGTGGAGTCACTTTAAAAGATATGGAATAAGAAAACGTAGTTAATCGTTTACCTTAATCTTTACCTTAACTTGTCTTTACTACTCTACTCGTTTACCTTATTTGTCTACTTTAGATTGTTGGATTAGGTGTTTCGCGTGTCTTCTATACGTTTGCTACCAGTTCTCTGTAAAGACGTGACAGATCAGAGGCAACTAGAATAAAAAATAGTTGATAGTAATAAAACAAGACTTCAGGCTGAATTTAAATCCAAAATGGGCCTATTAGTAGACAAAGCCCAAGCCATGCTATGAATCCACCAATTATAGAAATACGACGCGGCGCATTTCTCCTATCCTGAGCTCAGCTCTGATAGGAGTTAATCGATAAATTATCCATCATTCTGAGTGTACCAGCGAGTGGTAGCCACATAGATATAATTATGTTTGGAGTACTTTTAGAAGACAATAGATTTATGTATTCCAATTTGTATAGCTGGTATTATATGCCCAGCAGTATTCATAATATTCTTATACATGGGTAATCGTATTTAATCGGAACATTTTCATTGCCCGTCGGACAACTATTGGAGGATGCATTAAAAGAAAGATACAAAGAAGTAATAAAAAAATGATTAAATCACAGTCGTAAATGCTCAACAGAGAACTTCAAGAAAGACTTGACGAGGGTTCTCCTGTTGACGTCTGAACCTCTTATCTCATCATTAAGGAAATTAACCACTAGGAAAAACATTAGAGTGGATGAAGAGGTTCAGAAGTATATCAAACCAGTCGAAAAGCCTTCATTGTTGTATAAGATAGGAATAAATCTATATGTAGGAATAAGTAGCGATGAAGATTCTTCCGACTCATCTGTCGAAAGAATCTTAGTTCGAGGAGGTTTCATTTGTTTTAAAGTAATTCTAGGCTAAATTAGTTGAATGAGGCCAGGGATCGACCACTTCTTGCACCTAAACACGCTGGGAAAAAAATAAAAATATAAGGGAATGCCCTCATATAAGAAAAAAATGGATAGGATGTCGACCAACAGGCTTATAGATAAGGATAATTGTATATATTGCAACTATGTATATATTTATTTAACTTTAGGAACTCTATGAACAATATTGGTGTACATAATGATAATTTTATATATAGCAATTGTGTATATATTAATTTAATTTTAGGAACCCCATGAACACTTTTGGTGTACATTTATAATTATAATGGTAATATTTTAATTATTAAAAAAGTTGTAACAAATATTAAACGAATATAAATTATGTTATACAGGGTTGGCCCAAAAGGGTGTTGGCGGTTTAAATATGATTTTTTTTAAACTACGAAGGATATGAAATTTTAATTTTAATTTTTGAGAAATATAAATGACGAAATATAAAAGTCCAAATGACGACCCTCGGCTGCTTGACACTCTTGAAACCGAAGGTGTAGAATTTATTGACCATCGATTTAAGGACGTCCCATTAAAAAATGAGATGGAGTTAGGTCTGGGCTGCGTGGGGGCCATTCAATATCCCGTCTTTTTGAAACAAGTCTTCCCGGGAAGATTTCCTTCAGCAAGTCTATAGAAATCCCAGCGGTATGGCACGTATATAGCGGTAGGGCACTATCTTGTAGGAACCATGTCCTCGAGGTATTGCCTTAAAATTCTTGCAAAGCCGGGACCACGAACTCTCTTAACACGTTGAAATGATTGTGGGATCTCACCGTCATCCTTTTTTCGTCCTCGAAAATGTATGGTCCGACAACATTGTTTGCCGATATAATACAGCCCACACGACAATGTTGGGGTTGTAAAGTGGACGTTCATGCAGACGTCGGGGATTGTTCTCTGACCAGAATCGACAGTTTTGTTTGGTCGCTGACCATTGAAATGGAAAATCACTTCGTCAGTGAACATCACTGACGTTGACGTTACAAAAATCGTTGAAACGATCGAGCAACAGATTAACGAAGTTAAGTCGATTATTGGCTTCATCCATGGCGACTAAATTTCCAAGAAGCGACGCGTCTAGCAATATACGCCCGCCTCCCCGCAACGAGCAGATTCCGAGAAATTAAGTAATCAAATCGTATACACCCTTTTGGCCCACCCTGTAGAAGCTAAGGAATGATAGATTTTGACAACATCTATATTAGACATAGGTCATACTGAATGTTTCTGGATTCTGATAAATAAAACCAGATATTAGACTTATGATACATATATTTTTTTCAAAGTACATATAATGCCCTTACAATTTATATTTTTTTGCATTCGCAGGAATTATTGTACAAAGCAGTTGGAACAGTCTTCGTTAGGGACCTCTTCAATCGCTTGTGGAACGAATTAATCGCCGATTCAAGCTCGTAAAACGTGTGCCTCTAAGTTTGCCTTTAATTTTAGGAAACAAAAAGAAGCCGCAATGTGCGAGGTCTTATCTGTATGGCGGATGTGCGTTAACGGAATGTGCGACGCGTTATCGTGGTGAAGGGCGACATTGCTGCGAGAACGCCTTTCGCGAACTTTTTCTAAGACTCTGGGCAAGCAAGTGTTGACGTACCAATCTGCAGTCACTGCCCTTTGGCCTTCAAGCGACGCTGTTGTGTAATGTCTTGATTTGTCGAAAAAAGAAGCAGGCATTTTCTTACCAATGTTTCGTCTTTTCTTAACTTTCGTTGGCAAAAACTTTTCGTCACCTGTCATGATATTATACCGCCAATGATTGCCCTCAATCAAACTTTGCTAACATTTTACGACACCACTCTATGCGCAAATTTGTCATGGCCTGGCGCCCTTTGCTCTCATCTCAGGGTCGCCCGAAACAATTCCCCCGGCGCACTGCAGATTGCAACTGCCTACACGAGCTGCAGGATGAAACTGCAGGCAGAGTTCTTTGGGGACTTCTATGGTAGATCCCTCTTCGAGGGGGCTACTGCATGAGAGCCGAACCATAAGTTGATAAGACAAAGAATACAAACAGGCTATTCGGTCCGAGCTGCATGAAACCGTTCCACCCTCGTCCGTAAGAACGGTCTGCGAACCGATTGCTACGTGTAGAGGCACCTATTGCATTAGCATGTGGCGTCTTGCGCCAAAGCAAACACCTACATAGCCTCACCAAGCGACGGCGTGTAAACGAGTAAATGGCAAAATATTCAGGAGAAAATACTTATAGGTATAACATAAGATGCAGCGTGTATAATACTGCTACACTTGTTCAGTCGGCAACGAGGTTTTACATGTCAGGAATGGTCATACAACATTACGCCACCCATACGTTAACGAGCCTGCTGATGCGCCTGGTCGGAACCGTGTCCCTGCTTGATCATTATTTTAGTCAGGAAGATCGTTATATTAGGGGCTCACATCGTTGGTTTTACTTTCCCAGCCCTGTCAACAGACCAGGAGGGAAAGTTTTGTAAACGCGATTTTTTTTTTTCGAGATGAAGGCGGATATATCCGTTTTGAGCCCCCTTGAGACAATTAAGACAATTAAGACCATTTCCAGATTGAAATCTGTCTGTGTGACTGTCTGTATGTCTGTCCGTCTGTCTGTGTGTGTATTTGTATGTCTTCCTCCACGATAGCGCCCAAATGCTAAATACGATTGAATTGAAATTTGGTATGCAGCCATCATTTGGTCATTGCTTAAGTTGAAAAGATTGGGGTTGAAATCGGCGCACCGGGGGACGCACTAGTCATACACCAATCTCGAAATATGACTTAAAGACTTGAAATTTCGTACTCGGTTTCCTCGTAGGGCCGAAATCACATTGTGAAATTTCGGCTAAGATAAATATACGAATATTCATGTTCCGTAATACATTTGAATGAAAGTCGAGCGATAGCGTCGTTCGTCGGAGATATGATTTTCGGTGGATCCGCAGGGTCAGGGCTTGGGAGCCGGTCCAGGCCCGACGCGACGGGTGCAGGGGCCGATGGCGTCCCTCGCTGCGCACCCCACTCACCCGCCATATTAACGCCAACTGTTGGCGCTCGGCCCGAACCAGCCCTAAGCCGAGAAACTAACAGCGCCGCCTGAGGCGTCGCAATGAAACCCAACCGGGTTCGTCCGCCGGCCGAGAAAGGGCACTCATCGATTTAATTAATAAAATTAATATTCTGATAAAATCAGTTCTTGGCGGGAAAGTCTTGAGATGACACAACCGATTTTTTCTCAGTGTACGTGACATGTACATGCATACATGTGTACATGCATACACAATCCCCTCACACTCCTCTCCTCGCTGTCCCCGTACCGACCCCCTGCGGACGCTCCGAATATTATAACAGTAGAGATTAAACATTAGTATAGACACGATGCATTTTATTTACCAGGAGAACGGTGCAAACTGGGAAAACCTCAAACGTAGAGTAAAAATTTCGCGAAATTTCGGAAAAATCACGTACTTGTATTTTGCGCCAAAAGTACAGGACGATTAGTATAGACGTAACTCTAATATTATAAAACCCAGTTCTGACCAGAAACATCGACGTCAGAAACATCTCTATTATCATCCGCTCTGTGGCAAACTCCCGCAGTATAAATTTAGGCAATGTGTGTACAATCTGATTAAAAACGGCAGGATGATAGAATGTGTCTGACGTCGTAAAAACGGAGTCGGGACTCATAGGGTCTGGAAATTTGCGTTTAAAGGGGGGTAACCTAATGTAATTTGCGTTTAAAGGGGGTAACCTAAGGTAACCTAATGTAATAATGTAATTTTACAGAATTAAACGTTGTAAACGATGCCACGTACTTGGTCGAGAAAACTCTGCAAAGCAAGAAAGTGCTATCAAATAAGCAATAAAAAAGAAATGACCTGAAAACATAACTATATAAACAAAACGTAATATTAGCTATGACGTAGGTAATTAGGGAAGGGTAATGTTTTACCAACAAATGAGGACCGTTTTCTCAGAGTAATATGTGTATCAGGTTTATTTTTAATAAAAAGTTTCTAGTGGTTTAATGTACTTCTCTCGGAGTCCGGAGACATCAGTGAAAATAAATTTCTAGGAAATCATACTAAAACCTTCTTTTAAGTAGCAGGTGCAACATGTCAGTTTTTTCGAAGTGATACACGATCCATAGATAATCTTTGATTCTGTGTCTTGAGAGATTTTTTTTATGATATTAGTAAAGATTTTAATACACAGGTATACTAGATAATAATAAAGATACCCTACCAATAAACTGAAGTCATTTGTCTCGTATAAGAGTCGAGTAACCAATTGTTACAAAATTGTCAAGATGTTACCATGGAATATGAAAGCGAATTCTATCGCGTTGTCCAGGGTAGACTGAGACAACGGCGTTTGCAACATCGCCGAAGCGTCGGGTGTTACAAACTTCACGCGGTAAATTCGTATTTATTTTATTTATAATTTCCATTAAAGATTTTGTCAAAGCGATACATCTACTGCAAAAGTATCGTCCAAAAACTCGGACTATTATAACTAAGATTTTTTTTAATTTTTATTTATTTATTTTTTAAACATAACATGCGGAATTCATAAAATGGTCATACCAAGTAATGGTGCGAAGTAAACCACGACCCACATTCACATGACCATGCTCAGCGCATACCGAACTAGGCCGAATATAGCCTGTATCTGGGCACACGATTTATTTTCATACTTGGATGGAAAAGCATAACTGACGTAGGTACTCATACACATACATGCATGTACAAATATATAGATACATTTAAGGCGGCGCCGTGTGTTTTGACCCAAAACGAGCCTTACTATTTTACTCATACTGCGAGTCCTAGATCATTAATGATTAAAAAAACACTCAAGTGGCTTCTCAAATAACTGCATTACAATCTGTGCAAGTTTGAAATTGTCCATTTTGCTTATTTTTTTGTAAATACCTTGAGGAAAACCAGTAAAACAGTCTTTAATAACAGCCAGTAAACGTAACAAATTTGCACAGTAATACACAAAAGATATTTTGTGAACATTACTAAATCGCAAGATTATTAAACTAGTTACTAGATGTGTAGATGTGCATATTCGCCGAGCCAATGATACATGTCGGGTCTCACCAACCACGGCGGCTCGTGGTCAATAACGTCATAAGACCTGACCAAGCCCGACACTCCACCCTGGGAAGCCCCATCCCAGGTGCGTACGTAAAAAGCATTTTAAACCTACATTCTACATACAAAAAAGAGAGAAAAAAAACACACACACACACACATATATAGGACATACACACAGATATATAAGGATATATATATATATATATATATATATATATATATATATATATATATATATATATATATATATATATATATATATATATATATATATATATATATATATATATATATATATATATATATATATATATATATATATATATATATATATATATATATATATATATATATATATATATATGTATATATATATATATATATATATATATATATATATATATATATATATATATATATATATATATATATATATATATAATATAAGGGCATCCTTGACATGTTCCATCTCCTGCGGTAAATGTTCAGCGTCCCATAGATCGCGCGCTCGATTCACGAGCGACGTTTGCACTGAACGTAGATGGTAGGGGTGTTAGTGTGAGCTGGCATGCAAAAATCTGTCCGTATGTGAGGGCTTCCGATATACTGTATGACCCGCGGGAAATTCGTTTTTATCTTATTTATAACAATTATTTGTTTAATTTAAGTTTTATTCTTAGGGATTGCCTTATGAATAAAAAAGTTCATCTAGTAAAAAAAGACTTTTTCTGAGAGAAAACGGTCCTCAAATGTTATACGAGTACTTAAATAGAAGTATAAACTTTCATGTGACTCAAGGCTAGATAGTGTCGTATCAATATTTTATAACAAAACGTCAACCGGTAACCTAAAATAGCACCATTTCGCAGCGACTGTTTATTTCCGAACGCCCCTCTCTCCATATAAATTGGGTCGATGATATTACAAATTGAGGGGGAGAGCTGATGGCAACGAAAATGAAAAGCTTCCAATAAATGTTAATTGCTGTCAAAAACAAGTATGGCCACGCTAATAGGATAACCTCCAATTTGATTGTTTTACAGGACGTGATAACAAATATTACAGAACAGTTAAGTGAGATTATTTTGACCAACTATTAATTTAGTTTTATTTTGTTTAACTTGTGAAGTTTCAAAGATGTATTTAATGGGGATGTGTGCCAGGCAATCCCTTTTTTCGCGCAGTCGGAGAAAAGGCTTAAGATGGGTATCCAATAGGTTCGCGCACCAACACCAACCTGCAACTGCTCCAGTAGTAGATGCGTGGACGCTCCTGGAACGTGAAAAGTTACACGCTCTGCGGCGAGCGCTCTAAGCGGTGGCGGTAAATGCGCGAACCCAAAGTGATGCGCAGCGCCTTCGTGGATGCTGTAAGACGCTGGTGGGTACGTCTCGCGCATCACGTTCGGTGTCTAGTAAACGCGAATCCATCGCTATGAACTGGGCCGAGGAGAAATGTCTAACTCTAATCGAGCAGTACAGAAATTATACAGTGCTGTGGAATCCGAAGGATGAGAAATTTAAAAATACATTCTGGCGATGAGATGTTCGCTCAACGTTCGAATGAAAACTGCGGAGCACTCGTTGTTCTTGGGTTGATGCGCGCACCGTCTCCATTTGAGCAGTTTGCAGATGCGCGGAGCAGAGTTGATGCGCGAACCTAATGGGTACCCACCTTTAGGACAACTAACTAGAGTAATGTATTATGAATATACGCACTATTAGGATCTATTAAAAAATATATATTTTCTGTTTAAGTAGGTGCCTCATAGTATATTTATGGCAATTTGCAATGTACACATGGCTATACTAGTGTTATTTTTCAATGAATTTTAATAAAAATAAAATCCCATTGTAGCTAATAAATAAATAAATAAAACTTTTTGTAGGTGGCGCCAGCGTCGACTTGGTGACCACAATGGTGTGCAATTAGTGACGCATCACCCGTGCGGGCAATCGTGCTCGAGTAGAAACAGTAGTGTGCAGTTAGCGACGCACCACGCGAGCAAGCATTCGTACTCCCACGAAGCTCGGGTAGAAACCATCACCCGCTCACTCACACCGTTCTCCAGTGACTGCCCCAAAAAAAGAGTTTAATGTTTCCAGGGCTCATGTACCTATCTATGTATGTTGTCCGTTCCTTGATTCCACCATGCCTTCTAAATGCCTAAACCGATTTAGAAGTGTGTGGTACTTGTGTGTAGGGCAACCGACTGCATGCGGCTGTTGCGGTCGGCGCGAGGCTATATACACCGTCACGAGTAGCACGCCATAGTCACGTCACGTCAAAATGTTGAAATTATAATGGACGTTACCGTATACGTTTATATACCTCCAAAAACGTAACGTAAATAATGTACCCAGCCATCATGTTTCTTTCTGTGGTGAAAACGTAAACGTTATGACCGTACACGTTAATAATGGAAAACGTTTATGTTTAATACGTTTTTAAGAGGAGCGTAAACGTATACGGCAACGTACGATTTCTGTTTAAACGTACGTTGTTTACGTCAACTGACTAGCTGGACAAGCGGGTACAAAATTTAAAAATCCAGGGTCAAGTTGGCCCAGATAGTCCTAGTATGAGTGAAAACAGCCATCATACCCTGTCATTTTTTAAATATAAGATTAGATGGACGAATATTCCCACGGGTAATAAAAGTTGACTTTTAAAAAAGATAGATACTAGTCAAACATATGAACTCCAGTTACGACTGCTGGGGAGTTTTACTAAGGCCCTCCCATGGGGATTTGTCTTCCCGTATTGAAGCCCCGTTTCGTCCGCTGACTTTTATTGAACGTTCAGAAGTCAAACTCGACTAATTCAATGCGGAGAGCCCCACTTTCTACCCGTAACTAACAAATAACAGTTGAGGAGTACGTCTGATATTACTAGAAGCAGAGGTGCGCACTGAGAAAAAAAGAGATTTGACATAATGACGATTCTTTGTATGTAACGTTAAATTGTGATCTGTATTTAATTTATAGGGTATCATTTTTAGAAAATTTTTAGGGCGTTTTTTCTTCAAATCAAACTATTATGATAGAACGTTGAAACTTTGCACAAGACTGTCTTTTATAATTTAATCGAGCACTAAGAAGGGGTTTTTGGAAATTCGACCCCTAAGGGTGTGAAAAGGGTGGAATTCTGTTGTATGGACAATCGAAACCGCTGAAGCTACTAACATCAAAATTCATATTTAGGCTACTTATTACAAATGAAAACTAATGGCATTCATAGTTTTTTTAAATCAACCCTTAGGGGGTATTTAAGGGATGAAATATTGTATGAAGATACCTAAATGTTTGGATCTGGAAACTTGAAATTTTACACATGGCTTTATTTGGTAGTGGAGGTATGAACGTAAAGCCTTTTTTTTGAAATTTCTAAGGGGTAAAAAAGGAGATGAAAATTTGTATGAAAATACGAAATATACTGGTACTTGTTATTTCATAATGGTTTACGTTTAGGACCGCTTATGTTATAGATCGCCCCAGTAATAAAGACTAAAATCAAACCATTAATCTTCTGATAATATTTGATTCTAGAAACGTGAACATCTAGAAATGTGAACATTATATTTCACATTTCACAGAAATTTTGAATCATCCATTAATCTTCGTAAGCTGGGACGATCTAAAACATTTGCGATTTTAAAAGTAAACCATTATAAAATATTATATACCTAAACAAATGCTTGAAAAGGCACCCCACGCATCACACTCAAATAATATATTTAATTACAAACATGGATTCCACTAAGACCCCAATGGGTAAACATTGAGAACAGGGTGGTTTATGATTATTTGCTTTTTAGTGCAGTAAGTACTTATGAAAGCGTGGTTTATTTTTTTTTAACAAATTTTCGATGTTTAAATATATTAGATTAATATTTTACAGTGTCTTGAAGAATAACTTCTCTAGTGATAATATTTCTACGTAGAATAACGATTAACTATCATTATTCTGTTTTAATTTGCTTGTTAACCCGTTTTTTTCTGATACATCACTCCTAAGGGTGTTAGGACGTTTTTAAAAAAGATTACAGTTAGCCTCTTCGGTTCGGAGGATAAACAAACCGATACATTATCATTGGTGTGATAACCGTAAGATGAACGCATACTTTCTAAAATAAGATAGGGCAAATCAATCTTCGAAAAAATACACATGCCAGGTAGATGATTGACAATTTTAAAACCTCGAATATAACTCTAGGGACAAATACTTAACGTCAATCTTTTAAAGTAAAGCTTGGAAATAATGTACTGTTTTAGAAATGGACAAATTCGGTTTTGTTTGAAAAGGCAACTTTTAGAATGCATTTAGTCAGTGATGTACCTATTCACTTTTGAGTGCAAATAGATGCACCAATCAATTTTGCGCTACCGATTACCTTCCCAATCGATAAAAAAATTTTACTCAGGGGTAGACAAATCGGATTTAGAATGCTATCTCCTCGTATGCAATGAATGCCTATATAATATGTTTATTGGATTGGTTTCTTTTTTAAAAATAACAAAATAATGTTAAATGTAACCACCGATAATATTATGCTCTACGTTTCAGTAGTTTTCAACCCGTGTGCAGCGATTATCTTCCTGGGGTGCCACCAGGTTTTTGAGTTATTCTTTATCAGGGAAGGAAACGCAACTTTTACATTTGTGGACTTACTCAGCAATGTGCCCAAACTTGGTGCACAAAGTTTGCTTTCGTAACGGGTTTGTTTGAGCATTTTAAGAAATTAAATCAGCATGCAGGGGCGAAATGGGGATATACTGACATCATCTGGTGAAATGTAAGGTTTGTTGATAAATTAATTTTGTGTAAAGGCAAAATTAATAATGACAACATGCTATATTCTATTATACATTATAGACACGAAAACGGTGTCTGTAAGGCTGTTGATAACGACATTTTTTTTGGAATATATTAGTTATAGATACTATTATTTTACTAAAAATTTACCATAAATTAGCTTTCTGCGAGACGACTTTGCGACTATTAAAAATCGTTATTTTTTTTTTTTTAAAAACCTTGACGAAGAGACTCGACTTAATGTGTCCCATCACCAAGAAAAGGTTGAAAACTACTTCTCTACGTGGACATAAGTATTAATTTTTATTATTACTTTAGTAGGCACAGTTGTTGACAGAGGGCACCTTTTATTCCAAGACCGAGCGTGCAGTTATTTTACATTAGTAAAAATCGTTTAATTACTAGTACATAGACAAAGACTTCAATTTATACAGCACTTAGTAAAGCAAGCACTTTGCTCAATACTTTTAGTACATAGCCGAAGAAATTACTTTCTCCGACGCTAATGGAATTTGCTTACATTTCGAATATCGAACTGCAGGCCGCGATTTTCTGGTAAAGCCAACATTTACATTTTCCGGCCCACCAAAGTATTGTATTGTGAATGTTTTTTTCGACATTTAGACGGAAATATCAAATTTGAGCTGCCTTGAGACGATTAAGACCATTTCCATATAGAAGTCTGGCTGTGTGTCTGCCTATCTGGCAGTGTGTGTCCACGACAGGACCCAAACGCTTAATCCGCTTGAGCTGAAATTTGGAAGCAAGTAACATTTAGTCATGGCAAGAATTGAAAAGTGTTAAAATTTATTGGGAGTTGTGGTTGAAATCGGTCCACCACGCGGACTAGCCATATTTCAAAATCGAAATATTAGACTTATAGACGTGAAATTTGTTATCACGATCCGCGATAAATTCGAACTGAATGACCGCTAAAATCAAGTAGAGGCAACCGCGCAACCGACTTCGAACTCGCGACCAGACTGGAGGCCAAATCTGGTAGTGAAGGCGTAGGGTCGGCTCGCTGGGTTCATTTCCCAGTGATTCGCGGAAAGGCATTGGACTCTCACTATCCGCTAAGTCTTCACGTTCACTCCATGGAAAATAGAACGACCTGATGTCGTCAAAACTCCCTGGGGTGACAGGTTCGCCGGTTGTGTTAACACCCCCAGATACAGACACGGCGAAAAAGACCGAAATGAAAAAGAAAAAGCAACCTAGAGAGCTCACAATCCTACTCATCACTACTTGTCAATGGACATCGGAACAACACAAATCTGTATTTTAGCGAATCTGTCCGGCGAAACGAATAGAAATTTGTTTGGTCATCTATAATAACACTGCCAATGAAGAGATCCTAATTTTGTTAGGTTTTTCATGTTTCATCAGCCACATTATTTTATTCTAATCAAAGCTGCATTCGACTTGACAGTAAAACGATTTTCATTTGTGCTAAAAAAAGTGACATTTGTATTTTCAAAGGCATTTACCAGCTCAACGCACCGGAAAACACCCCTACAAAACACATGCCCGCTAATTAGAATCGATCACTGAATAATCCTATCGGTGTTTAGTTACTGAATATCTGTACCAAAAAAATCACTAGCTCCCCAGCTATTAACCTCTATAATTAAGGGATACGGTTTTAAAAAAAATATATTCGCAAATTAATAGGAAGTACTATTCAAAATGGGTAGTTGAATATGCTAATATTTTCATGTCAACAAGTGTACCAAAATGACATAAATGACATAAATACCTGTTTTAAATTTTGTAAGTTTTTACTTTTTGCTGACGATATGAAAATGTACGCACCTGTTAATTCCCTTGACGACTGTCAATTGGTCCAGGATGATCTAGATAGACTATCTCTTTATTGCGCCTCGAATCGTTTATTCCTGAATGCTGCGAAATGTGCTACCGTTAGTTTTACGCGGAAAAACAATATTCTACCATTTATTTATACTGTCAATGGTTTCTCGATAACCAAGAAAAATGCAATCCGGGATCTAGGTGTTCTTTTAGATAGTAAGTTATTATATAACTCCCATATAGATAACATCACGAAAAAAGCATATAGTATGTTAGGATTCGTACTTCGAACTTCAAAACATTTCGCAGTAAAAAAATCTCTATTACTCTTGTACTACGCTTTCGTCCGCAGTCACCTCGAATATGCTTCTCAAATATGGTCTCCTCGTTATAATGTTCACATAAAGAGAATTGAACGTATTCAAAATGTGTTCCTGAAACATTTGAATTATCGCTCCTTCTTGTCCTTTCCCAATCACAACGAAGCAGCTGCTTTTCATGGGCTTCAATCCTTACAATCAAGAAGAAAATGCGCAGACGTGGTGCTTTTCCATAAAATATTGGCAGGTTATATTGATTGTTCTGATCTTCTTGGAATGATATCTTTCCGTGTACCATCGCGACTCACTCGCCAAACGGAGTTATTCCACCTTCCGCAGGTTAGTACTAATTATGCACAAAACTGTTTCATGTATAGGGTATGTAAAATTTGTAATACGCAGCTCGGCGATATTGACGTATTCAATACGTCATCATTCGCTCTTAAGAAAGCAATTATTAATGATGGTATTGATTTATCATTGTAATCGCAATATATAATATATTATAAATAATATTTATTCAAGAATATCTTTAAATAATATTTATGTCTATATTATGGAACGTGTATTTACATAAAATTTTATTTACTTATTATGACTCCTTTCTTCCCAGTTCCCACCTGTCCCTATGAGTGTTAGTTAATTCTTCAAAAAAATTATATTGTTGTGTTTAAATTATGAATGTTTAAGTGGAAACATGTAATTAGGTTTATTTTTTTTAACTTAATAATTCTGTAACAAATTTATTGTAACAGCTGTATGTTTCCTTAAAAATAATAAAATAAAAATAAAAATAAAAAAATAAAAATAAAAATATATTAATTATTAATCAATATCTGAAATAGGTACGATGTATGGGCAAACTACGGCTCGTTAACCGTTTCAATCCGGCACGCATGCATTCGTATGCGGCTCGATGATCTGAAGCCAAATTCACGAATGTTTCCAACACTTTTCCAGGTCATCGACTGCCTAAAATGACATCCTTGCTTTCCGAAATTAAGTGCTTTGCACCAAATTACAGAGAATCAAGAAATGAATTTGTGGTCGCCTTTTTTTTATTTGTTGTTTGGGGCTATCTTAAGGTCTTTATGAGCCTTGTAACACTGCGACCATTGCTGATCTATTGTGTTCGCCACCTGCTATAGTTCTGCGCTAAGCCTCGTGTTATTTAAGAACAGCAACAGGCTTTTGACGCCAGATTGTTTTACCTCCTCAGGTTGGAGGTAATGAATCTTTTACGCATCGGCGGGCCTCACTCGCACATGAGGTGCAAGGGAGTTCCTCTGCCTCTTGGCAGAACCTGCACATTTTCGTGTCCTGGAGTTTAAGGTTGTACATGTGATTGTTCAGGCCACAATGACCCTTGAGCGTCCTCACTAGTATGCATAGTTTGTTCCTATTTAGAGATAAGGGCGCGAAGAGTTCACGGGCGCAGTCTTACCGTCGTAAGCCTTAATTAGCGCTTTTGAATGATACAAATCTGGCGTGTTATTCCAGTGGTTGACGGATTGTTCTAAACATATATTTTTGAGCATTAGATTTGCGAGGCATTTTGGTACGCCAAAGCACGGTTCAGGGCCTTATAAAGTTCGATTTGCACCCGTCTTAGCAAGTTCGTCGGCTTTTTCATTTCCCTCGATTTCTGCAAGTCCGGGAACCCATCTCGTGGTCGACTTACAAATAATGTATGAGGAGTTTCAACGTCCGGGACAATCAAAACAATCAAAATATTGCTAATATTGTTTTCAACTCAACTTAATGTCGACGAGGAGCGATTCACCTCCCACATTAAGCTGGAGATTATTGAACTCCAGTAAAGTACTCATCTGAAGCAACACTTCGGCAATATATAAGTTCTATCATCCGAATATGGCAGCGCACACCCGAAAATAGATAGCAATATTCGCATAATTCAACATGGAATGCGAACAAACCTATTCAACCACTAAGCTAAGGAAGCATACTTGATTAACTTACTTTAATAATGTAAGCTTTGAGCAGTAATATCTATAATTCTATTAAAAAATACAAAACCCAATAAAATGTGTACCTACGAGAGCATTACCTTCGACATTTCTTCGTAATTCGGTTAATTAAAATAAATTCTCTTGCGGTGCAAATAGGAGTATACTCTTCCCCCTGGAAGAAGTAGGGCTTTACGAACAGTTACTGCCCCCCCCCCCCCCCTTCGCATGGCCCATAATGAGTACAATTGTCCCGACATCAAAAAAGTTAGCCTAATAACTGGAGTTTGAGTTAGCGGGATCAAAATATCGCCTCTCTTGAAATACGGGGTGTCTCAAAAGAAACTTTGTATTGACTCTGTGTGAACGTTATGTAGAGATATTGGATGACCTGAGGTGCGTAGCTTTCGTGGTTATGACCAAATAACATTTTTTCAGCAGGACGGAGCCTCGTTACACACCTTCAATCCTTCAAAATTTCATGAAATTTTCCCTCACAAGTTGATCCCCAGGAGAGGTGAAATAAATTGCTCCGAACGCAGTCCTGATTTAACCCTGATAGATTTTTCTTATGGGAATATCTCAATCCAAAATATACGTCTATAATACGACTTCTATGGCATATCCTATACGAAATGTCAGCCATCATGGAGTCCACGTGCCGAGCCATCATGAGAAATTTTGCTGTTCTTTCAAATTTAGATGTGATGTTTAACATTTAGATGATATTATTTTTAGGAAGTAAATTCCTTAACTGTGTCTTTTAATTTATCGACATTGTCTTTTGATTTTATCGACAGACGTCAAACTTTCTTTTATATCGACATATGAGACTTCTTTTGAGACACCCATTACAGCGTAAGATTTCTTACAATCAAGAAGTCAATCGCATATTTAGTACACGAGTATATTTTATTAATCTCTGTATACGAGTATATTCTCGAATTATAATTATATATATTCCACTGTTCACCTTCACGCGGTGGAAGTTGGCGCTCGTGGCCTGCCAGCTAAATCTCTATTTCACCTCTCAGATCTTGGCCTTTCCAGAAAAATAATCAACTCTTTCCTAGAAAAATTATCTAAAACTGCGATTTGCGCATCTCAAATTCTATGGCTTCGAAGGGGGAGTGAATGGGTGGTAAGGTGAACGCTCACATGTGGCAAGACAGCTGTCCTAAACCTACCACAGCCGGTTCGTAAGTCCGGAATCCACTGCTCACCCCCCAGAGGTGTAAAAAATAGTATTATGATGGGCCCGACTCCGGTCGGTGAATTCCATGGCAGCTCCGTTTGTATTTATTATTATAATTAGCTTTAAAAGAACTAGTTTTAATTGGAATTATTTTCGTTTACATATCATAGTATATTAATGTTATAAGCCGCTTTTGACAGTTTTAAACATAATGTTCTATAGAAATAGCACTTATAGAAATGTTCGCTAGAATAAATAGTTCTTATAGAAATGTTCTCTACAGCCCGATGTTGCGAGCGTCCTCTTACCAGAAGCTGAACATTTTACTTAAAAAAAAAACGTATTTCGTGACGAGTCCGTTCGTCTACACCTGGATCTCAGAAACTTTAGGTCCTAGAGAAAAATGTTTTACGGAAAACAGAAAAATGTTTAACAGTTTGAATTGGGATCTCCCTTTATTGTGTTTTATTCACCTTTAAACCTATTACTTTCATTTTTAGACCTTTTTAAGCTATTGCATAGCTTTTATCGCGGGCCTAGGCCAGCGCGGCGACCGAATGAAGAAATATCTTAACGAAAATTAATTATTTTAAACTGATAATTACGTCTAAACGAGTACCGCTTACGATTCGAAAAAAATATATGTTAAACAAGAACATCTTCCTAATATTCTTAGCATTGAATATTTTAGATTTTGTTTATATTACATAGTGTAATTAATTTGTGAAATTAGGTCTAACCGAACACAAAAACGACTACTACGCAAATACTATCTAGCGTATTATTATGAAACCTTCACCATTTTAAAGATAATTTAATTATCTATCTTTTTATCTACGATTTTTTTCGAATAGTCAAAGAATAATATCCGTTTTTTTTGCTTTATCTAATAATATTCGTGCGCGGCGCTCTATCGGAAGACGTTTAAATTATTCCGAATCGATTCGGAATAATTTCAACGTTTTCCGATAGAGCGCAGTTATCAGAAAAAAAAATCTTCATACTGCATAAATAAAATAAATAAATAATTATAATTGCATAAGTTGTTAAAAAATGCTATGCAATAGCTTTACCGCGGCAGTCTCCGAGTGCCACACGTATTTTTCATATAAATTATAATTTAGTGGACAGTCGGTGACAACTATCAATTTCTCCCACGAGAGAGCGAGCCAGCGAGCATGTGCCGTCGTTGATATATTATTACAATTTAAATCCTAATTATAAGCCTATTTTAGCAAGTGTATTATGTACGATTGGAAGACCTAAAACTTGCATAGTTTATCGCACAAAATTAGTTATATATAATCTTTTTTTCCTGAAAAAAATCTGAAATGTGTTGTAATCGGTAAGTATCAAATAAAGTTAGCAAGTATCAAATATAAAGGGATATATTTACTAAAAGTAAAAAATCTCTTATAAGGTAGATTAGGCTGCGTGGACTTCTTAAAAACATTGTTTTTTCTGTGCATCCGATTTCTTCGCAATAGGAGTCTTCTACAAATCGCACGTGGAGACGAAGCTCGCAAACACACCTATAAACGACACGATCCCCAGTCTCATTCGTCCCTCTTGTACTCTTTTATGCTTAGTTTACAAGCGGTTTCTACTAAGCCAGAGTAATACGACTAACAGAGTAAAAAGTGAGTTCACACACTCTTTTCATATAGCTACCTGCATATAGACCATATTCCGGATTTAAGAGTAGAAACTGAAACAGTAGATTTGTGTGCCAATAAGCAGATAATCAAGAATAAATAAAACATTTTTTTTTGTTTGTCACTTTTTTTCCGATTAAAATATTTTTAGATACGTGTTTGTTTATATATTTTTTAATTATTTTGATACACTCGGCGTCAAAAAAATCGCACCTTTCCTAAAATTCGTGACAAGCGACTATAACTCCTAAGATCTTTACTTTACTCTACCGATATTAGTATCATTTAAAAGCTCAATTAATAAGCTTTCAAAAAAATAATCATTTGTTTACGGAAAATCAAAAACCACAAATCGCCAGCACTTTGATTAAAAAGTGGCGATGTACGCGTTTGGAGGCTCACTAATTGTAGTACCACCCTGGACGCGTATAAAAGGGGGGGGGGGGGGTAAAAGTCAATTAATGGTCATTCGCTATCCAGACGTCACAGAGGTCACACGTGAAGAGCTCCGACAAGAAAAAACCCAGTGAAAATGGATACCACGGCAGAAGAAGCAGCTCAAGTGGTGGCCCTACTGCAAATCGGACTACGGCAGGTTGAAGTTGCTCGGCAACTGAACATCAGCCGATTTCGAGTGCAACGGCTATACCGACGGTTCCGAGAGACTGGAGGTTACATCGGGAGACATGGATCCGGGAGAGGTCGCTGCACTACCGTCAGAGATGATCGCTACATTGTGTCGACGTCTTTGCGGAACAGCAGCAGCAGCAGCAGCAGCAGCTTCGAACTACTCGAAGGACAGCAGTCAGCGTCTCCACTATCGGAAGAAGGCTGCGAGAGAAGAATTTGTCGCCCCGGAGAGCCGCTACAGGCCCCCAATTGACTGCCATCCACCGGACGACCGGGAAGCGATTTTCCGAAACGCACGTGCCGTGGACATTCGACCAGCGGAGGAATGTCCTGTTCTCCGACGAAACCCGAGTGTGCCCGTACACCGACGACAGCCTTAGGAGAGTCTACAGGCGACCAGGGGAGCGTTTCACACCAGCCAGCACCGTGGAAACCGTCGGCTATGGAGGAGGATCCTGCATGTTCCGGAGCGGCATCTCTATCGACGGCGAGACAGACCTCGTGTGGGTCTCCAGAGCTGGAGGTGGTCGCGGCCAGGGGTCTCTGACTGCTCACCGGTACATCACCGAGATTTTAGAAGAGCATGTGGTCCCATATGCTGGTTTTGTCTGCACCAACTTCGAGTTCATGCACGACAACGCCCGGTGCCACACAGCCTCGATTGTCGAGGACTACCTACGTCGAATTGGCATCGAGGTTATGGACTGGCCAGCGAGAAGCCCCGACCTCAATCCTATCGAGCACCTCTGGGACGAGCTGAAACGGCGAGTTCGGGCCCGTGATCCAGCTCCTGCCGCTCTCGATGAGCTTCGAGATTCCGCCACCGAGGAGTGGGACAACATTCCCCAGGAACACGTCGTGACGCTCATCAGGTCTATGACTGACCGCATGGAAGCTGCTCGGAGGGCTAGAGGAGGCAACACTAAGTTTTAAGACTAATTTTAAGGATTGTAATTGTTGATTTTTAATTTTTGTATTGTTCCTTTTCTTTGTAATTTTGATCAGAATACACATTGTTTCAAATTTTCCCAGAATTTTCTTTTTTTATGGGGGTAGTGGCCAATTTCCTACCGTTTTCAAATAGGGGATTTCATTAGCTTTCAAATGATACTAATAATGATAGGGTACAGGAAGGATCTTAGGAGTTATAATCACTTGACACGAATTTTAGGAAAGGTGCAATTTTTTTGATGCCGAGTGTATTATAAAAGTATAAAATGTAAACGCTTATTCTACTATATTAGATACTTTTAGATATAAAAACATACGTGTTCCTTTGTAGTTCCACAGGGAAAACCACTGGGCTCTATCTTGTGTTTTGTTTTTTTTTGTTATTTAAAAAATATGGTTTCATTTAATAATAGATATTTCTAATAAGTCGTCTTTATGTATATTTTTCCAACGTGAATTTCTGTCATGAATTTTTTGTTCTGGTCCTTTTGTCCAAAATCATGAAAATCTGCATTGGTTTAGTATTTCATGCATAAAATAAATTATCTCTCTTCCATACTTTACATTCTTAAAGATCAAGCGAATATAAGTTAATTTTAACATAAACTCGCCCACAAAAAAAATATCTGCCTTTTGTTCATCACTGAAATTGATAAACCTAAATCCTAAGAGTCCTAAATCCTTTTAGATAAAAGAATTTCGTATTTAGGAATTTATTTTCTTTTCTCTGTACTCCAATTTATTCCCATTTCTCTGATAAATAAAAGAAATACAAAAATAACCCAAAATTTGAAATGAAAAAAAAGGTAAAAAGGTAGGTATTTTCAAATAGTTGCCCAATCTGGAGGATACTCCCAATGATTTTGTGATCGTGAAATGGTAAATGTATTCACAGCAAGAAACTACTTCTAAATTTGTAACTCACTATGATGTTAGTTTTCTCAAAAGCATCAAATTCAAAAAACATTTTAAATTTAGCTGAAAATTCATCTGTGCAATTTTCAATTTCACGACGCAATAACTCCCCTTTTGTTCACGTTCGAAAATCTAATCTATTAGGAAATTGATTTCTTTGTTCTCACTGAAGTTTCAGTTTTCCTTTATTCTTTCAGGGCTGCCTCCTTTCGATGATATGTCCGCTCTAAGCCTTACTATTTTTTTTAAACTTCTTTAAGCCAGCCATTATTATCAGAAAAACTTTTTCCATCCCTTCTAATATTTTCAATTTAATGAAAAGACACATAAATCGCATTCATGATGTGGTCGATGAAAAATCCCATTCTCCTTTGTTCGTATTTCTTAATTATTGCAAAGTTTTGCCTGGAATTCGTCCCAAATTTTGTCAGGCCATCGATGTTATAGTGCTCAAATTGAATATTGATATGTTAATTATTTGTCAAATTTATATGGCTCCATGAAAACGACTACAATTTGCTGTCACGTTTCACTATAACCGTAGCCCTATTTTGCTGCTCGCATTTAGTGGTCGAATAGTGTATTGCGCGGGATTTACGCTATTGAAATTCGCGTTGCACTGCAACTTGATTCGTTTCGTTAATAGGATTGCCGGCGGAGTTTTTATCCGCTTACTCTACTTTAGAAATGAACGTGTCATGTTTTCAACAGTTCACTGATTCTCAGTATGAGTAACGACGTATGCCCAAGGGCCTAGTAGTCGAGAGCCGGCCATGTGAATACTCTACGTCATATACAAAGGCAAATTATGTAAGAAAAGATGAATAAAAGATATTACTTGAAAAACTAACATCACTCAATTTCTCCCATCCAGTTGAAAAAGTAGCAACTTTTCTTTTAACAGGGCAAGATAAATTTAATGATATTTCTTTTTCAAATATATCTTTATCCTGCTTTTATTGCATAATTATAATAATATTGCCTTTGTATTTTTTGACGTAGGGTGTCCACACGGCCGCCTCCCGGCACCGAGAGATTCAATTGAAGTCGCGCTCTATTCAGTCTATTCTAGTCGAGGAAATAAAAGATTTTAATTTAAATACGTACCTATAGTGTATTCCAAATCAGGTGAGCCAACCCACATACTTTTTCTTACCTCTCTAATATATGATAAAGACTTGCTTATACTTACTAAACTCTACTGGTACCAAAGAGCGCAAACCAAAGTTGGCCAGAATATTTCTGAAGAGGTGGAGATACGGCGCTCAGTCAGATAGGGTTGCAAAATATCACCTCTGCTTCTTAATCTTAACTCTGAGATCATCTTCAAGGAAGCACTACATAAATGAAGGTAAATGGCGTAAATATCAACAATATAAGATATAAGATGCAGATAATGCCGTGCTATTTACTAGCAGGGAGGAAGAACTCCAACTACCCATGACAATGTTAAAAGGGTATGTGACGAATATGGATTGAAGTTGAATTCCACAAATACCAAGTGCATGGTAGTCAGAAAAGGCCCGTAAACAAACATAGCGTTACAGCTTACGGCATTCGACAGCATCAGACTGATAACATTATTTAGCTCGGCTGCAATTTAAACGACTACTGAGCAAGGAGATAAAAACCTGCATTGAAAAATCCTGAAGTGCATTATTTAGCTTAAAAAGGGTATTTTACGGAAGAAACATCAACCTACATATGCAGATCAGACTTCTGAGATGCCATGTATTATCGATATTATTATATGGGATAGGCAGTTAGACACAAACACGCTTTTCAGAAGCTTGAAACCTTCGATGTGTGGGTCTATCGGTGAATACTAAGTATAAACTGGGACAGTCAGGAATGAGCTTAAAGCATTTGAGCAAGAGCATAGAAATATCGAGGACAATAAAGATCCGCAAACTCGGACATACTTTGCTCGTGTTATACGTCATCCAGGAAGATACAACATTACGCATCTAATAATTGGAGGAAAAATAACCGCAAAGAGAGGTCCACGACGAAGAAGACCATCTCGGCTCCAGCGTAGCGACCATTCCGTAGGCTGTAAACGGCAAGGTTTCGGAAATCTACCACATTCTCGTTTTGAGCGGTGGCCAATAACGTTGTAACAGCCAATACTACGATTTTCGACAGCGAACATAGCACCAGAAGAAGGTGATGTACATATCGGCACAGACGGATAAACAGACAGCTAGTCAACAAGTCTCACTACTGTAAATCGTTAATCACTCGATGCTCATTTCTGTTTGCTGGATATGAAATTATTTGACTACCTTCTATATGCCGCACAATACTACAATAATAAAAAGGAAGTTCGTATGAAAGCGACGCTACCGCCACCAATACGGCAACAGAGCGCTTTCGCATTTGTAATTTATAATCTGCGGGTAAAATATTTAGTTAAAATTTATAACAGAATTTGTGTTTCCTTTTTGACTCAACCGCGGTACTCCAATAAGACTCCGAAAGTGAGCTCACCTTATCTAAGGAGTGCCTAGCAAGGCGGGCTTGGTTGCTTTCCTTTGCTGGGCACACTAGAAAAATATATTCAACTAATTTACGCGCTATTTAAGATGGGTTCAGGCAGATAACAGTGTTTTATGGATAGTAAATTCCCTGTATTTTGTGCTATATATAAATAAATAAAAATTAAAAAGGGTTCCTTTAAAGGTTTTGGTACGAAGCCCCAATCGGAAATCAGATTAGATGAGCGAGTGAGGTTATAATATAGAGAGAAACCTTTACAAGTTTTGAGAAAGTGGACACCACTGTGTAGTGTTACCAGATGTAGTATTTTTGCGACCATGATGATACAAAATGAAAACGAGAAAATGGCGCAAGACGAGTACGTAGTTGGTTTCGCACGTATCATACACAATTGACCTTTTCGCGAAAATAACTGCAACAGTGTAAGTCACTGCCTATATCTTTTTTACACTTTTGTGAGCAAAAGTGCGTAGTTTTGAAGTTGTTATTTTTTTGTGATTTGGAAATAAAACTGAAACTAAACTTGACCAATAAAATACTCTAAAGTCAACTGTGACACGGTAATTGCTATTAAGCATTATCCGGGTATATTGCACACATGTTGCGAGAATAACTTAATCGCGTAAACCCAACATTTTAGTCGTTCGCGGGCCGCCGTGTTGTTTCACAGCTTACAGCCTAACTTTTTCCGCTGCTGTTTAATGGGTGTCGTTTAAATTGTCCGTTCGGGCAGTGTGGTAGAGACTTTGCTTTTTTATTACATTGTCATACACAATTTACATAAATATACTTTATGTATTTATGCCACACGGGGAAAAGACCCACCAACAAGCGGTGCGTGCGCTTGCTTTGTTCTATAGTTATGTCGACGACAAAAGCACGGATTTACAATTAATTGGTTGTCGTTTTTACCTTTGACCGTTTGTATGCTGCCATGGCCTTTGAATTCAAAGGAAGCAATTTCTGTTTTGCAGTTTAAGAGAAACATCTAAATATCGCACCCCCGCTTCAAAGGCGACAAAACCGAAATACATAAATTTTCAATTTTCCATCCGTTTTCAAAGCATTAAATATCCGCTTGTGCCGTCAGAACCATAGGCAGTTAATGATTTCGCAATTAAGGGTATTTATATTTTTATCTTCTGACAGGAAACGAGTATCGTCTCAGTATAAGATAGTTTTAGCCGTGGAAACTGCATCTATAACGTCATTTATTAAAAAAATAAAAAACATAGGGCCTACCATAGATCCTTGAGGTACCCCACCTTTGATATCTTTCCACGTGCTCTAGCTAATTGATCCCTGTTTGTTGCATATGAGTTTATGAAGGACTGGGCAATAAAAAAATGGGAAAGCGAATAATGGTTCTAAATTACCTACGGCATAGCGAATGTCAAATAATGCGTTGTTTTTTCCACGTTAGTAATATAAATTTGAGTTCATCAGGGAGTTGTTTGGCCAACTGCTACGTATTTCTCATATCAGTGGCTCGGTTACGCTTCGTTCATCTGATCTGATTTCTGCCCGGAGCTAGCCACGTTCTGTTTACGACAAAAGCACTTTAAGCGCTTTTCTTTAGTGGAGGGCATTTAGGGCTGTATGAGTTGGTGAGTTTCATGTGACCAGAGCTTAATTTTATGTTCTACATCTTATCGGGTAGTTTCCGATTAATTTCATCATTTGTTGGAAGGAAGTTTATAGTTTTTTTATTATTTGTTGTAAGGAAATTTATAGTTTGGCAAACACTTAAAATCACTGTTCTGATGTCGCTTTCACAATTAAGATTTTTCTGTAACTCATAAGCTATGTATATAACGTTTCTATAGAATAACACACAAAAAAACTTTATCACTTTAAATTTAAGATTAATTTATGAAATTTTTCAGTTATGTCACTTTATGATAATACTTTATAGTAATACAAACGTCATAAATCAAAACAATAAAAAAACTGCCATTTGTCAAATATGATACGCTCCTAAATATGTCTTTCCAGAGTTCATATAAACACAAAATCAATTTTATCCTTCTCACCGATAAAGTCAAAAATTTAAAGTATGCCGCCAAAAAATACAATTTTAAAGTCATAAAAAATGGCAGGTACTCGACGCGACAGCCGTCGGAGCGCGACTTGTAATGAGGTCCAAATTATGCCTCAATGGTGGAAATACACAAAACTAAATGACATTATGTAATATCATTTCTGTCACTTTTGCAGATATTCGAAAATATAATAAAACGTCGTTTTAGGCAATAAAACCATTTTGTTTCGCGTGGTGTGAATTTTGAAGGATAGGGTTGCGATATAAAAAATAGATTTGTTCGATGTCGATGAAACTTTGCAAGTGTATTCCTTAAACGAGGAAAAAATACTGTACACATTTTTTTTTACGAAAAACCCTCCTTCACTACCTTTTTTCAACAATATTTAGCCAAAATTGAAAAGATGTGCGGCTTCTCAGTTTTATGCAAATATCAATAGCATCGAAAATGGTGGTACTGTCACCATTTTCGTTGTATGTATGAAGTCACAGCTAGTATATACACAAATTCTAACCTGGTTCGGTGTTGTCGGCTGGCTGCGATGCTGATCTGCGCGTTGGAGAACACTTAGCACCAGCGCCAGGACCCGGCTGCGGCTTCAACACTGACGCCGGCACAGCACCTTCGGCTGGAGCGGAAGCCGCATCACTGGTTGTACCTCCTGACGACACGCGTACGATCCACCAATCGGCTCGCGAAGGGCATGCCTCCACAATCTCCACCTGCAAGCGATCACACGAATAAGAGCCTTCTTCTTGCTGTGGGTCTCTCAGCTTTTCCCAATAGCAAATAAATTGTTGACATCTGACGCGTTCTCGAGATATGGGTGTGTGTGTTTGGGAGAGAGAGGATGCCTGCGTGTGGGTGTGTGTGTGTGCGTGTGTGCGTGTGTGTGAGTGTGTGTGCAAGCGTGTGAAAGTGTGAGGGTGTGTGTGTGTGTGTGTGTGAAAGTCTATGTTTGTACGAGGTGTGTTCAGAAAATAACGGGAATTTTTAAAATTTCATGGGTTTGGAGAATCCGATTGCCATTTTTTTTAATTATGTTGGTATACATGCCCCTGAAGTATGATAAAATTTTAAGCTGTATTCATTATTTACATTGTCTGTGGCAGCCGCTAAGGTTAGACGTGTTTTTATGAGATCGGCGATTTTCGTTTGTTAAAAGAAACGGATCAAAGAATTTGTATCAAATTTTGCGTAAAAAATGAAATAAAGTGCAAAAAGTTTGTGAAATGTTAACAAAGGCCTATGGTTAGTCTGCTATGAGTAAAACAAGATTTTACAAGTGGTATAAGCGTTTCCAAGATGGCCGTGAAGACGTTCAAGATGACAAACGCCCAGGACGCCCCAGCACATCAACAATCGACGAAAACGAGGAAAAAGTGAAAGAAATGGTTATAATCGATCCCCGAATCACAATCAGAGAAGTCGCTGGTGATGTTGGCATATCGATTGGCTCATGCCATGATTGTTTTTTCGAATGTTTTTGGGTATGAAACACGTGGCAGCAAAATTTGTTCCAAAATTGTTGAATTTTGAACGAAAACAGCGGCAAATGGAAGTTGCTCAGGAGTCACTTAATGAAGTCAACGACGATGTAGAATTACTGAAACGTCTTATAACTGGTGACGAAACATGGATTTATGGATATGCCATCGAAAGTAAGGCTCAATCGTCCTAGTGGAGGGATTCTGGCTCGCAAAGACAAAAATTGCCGAGCTCATAAAATACATCCAACGTTGGCGGTTTCCACAGTCAAAGTAAATAATGAATACAGCTGTAAATGTTATCATACTTCAGGGGCATGTATACCAACATAATAAAAAAAATGGCAATCGGACTCTCCAAACCTGCGAAATTTAAAAGTTCCCGTTATTTTCTGGACACAGCTCGTATATGTGTGTGTGTGCGCGTGTGTGTATGTATGTGTGTGAGAGAGCGTGTGAATGTGTGTGTACATATGTTTGACAAAATATTTTTTATTCTAACTGCTTGTTGGAATGTGAAAAGTAAGTGAGTCTCTTTTGAGGGGGCTGGTGCTCTCAGGTAAATATTATTTAAGGGATATAGACTATCTAAATCAGAACAGACAATTCTATAAAGTATATGAGTGACATAACTGTTACTTCCCACGGGCTTGATAGCGTCTCTAAGCAGTAATTCTGAATACCCTCAGATTTTTAATTCGCCTAATAATTACCTTATAAGCAAATTCTATTTACGAACATAACCAAAGTAATGTCTTGAAAGAGTCTTTAAATGGATTGCGGATTATCATTATAATCCTAGGCGATTTTTTTTAGTATTTTTAAAAATACTGATGTCACCTATGCTAATTCTAGAACTGATATTGAATGGTAAAATAGTGACGATTGCGTTTGTGAAAAAAAAACATGCTTTTGCTTTGATTAACTTTATAGTTTACGCCGTTTAAATAAAAAAGCGACTTTTAAACTCATATTGATATTGCCTCCCTAACTCCTCATATTTTTTTTTTGCAGAAATTAAACCTAAAATAAAACGTCTAAAAGTAAAATATCTAAATGTCCGATTTATTTCCTCAATAAATTGATAAATATTTTTTTGTTGTATCAGATATCCTATCGCATAAAAAAGTCTTTGGAATCCCGATTTGACTTAGGGTTCTTTGTATTTTTTTAATTTTATTAACACATTTATTATTTAAATATATTGACTAAGATTTTCCGGTAGTTTTTTTTTAAATAAAAGGGCCATTTTTTATAGCAATAAGTCAGATATCAATAAGTATCAGTAAATTTTAAAGACCTAGAAAGAATTTGAAGTTAAAAAAATATAAGTGATCTAGTGTCGACACTATTTAAACGGTAGATAATCGGACAACATACATGAGAGTTATTCATTCTAATAGGTACTGATTAGTGATGCCACGAATAGTGATTTGGACGAATATCGAATATTCGGCCACGCTATCGGCCGAAGCGCCGAATATTCGGCTGCAAATTGTTTGGGGATATGATTCTGGCAAGTGTTTTATTCATTCACTGCAACGAGCTCTGGAGGGATCGCTTAAGTCTCAAACGGAAATACTAGAGATGATAACTGCTGCGAGACTAATTGTCACCCATTTTAATCACTCTGGTATACCGAAACAATAGCTGAAATACATTCGCCAAAAACTTTACTTGCCAAACCACCAACTAGTACAAGGTGTAAGCACACGCTGGAATTCTACGTATTATTTAATTGAGCGATTATTAGAACAAAAGCGAGCTGTCTCATTGTACATACATAACCGATCACGTATCTTTGCACAATTTAACACCATCTAAATGGGTGTTCATGGGACAGAACGTCAAACTCTTCGAAGAAATTACTAAAATAACCTGCATCTCTGAAGTGATTCCAGATGTGTTCACATTGTTGAAATACCTGGAGAAGGTAGAGACTGCAAATAAGACACCAAATTTATTGAGAATGAGATCTTTACTGAAAGTTGAGCTTGAAAAACGGTTCAACTTTGATAATGATGACAAATATCTGGTTGCCACTTTTCTTGACCCGCGTTTTAAAACTAGTTTCCTGGGATCGGTTTTAACTGAAAGAGCAAGATTAAAAAATCTTTTAGAAGCTCTGAAAATAAGTTGTGATGAGTCTAGTAGTATTGAATCTGATGGTGATTCTTCTCCATTTCGTAAGAAAAAAAAACACTAAAGAAAATGATAACATGTTTGAAATACACGACAGTTTCTGGAACTCTTTTGGGGAAGTCGCTACAGATAATATGCAAAATGATGCGGGTGTGAAGAAAAGTTCTAATGCACATGAGATTGTTTTTTATTTGTTTTTCGCCTAGATCGGACGGCAGATCCTTACAAGTGGTGGTTAGCATAAGCAGAGCAATATCCAAGCCTGACAAAATTCGCAACGAATTATCTATTATGGCCGTAGTGTTTATAGTGAGAGGCTATTTTCAGAAGCAGGAATTTTCTACGAGTAAAAGCGCAATCGTTTACAATCAACCAATGCTGAAAAAAATGTTTCCATTCATCATAAGCTATCATCACTAATATATTTTAAGTATTTATGCAATAATATATAATAAATTGTGATTAAAACAGATACATTTTTAAGTGCGTTTTTTACTTTCCTGACGACCTATCGGAAAGGAAAGTATTGTGATCGCGCTAAAAAAAAATTTTGAGATGAAGATGGGAATATATATTTTGAGACTCCCTGAGACGATTGAGACTATTTCCAGACCGATCTCTGTCTGTCTGTATGTCTGTATGTCTGTATGTCTGTATGTATGTATTCTTCCACGATAGCGCCCAGACGCTTAATCGGATTGAGCTGAAATTTGGTATATAAGCTTCTGTTAACCGTCGAAGGAACCCATTAGTTTTTGGAGTCCCTACGCCCTACGGTTGTGGTACCTCCCATACAAATTTGGGGTTCCCGGCGAAAAAATTGTTTCCGCGATAGCGCCCAGACGCTTAATCTGTCTAAGTTAAAATTTGGCATAGAAGCTTCTGTTAACCATCGGAAGAACCTATTAGTTTTTGGGGTACTTACGACCAACGTTTGGGGTACCTGCCATACAAATTTGGGGTACTAGAGTAAAAAATGTCGCTGTTTTTTCGCACCTCCCCGGATACTAGTCAGGAAAGTCTTGGGGTGACACAACCGATTTTTTTTCATTGTATTCGGCCGAATAGTATGCAGTATTCGGCCGAATACCTAATATAAAAAAAAAGTGGCCGAATAGGCCGAATACCAAATAGTACCGATTATTTGTGGCATCACTTGTACTGATACCCTTTTTTTTTCCTCGGCGTCTACACCCGGGACATCCTGTACATATAAATGAATGAAACAAAATAGACCCTCAACGTTTTCAAAATATATATAACTTATATTATATTTATATATTAAAACGCTTACAATACACTAATCGTTCTTTTCTATATAGTTTTTTTTTCTACTAATAGTTTCTAATAAATTTGATTTTTTATCGAAAATCATAACCATCTCTTCTCTGCCTGACTAAGGATGATGCCTGACTAAGGACGCCTGTTATATATTGTTTTCTTCCGCTTGGTATTCAGTGTCCTTCTGGAGTAATAAATACAGTCAATTTTAAAGTAAAAATTAAATACCTGCTGCCCTTTGGTTACTGATAGCTCCGAGCTCCCAGAAGCTGCTACGTGGTCAGCAACTACCCAAGTCATTTCAACGCCAGCCTGTAACAATGAAAATAACAGAAATTTAGTTAAAAACATATATTGTTTGATGGATTCTCGCAATGAAGTGATATTTCTGGATTTTTTAAATAAACGGTCAAAATAGGGATTACATATTTTACACATATACGTCAGATATAGTGAAATA
The DNA here is from genome assembly GCA_944548615.1 of Micropterix aruncella. Lineage (NCBI taxonomy): Eukaryota > Metazoa > Arthropoda > Insecta > Lepidoptera > Micropterigidae > Micropterix > Micropterix aruncella. The sequence continues at coordinate 54,948,780 of OX155980.1, read as the reverse complement.
GTGCAATTCCGTTAATTTAATCCTACCACTTTGCAACGGGACCGTGTATGAACCGCGTATGGTCTTTAACATCAGGAATGGAATATGATATGAATCAAGTGGCCGCCTCTGGCATTATTTCATTAATTTCCTTTGAATGTTGTCCTTATATAAGCATCGGGATTATCGTTGGTTTCGTGATGTACACCTTACCCTTTTAGTATCCACAAAGGAAATAAAGGGTGCGGTCATATTAGAGGATTGTGGTAGCCAGTCGATTTAAACACTTTTGTCATTATTGGGTCGAGAAAATATTCTTATAAATTTTGCATCATAACTTGAGCTATGTGATCTGGCATCGTCCTATTCGAACTACATGTGGCTTAGGCCAAATTGATCCAATTCGCATAAAAGAGTTTCCCCACACGCCACGATAGCAATCACTATAAAATGTTTCATACAGCATTGACTGTAGGACTCTCAAAGAAACATGGCCCAATGATGCCGCCAGCTCAAAGAGCGAACTATGGTATGACCCCTCACTGAGAAAATATACCATGTAATACACAGAAATACGCATGTTTTAACAACGATTACGTATATAACTCAGGACTACGGTCCATACTTATGAATTAACATGACGCTTATCGGTGTTGGCGTGACAATAATTACCATGCCGTAATGTTAAAACATGATGTTATTTCACTACGTCGCGACCTTGGGATCTAGCTTCTAACAGTATATATAGTATACGTACGGTTATAGTCGGACACATGAATCAACTACAGTATACTGTTATTTTTGTATTAACCGTATGGAAAATGTTGATGTTGATCGGGTTGAACGAAAATGTTGATCGAGTAATAGAGTTCCAACAAAATTCCTTGTAATTTAATAAAATTTAGATTGAAACATCGTTATTCTGTATAAAACCGTAATAGCAAAATGGTAATGTAAGAATCAATCCAATATTTTTCTTAGTGCAATCGCGCGCTTTCGACTTCATTTTGCATCTAATGTATGTAATACATTATTGAAATGCCTTACTGTAGCTAAACGTATGCGGACGTTATGTCGGAAGAAATTGGGAACTTATAGCAATCAGAAGAAAAAATGTGAACAGCAGCAATTAATATGGATGAAATATCATTCGATGAATCGTATTTTTTTTAATATTGAAAGATTTGGAGCTAAACCATATCATCCGACAATTTCACACGAATATCGAAAGCCAATTTCTAAAAGCTTTAAAAAAAGTGGAGCCAAATATTGACATTTTATCACGTAAATTCTCGTATCCACTCGGCGCCAGATCCGAGTGCGCTGAAGCATGCGCTGTTCAACTAGTTTCGACGAAAGAGCTATTGCTTGCGCTCACATGCGTTAGAGGAAAATGCAATTCGAAATAATAAAATTATAGTTTTAAACTATCTTTAACACAGTGTGGCGTTAGAAGCTCCATAATAAATAGTTACGGACCACTCTCCACGACTCTTAAATATCAGCTGACTTAATAATAACTAAACCAAAATGGTGGCCAAGCAAAAACGGTCTGAAACATAAAACGGACCTGTATTTCTGATCATAACTGAGCTCCGCCTAATTTCGAGACCATAAGTCAATAGTGAATAATACCGTTGATTATATACGAACTTATGAAGGTCGCTTAATGCATAGTACGTTTTGGCAGCCCTTCTATGCCTGCGACATGCAGGTGAGGCTGAAAGCATTGTCCGGCGAAACTAATAGCAATTTATTTGGCTATCTATAATAACATGGATTACAAATGGTTTTTTATAAAGGACTGGTTGATTATGAAAACCTAATAATTTAAACAATGATAACTATAATAACATTCAATTATTAATGCCATCTATCGCATTTTATATAGGCTGATTGCATTAGAGTAATAATAAGAAGAGATAGAATGCCACATATTAGTCTATCTGAACTAAAAGTGCGCAATTATTACGTATTGAAACCCTTATACTAATAAAAAATGAGATCTTGATGCAAATAATATCCAAATAATAAGAGCTTTTTATTATTAGGCTACGCGGTAACAGACGGGGGGAGAAACCCCGCCCACCACCCGGGCAGTTCTAACGACATGGGTCGTTTTATCTGCCCGGGATATCGAATAATAAGAACTATGATTTAAAAATTCGTTTGCTATTACGTTACTTTATTTCGAGATAGGATTTATTTATTTATTTATTTATTTATTTATTTATAACGTACAAGAACAAAAAAATACAAGGACATGCATACTGTTGTACATGAGGAATAATTAAGAACAAACATTATAATAGCGAAAAACATAGCTCTATGGATATAAATATGCTAGCATATCCGAATGAGGCGAAATCGCACAACCAACTAGACCTAGAAGGTCTGTCTCTGGCTGTGCTGTGTTATACCAACTGTATTTTTGTAACTCGCGAACTGACGAAGGTGATCAATTTTAAATATTTCTAAATCTAACAAATGTGTTGTTTACACAAATTAAAGTAAAATTTAAAGTAGAAAAAAAAATATATGTATGCAATTAAGGGCTAAAAATAAAGTAAACTTTACATTATATACAATAAATTTAAGTGGAAAATAAGTAATAATATATACAAATATATGAATAAACACTACATTCTAGTATATATGTTTAAGAAAATGATATGTAATATTGCACAATTTTACAAATACGTATTTTTTTTAAATATTCACCCTACAGTATTAATAAGGTCTTTAGTTTTTGAACGCCCAATATCTAGAAGCCAGTTTTTTACTTTACCTTTAAAAGTTACATAATTTTTCACGTTTTTCGTGGTTTCACATAGTGAGTTATAAACTTTCGGGGCGATAAAGAAACATTGTCTTCGGGCAAATGTGCTTTTAACCTTTGGAATTGTGAAAAATTCCTTACCAGCATTTCTCGTTAAGTACAATTGTTGACTTCTTGCTCTGTACTCTTTAGTTTTGTGAAAGCTTACAAGGCACTGCTTAATAAATAGCTGGCAGATATCCAAAACCTTAAACTCCGCAAAGAGGTGGTTTGAACTGTACCGAGGAGGCTTTTTGTTTATGACTCTTATTAGTAACTTTTGTGCTTTTAATAGTCGGTCCATTGTTGTTTTTGTACATGAGCCCCACGCTATAATTCCATGCACCCATATACTTTGACCAAGAGCCATATACACCATTCGCAGTGTTTCTTTACTCAGTACATTCCTAAGTTCGCGGAACACGTACAGTAATTTCCTTGTTCGCGCCGTAAGCGATTTTATTTGGAATTCCCAATTTAGTTTGGAATCTATTTCTATGCCTAAATATCTAATTTTTTTTTCAATGTTTATATGCTCACATTTGCAATTATTCTGGGTTGAAGATACACTGCAGTTAAATTGGTGAATTTTTAAGGGTAATACGTTGGAGGTTAGGTTGGGTCTGAGTGAAAATGCTAGGTGCCATAAAGACGTGGTTAGAAGGCCAGATATAACGCGCCGCCTTACTGCCATAATGCCATACCACGAACGCCCCCATATTGAACATACGAGAAGATTAATCTTAGATTGGAACTATAATAATAATAATAATAATAAATAAACGCTTTATTTGCTTTAACAAAAAGGCGAGCTTACTGCCTAAAAGCAATATCTTACAACTAACCTTAACCTAGTGGAATAACATGTTATGCGGTAAAAATAAACTAATAAATTAAATTTTAATCATTTAAATTCAGCAGGAAAACAAAACAATAAATTTAAGAAAAAGCAATCAATAAACCTATAATGACGTAGGGGACGCAATAGGGAGGTAAAAATAGGGAAAAATGAGGAAAAGTTTATGAGCGTGGGTTCAAGTGTTCTTTGAGCCTGCGTTTGAAGCAAAACAAACTAGGTGCTATCCTTATACGCGTGGGTAAAGCATTCCAGAGACGGGCTCCACGTACAGAGAAGGAGTGTGAGAAGAAATCACTACTGTGACTAGGAATGAGAGCAGTAGGTTGTCTTCAGATCTCACAGGGCGCTCTTGAGAAGTTAGAGGTTTTAACCTTTTTATAAGATAGTTCGGAGCGGCCCCCTTCAGGATTCTGAAGAGCAATCCTAGGACTCTCGTATCTCTCCTTTCTCGGGTCGTCAGCCAGTGAAGTCTGCTTCTGTACTCCGTAATGTGGTCATCTTTCTTAGGTCATAAATGAATCGAATGCAGACATTTTGCAGCCTTTCTACCCTGGTGGCTAGATCTTCCTTGATGTCGAGAAAGGCAACATCTGAATAATCAAGGAGAGGGAGGAGAATAGATTAGCAGATTGTGATTTTGCTTTCCTCGGGGAGAAAATTCTTGAGTTTCTTTATTGCATGAAAGCGACCAATAATCAAATGACTACATTATAATCTCTTTGCGATGCACGATCATTGGCGTTATTTACGCCTCCTCTGCTGACAAGCGCTTTAAAGCGGTGTTTTGTTGTGTTTTAATTTTAATAGTGGTTGTAGAAAAGTAGTGCATGGCTTGCACGTTTTAAGGGATTTTAGCGACTCTCTGCCTTAGACGTTTTAGATTGAACCAGCGCCCGTGCGCCCCGACACAGCCCGCCCTCTTGCATTTAAATTATAAGTTTAATCAGTCCACTTTGGAACGTGACTAAGGAGAAGTTTGTGTAACGCTCAAATTCAAAGTAAACATCTCAGCGCGTGGGTCATCATAGTTAGCGTGCGGCTACCATCGCTAAAACATATGATTTTGCAGCAAATCCCGACTGTTTGCAGCGTTTGTAGCTTGCGGCGACAGTCAACAAACAAGTCACAACTCGATGACCTATTTACGGAATGTATGGCGGAATCGTGTGCTTTCACAGTTTAAATGTTGACGCAGTGATCATTTATTTACCAGTATGGCATATATACCTCTGAGTACATACCAGTATTGCATATATAATTAATTACGAATATGCAATATATGAAAGTATTCAATGTGATTTATTAATTTATCATTTTAATATAAATTTTCTTTGGTTTTTTTAGCGTCTATTTATTGAATATAATGTAAAAAAACATTGTACCTCGTTTTCTTACACATAGCTACGCCAAAATTATTCGGAGTCAACAAAAGAAATCTGAAACACAGTACTGTACATCACTGACTAAATAAATTTGCTCGTTGTGTTTATCGGTTGAAAATTCATTCAATTTCGTTTTATATTTTATTAAAAGCAATCGAACAATTTTTCTATCATTTACAAATGTTTGTACCTAATTGTTTTAATTTGAAGTGTATTATTCCGTTTGTAATCAATAACGATGAATGATTTTGTCTTGTAAATTTATTATAGCCTCCTCATTGCATTTTTACATTTACATGTTTTGAATATGTCCAGATCCTGGTCTCTCCAGGAAAATCAACTCCTTCCTGGAAAAAGTATCTAAAACTGCAATTTGCACATCTAAAATTCTATTGCTTTGAAGGGGAAGTGAATGAGTGGTAAGGTAGAGGCTCACATGTGGCAAGACAGCTGTCCCAAACCTAACACCGCCGGTCGTTAGTCCGGAGTCCACCGCCAAACCCCAGAAGTGTAATAAAAGTATTATGATGGACCCCAATCCGGTCGATGGATTGTATGGCAGCTCCGTTTGTATTTATATATTATTATTATTTTAAATTTCCAGAAGAGGTCCGGGACATCCTGACTCCGAAACCTTCGCAAACAGCCAAAATAGTTGTATTAGCCAAACCGATAGCCGACGTTCGGTAGCGGCCACGGCAAGACTTCTGCTTTTTTTTCTTCATCGCGGTTAAAAACGATCACTGAATTAAAAATATGTAGGTCAAGAGTGTTCCATTGCGATGACTGTTTTCTCTCACAGCTTAAGATGAAAGAAAGGTCGAAAGCAGCGAAGGCAAAGTTTTTCCCCGCTATTTTCCCTCTATTAAAAGCGGGAGCGCTAATACTTTTAGAGGCGTCCCGTCGCGTCGGACGCGTCGGACGCGTCCCGGGCGTTCTGTCTTGTCACGCGGGACGAGACGCGGAATTAATTTAGCTAAAATATTACGGCGCTTGTAAACGTTTGCCGTGCGATGGAATAATAATTGACGATAAGTGGATTGTCGGACAATCCTTCATCTTCACCCACCGACCCCTTTCCCTTCGCCAACAATCACAAAAGGGTCGCAGTTAGAGCGGATGCCAGAGGTATTTGATAATGCACAATCCGATAGACGCGGATTGAGTAGACGCATATGTCGAAAGTTGTAAAACTTGATTTATGCAAATTTTTTTTTTTCATTTATATTCCAAAAAATCTTAACAGATTGTAGAAACCTCAAAGTAGATTTTAACCTTGATTACATAGCATATTAGATTGCTTAATGCCGTACTATAATTTGACAGCTCAGATTTTACTACGAAAAAATAACGTGTTCATTCAAAATAACACATTCATAGTTCCAAAATTTTATTTATATTCTCTTAATTTTTATAATTGCTCAATTATATGGATTTGTCGCGGAGCAACAAACATACACAAAACCCACCTACTCAAAATACTATAAAAGGAAAGGACCGGAAGAAGACTCCACCCGAAGGCGGCAGGAAATGGTATCGCCGAGGTGCAATGGCAACACCGGAAATAAGGAGATGGCGATGTGCAATGCCATCACTAGGAATACCTACCCCGAACGCCCAATAATCAAACACATCTTAAGTGCCTCCAACGAGGCGTTTATTTTATCATCACAAACAAGCCGTCAACGAGAAACTAAAGCAAACATCGAAATAAATGGAAGAGAACAGTACAAACCGTCGCGAATCTATCCGCCGTGTTTCGCACGCAAAAGTCACGAAGAAAACAAACAACGAAAACCACATCGCAGCGACTTCTCAGCAGAGAGCTTTTCATCTTATACCACGGCATCTTGCGGTGTCGCTACAACGGGCGAGCCCGTCACCACAGGACGTTTTAACGATTAGTCGTTCTGTCGCCCTGCAGTGAACGTAGAAGACTTTGGACAGTACAATCCTACGTCCAGCTACGTCACAACCCGTGAGAGTCCAACGGCTTACCGCGAGTTAGCCAGGAATAAACACGGCGGGCTCGAGATACTCGCGCCCTCACTTCCAATTGTGACCAGATTTCTCCGGTCTATCGATTGGTTCCGAGTTCGAGGTCGCTTGCGCGGTCCTCTCCCTTATGAAGCGGTGAAACGGAGTGCACCGAATCTATCGCGGACCAAGGCGTCCTTTGCCCGCCTCTTACCCGGGATCGGATGGCCAATGGTCAATTCAAGAGCAGTCGCCATAAGGTACGCAACCACCCCCGCTCTATAGGAAACAATACAGTTCCCAGACTCCCCCGACTGTTAGTCGGAGAGCACAATCGATTGGCTTGCGCCGCACGGTGTGCAGACCGTCCAGGGGCGCCAGAGGTTTGATTCCCAGGGGAGACTGGTTGACCCAGTGTCCTACCCAGGATTCGCACCCCATGCGGGGAGGCCGTCGGATGGGTGTTCACCCGTGAGTGTGACCGACCCTGAACACATGGGTCATCGTGGCCAACTCATCATGGGCCCGTTAGCCCCCTTATACCACGGCAGTTCAAAGACTGACGGCGAAGGGGAAGTTAACGACTGAGGGCGCTGCGACACAGTGTAAACTCAAAAAAACACGAAACAACTAACGCGCAAACACGAATCACTTCTGGCGACTTTCCAGTCCAGAGCCTTTCATCCGGTGGCTACTCGAAGTAGGTCGGGGGAGGGGTCGACCAGTGGCGTCCAAAAGCGATAAACGTGCGAAACTAAATGTGCGAAACACGACACAACTGAAGCTTAAGCGCCGCCCGAGGAACGTCAGCACGCGAGCGCAGACGGCGGGCGGCTGCCGTACCGCGCACCGGACCGCTGTATATCTAGCGACCGACCGCGAGTGAAAGAGACGGCGCGAGGCGCGAGGGAGACGACGCGACCGCGATCACGACCAGTAATATATATAGGCGATAGTATGTAACAGAATTTAATCAATTTGTACTCGGCATTTTGAGCGAAATAAACAACAACTGCAATTCAAACATCGATCGCGAGTTTCATTCGGGACGACGGAAATCCTCGCGAAAGATTGAAAATCAATGCGGATAAGACCAAAGTGCTCACTACGGATGGTTCGAAGGCCAACGTTTACCTCGATGGAACCCAAATCGAACAGGTCCCACAACTCAAGTATTTAGGATCTTTGGTTACGGAAAAGAAAGTGGCATCGACGGCCGATGTCCATAGCCGGATCGGTCAGGCAACAGCAACATTCGCCTCGCTCAAGTGTTGCACATGGAAGCGAACGAATATTACCATCAAAACCAAAGTACGACTATACCGAACGTTGGTTCTTCCCATTCTTCTTTATGGATCGGAAACGTGGACGTTACTACAATCGGACCTCAAAAAGTTCGAAGTCTTTTAAATGCGATGCTTGATGCAAATTCTCGATGTCTCACTCCGCGACCGAATTCGAAACGAGACCATTAGAGAAAGATGCGATCTAGTAACAACGATCGAAGAAGAAGTACAAAAACGTCGACTACGATGGTTCGGCCATGTTTGCCGAATGAACGATAATCGCTTGCCACGTAAACTTCTTTGGCGAGACCGTCCGACAGAATGGAGAATTCAGCGATCGGCACCGAAGAAAACCTGGCTAAATAACTTCAAAGACGACCTTAAAAATCAACGATTATCGGCTAGGGATACTCGAAACGTGGCAAAAAATCGTCAAGAATGGAAGCGAATCGTGAATGGAGTACGAGATCCAGCGGCACCGACAGCAGCGTATTGGCTGCGAGGGCGACCCCCTCTTCAATCGCCGGCTACGGAATAAATAATAATAAATAATAAATAAAATTTGTATATGACGACGTTTGTGGTATAACAGTATGGTGGAGCACTTCAGATGGAGCTCGCAGCACACCTGTACGTTATCCTATCTCGAAATAGAATAATAATATATGTAATAACGAACGAATCACAATAGCTCTTATTATTGTGATATTATTTACATAAATATGTCAAGTTTTAAATTGGTATACAGATTTCAATGCGTAATAATTACGCAATACAGTATTTGGATACAGGCTGGATTCAGTAATGAAAATAGTAAATAGTCCAAAAAAAATGTAATATCATGAAAGATTAGAAAATTTAATACTGTCAACGTCTTTAATATAATAGAATAAATTGGTGTTCATAATAAGAATATCCTGGACCTCTTTTTAAGCTATTGCATAGCTTTTATCGCGGGCCTAGGCCAGCGCGGCGACCGAATGAAGAAATTTCTTAACGAAAATGAATGATTTTAAACTGATAATTACGTCTAAACGAGTAATGCTTACGATTCGAAAAAAATATATGTTAAACAAGAACATTTTCCTAATATTCTTAGCTTTGAATATTTTAGATTTTGTTTATGTTACATAGTGTAATTAATTTGTGAAATTAGGTCTAACCGAACACAAAAACGACTACTACGCAAATACTATCCGGCGTATTATTATAAAACATGCACCATTTTAAAGATAATTTAATTATCTATCTTTTTATCTACGATTTTTTTGAACAATCCGGTTTTTTTGCTTTATCGAATAAAAAATTTGCGCGGCGCTCTATCGGAAGACGTTTAAATTATTCCGAATCATTTTCTTCCGCAGATGATTCGGAATAATTTCAACGTTTACCGATAGAGCGCAGTTATCTGATATCAGAAAAAATAAAATAAATAAATAATTATAATTGCATAAGTTGTTAAAAATGCTATGCAATAGCTTTACCGCGGCAGTCCCCGAGTGCCACGCGTATTTTATTTTAAATTAACGTCTCCATTGAAATGCCACGCACAATGAAATCTTTATGTATTTTTTTTGGACTGATACAGGAAACTATTTCCGACCTACTTAGTCGCACTTTGTGAGGATGCAAATCTTGGTGAAGATGCAATTCAATACGGGTATAATAGTATAACCTACTGTACTTTATTTATTTATCTACATAATTTTAGTAAAACATTTCACTGTGCGACGTTGGCTCTATCTGCCTATCACTCGCAAACTGAATATCAACCAATTTAGCCAAAATGCCGTATCACTGTTCTAGGTGACGCCTTTTTGCAAACACGGAAATTCGATTCCATTTAATATGGTTTTCGTAATTTTGGCCATCGCGATGACTGATGAGAACCCGGATGAGAATGATGGATGAGAATTCATCCGGGATGCGAATGAAGGAGAAGTTTTTATTTGAACATTAAAAAATCAACGGAAGAACTCATCTGGATTTATTAATTCAATAGACACAGCCAAAATGTAACTGGTTATAGGCTGAAGCTGAACCTAAGCTATATCATATATTAATTATATCATTATTTTTACAACCTGTCTACCTTGGATAACGGCGGTTGTAACATCGCCGAAACGTCGGATACTACAAAATTTCTCGCGGTAAGTCGATTTTATTCCATTTTATAATGTCAAGCAACTGCGATAGTCTTCGATTTCATATCGTTACTTTCGTCTTTCTGTCCGTCCATTTACCTTTTTTTACAACCTCTATACCTATTACGTTAACGTTAACGTTAATGTCTAATCACGTGGCAATACTCAGGCGGTCATCCATCCAAGTACTGACCACGCCCGACGCTGCTTAACTTCGGTAACCTGACGGGAACCATTGTTTCGTTACGGACGCTATCTGTATGTCACCGCAGATTACCTCGATTAGTTTTGGTGGTACATGGCATTTTGGTATAGTCGTAGAACTCATTGGCCCTCAATAGCCAAACGTAATTTTAATATAGTTATTAAGGGTGGCTTAAGGGGTTCAACACACTATGGCATTTGTATTTTCGTCCTTTCGTTTAAGATAAATCATTAAACACGTAAGCGAAAAATATATATTTACATCAACAGGTTAGAAGAATTAGAATTAATTATTTAATTTAATCTAAATACTTTGCTAAATGTCAAAAGACAATAATACAACTACAGCAGCTTATTTTATATAACATATTTTCCCAACGGATTGTATGAGCTTCACACCTGGAAAGAACCGCCGAAGCAAACCAGATGGTCTCTTCTTTAGTAGTAGGTATTATTGTCAATATACGATTTGAAATAATATTTTTTTTAACAAATGGAATTATTATAAATATTTATTTTCCCGCAGATTCTTATGTCTACGATCCTGTGGATCTGGAGACTGGTCGCTCACATGACGTTCCCGTGAATTCAATACATTAAACAAGGACAGAAGGAAGTAAGGATTTGCATAGTTGTTCCTTAAATCGTTATCCTGCGCACAGCTTAATGTCTATAGTGACCAAGGCCCGCTTAGAAAATTTAAATAAATTTAGGTGTTAATATTTCATATTCAAAAGAAAGCACCTAAAATTAAGCGCGGAAAATGACCACAATAGAAAGATTATTTAAAGGCAAATTAAGCTGAGCATTTCCGGCGGCCGAGTGACGCAGGTGAGCGCACAAATTTCCGTTTCCGACGTGCAAAAGCCACTCAGCGACCGCCTATTGAATCGAGTTTCGTTTGGTTTCGCCGCTGAAATTGTTTGAAATGAAATGTTTTTGCGTCTTTATGAAAAGCAATTAAATCGGCTTTAACGCGACCGCCGCCCAGCGCCAAGCGCCAGTAGCGCTAAAGTAAATTTCTCGCCTGAGTAGCGAGCGCGAGGAATCCCACTATAAAACTCGACTATCTCTACCCGGAAAATGTCATTTAAAAGCTATAAACACGTGATGTTTGTTTAACAGCCCATATTTACGAGCAAAATAATGCAGCAAAACGATGCCGATTTTTGTATTGCGTGTTTTTCTATCCCGCAAAGATCGGCCAAGCAGCCGAAATACAATACAAGCTGATGTGTGTAATATTTAACAACCTGCGTCGTTACAGGTTCGAACAAGATAATCATCCCAAGTTTATTAGTACAATCAACACGATAATAAGCTATCGTATGCACGATGTAACTTAGACGCGAACCTTGAGAATCGTCAACTACTACGTGCGAATCCGCCACCCTAGGAAGTTATGACGATATCTGATCATTATTTCTCCCATGAAGTGAACGCAAAGACTTAGAGACAACGCAGACTACCGTCTAACTACACCTACAAGCCCATGAGAGTTTAACGCCTTACCGCGAGGTACTGGGAAGTGAGCCTAACGGGCCGACCTCAAGCCATCCCTACCAGATTCAGCTGGATTCCGTCCTCTAGTCTGGTCGCGGATTTGAGGTCACTTGCGCGGCCTTTACCTGACGTAAGCGGAATTTCAGTTCGAATTAATCGCAGACCGAGGCGAAATTTGCCCGTCAAGTTCATTCGGGATCCGGCGGCCAATGGATCGTTTCAGGGATATATGACGTCAGGTCGACAACTACCCCCGCTACTTATGTACGTTTCCAGACCACCCCTGAGTTATTCGCCGGCTAGGGCTGGCTAGCAAACCGGCCAGTGCACCAACCGTCCAGCTCAGCCCGAGGTGAACCCCCGAAACATCACTTCTGATCCCAATCACCTCTGACTACCGGCAACAGCCACAGGCAGAGCTCGCAGCAGCCCTAACCGGTTGCCCCCCTTCGAGGAGGCTACAGGGTGGGAGTTTACCCCCCCCCCCCCTCCCCAGTTCGGCAGATCAAGGTAATACAAAAATTGCCCAAAACTACCCAAGCTGCGCGGAGCCATTAGGAACCACTTAGCTGCGATTCGTTGTAAACGTGATTTTTCGATTTCGCACACTTTCAGGTTTGAGAACCGTAAGCAACACCCGAATCGTGGGTAGCGGCGCACTAAGGGGTATTTGGCCAATCTATCTGACCAAAAGTCATTTTCCTAAAACTCACTATATGTATTAAATTTTTTTTCTGAGATAACCTATTAGGTAGTAAATGAAAGTATACCCTCCCCCCTCCGCCCCGAGCAACTACGAACCCGGTCGCCTCGTTTGAGTGCTCGCATTTTCTGTCGGTGTCTTTGGCGCAAGCATAAATTCAACGGTGAATATTTTTATCGGACTGTACGTTTAAAAAAAAAACAGGTATAGATTATGAAGAATGCTGGTAAGTTTGCTCAATAATCGCAATGCTTTCTTATGGCGGTTCTCTTTTCGACAATGTTATAATAAACACAATTATCCATCTTATATGACTTAAATTTGGTTAAAAATAAAAGTCGAAGGTATTTGTTGTACTTCCTGGTGCTTCACGGTAATTACTTTTCTTGGGATATAGAAACAAGGCTTTATATAGTAGCAGGTATTGTAAAAAATTGTCACGCAATCCCGCGGTTTTCGAGGTCCGTATTAGTTAAAGTCATTAGTCAAAAATGTTTTTTTGTAGTATGTTTTTAATTTTGTGTAAACATTTTCGTTTTTTTTTTACTTTTTATTTATCACAACGCTTATTTGACCCTTAGGAGCCTAGGTTTCAAATTTCAGGGTCTATCCCGTGCTAGCAGGGCATATTTTAAAACTTTTAAACAATTTATTATTTTTTTAATTTTTTGAAAGTTTTTGTTTTTTTTAACTTTGTATGAATAACACGACTCCCTTTACTCTTCAGTAGTCTGTGTTTCAAATTGTAAAGTTTGGCCCGTGCCAGCAGTGCGCATTTTTGAACTTCTGATCATTTGAATAATTTTGAACATTTTAAACATTTTTTCACAATTATTGAAGTTTTCATAAATCACATCCTATACTTGACCCCTCAGGAGTCCATGTTTAAAAATTAAAGGCAATCGGTTGAGCCGTTTAACCTGTACATCGGTGAAATAGAGACATAGAAAGTCACTATAAAGTCATTATGGCAAAATTTTACTATGGCTTAATTTGAATTAATTTTACATATATACTTCCAATGATGTAATCATAACACAGTTATTACATTGAAAATACGTCCCCAACCAATTACATTACAATAACAAAAATACTTTCGCCCAGCTAGAACGACCCGTATGTGCGGCGGTCGCCGCCGCGGAATCAGAATCAGAATCAGAATCAGAATTAATTTATTTTCCTGTTTTGTATGTTACATTTTCAGTCCGCTGCGTTTGTGCACGCACTCGGGTGTGTCAGCTAACTTATTACTACGAACGTGTCACCAGTAGATGCGCGAGCATTCTGAGTGGTGCCTCCACGAGAGACGATGTTAGTCCCGCAGGTTTATTCGCGTGTTAGTCTGATTTTACAATTTTCTTACGGACTAGGTTATATGTACAGCTTACGAACTATGATAGCTATGATCTACGTTATATGTACAACTTACAAACTATGTTAACGAAGTAGAACTAATGTAGGTAATTGTCCAAATTATGTTCATTTTTATTATTTTTGTGACATTTTTCTTATTTTTATTTTAGTGCACGGTTGGCCACTCGCGCACTTAGTTCGCTAGATGAGTCGCGGGCGAGGAGCGGTTGGTCGTTTGCTAACCTGCCGCTTTCTTTCTGCGCGTTTCACGTACTCAACCTCGCCAAGTCGAATGTTCGTGAGCATCGGGTTGTGTTGGCCGTGGCCGAGGTACCGATCGCCCGGCGCCTCGAGATCTTCGATGTGCAGTTGAGCCAGTTTGCGCAGCATGTCCTCGTTCAGGTCGTGCGCCCTGAGGTGCCATGGATCAGTGTCGAGCATCTCCCAGAGCGTCTCCGTGCAGAGACGTCTCGGGAGCTGGCCAGATGTTTTCAGCGCCATTCTGTACTGGCGTTCTATTTTCAGCAGGTTCGTTTTGCTGTAGCGTGGCAGCAACTGCACCACCCCGTAGTCAAGAATCGGGAGTAAACACGCTTGGATAACAGCCAGTTTAATGTACGCGTCGATTCTGGAATGGTACCCGATGATGGAGTTTTCGCCTTTTCAATCACTTTATCCGTATGAACTTGCATGGTCATTCGTTGGTCAAAGTGAACACCTAGGTATTTGACCGTTTTTTTGTATTCAAGTAATTCGTCCTCCACTCTGATGAATCGAGGACGGTGCTGTCGTTTCGCGGTGAACATTATACATTCCGTTTTGTCGATATTACATTTGAGCCCCCATCTCTTGTAGTAGTTGATCACCGTGCCGGCCGAGCGTCCGGCGCGCCTGGACGCCTCGAACGGTTTTGCCGATCTCGTCAGGATGCACAAGTCGTCCGCGTACTGCGATAACTTTAGCGGTATCATGTCATCGTGGATCTTCCATATGTCCGAGACGTACAGATTGAAGATAACGGGCCCGAGGATCGAGCCTTGAGGCACCCCGTGCGGCACTGTCATCACCGTTCCCGTCGTCGTTCGAAACGAACCGCTCGTGGTGCGATTGCTGAGGTAATTCTCGATCGTTTTGATCACGTTGTTGTCGATTTCTGCATCGTACAGCTTCTTGATCAGTCCTCTGTGATTTATGGAATCGAACGCCTTCGAGAGATCGGTCGAGACCATCGCGACGCTGTCTTTCGCGTCGAGAGCGTCGGTGATAAATTTACCCGTACGCAGGATCTGTGTGCCGGTGCCACGGGCGCGGGTGAATCCGTGCTGAAACGGCGGCTGCAGTCTGTCGGCCGTCGTCTGAATGCGCGAGAGAACCAGACGTTCGTGGAGTTTGCCCATTATGCAGAGCAACGTGATTGGTCTGTACGAGGCCGGTTTCGTGAGTTCCTTACCTGGCTTGTGCAGAAAGATGCACTCGCCGTGCTTCCAACGTCGCGGAAAGTATCCCGTGTGGAGGCAATAGTTTGGTATCGGCTGATAGGCTTGCAGGAATGTCTCTCCCGCTAGTTTGAGTACGTCGGCGCGTATGCCGTCGGGTCCGGGTGCTTTCTTATTTTTGAATTTCTTCAACGCCGACTTAATCTCGGCCTCGCATGTCTCGTCGAGCGGTTTGAACGGGGTGCGGGTCTCGTCACCCTCGTCTTTCTCGTCGATGTTCGCCTCAGCTACGATCGCAGCGTTCACCAGACTGTCTATCGTCTCAGTTTCCGAGCGACATCCCTCAATCGTCGGCATTTTCGTTGGCGGTGCCTTCATGCGGCGTTGGATGTTCCACATCTTCGAGCGGTTGTTTTCTGGGTCCTCAATCACCTTCATCCACTGCTCTTCCTTCCAGTCGGTGATCAGCCGACGTGCGAGTTTCTGCTTCCGATTGTAGTCAGCTCTGAGGACAGGGTATCTGTTGGCATTTCGTCTGAATCGCCATTGCAAGTATCTGGCGTTATTCCTCGCGTAGATCGCATTCTGAATCTCGAGTGGTAGGTCTTCCTTCTGGTCGCGGTGTCTCAGAGGCGCGAATTCGTCGGGGGCCTCGATGATTGCTCGTTCGAGTCTGTCGAAGTAGACGTCGCACTGTTCGTCCGTTTCGATGTTTCTCTCGACTTCTCGCATTGTCTCGTGAATGCGATAGCGAAAGTCTTTCGATCTCTGCTCGTCCTCGCGAAGAGATCGCATGTCGCGAGTAAGTTTGATTTCTATATCGGTCGGCATGTACACCTTCAACCTCCACGGTGCATGGTCCGACTCGAGCATCCTCAGTTGTCTCGACGAGTAGCTCAGTCTCTGCAATTCGTGGGTGGCCACAGCGACGTCCAGGATCGTGTTGCCGGGGCTGTTCGGTCTCGAGCAACGGCCCGTGTGATGAAACTCGCACAGACCTTGCATCGACCAATCTCGAAAGCGAGTGCCGAGTCCGGCGCTGCTCGTGTGTCCCAGTTCGACGAGTCTGAGATTCAAATCGCCTATGATGATCGAGGCCGCGTCGTTGATCATATCCTCCGCCTCACGTTCGATCTCGGTGACGTTGTTGTTGCCACCTATATAGACTCCTTTGATCTTCACACTGGCGCCCGTGCGATGGTCGGTGCAGAGATCGATCGCAACTCCCTCGATGCGTCGATTCTCGTCACGCCAACCCGGTGTTACCTCGGTTTGTGTCCATTTCAGGCCTTTTTGGATGTACATGGCTGTGACCAAGTGCTCCGCGTGGCTGTCGTATATTTTGTCGAATCCGATTATGTTTAGTTTCCACTTTTCAAAATCGACCTTGCATTCGTTGACTACTACAATTTTTGCGGTCTTTCCTCGAATACCAGTCTTCTGAGTTCGTTTATCTTGTGTCTCAGACCCTGCGCGTTTAGGTGCAGGATATTGATGATCGGTAGGGCTTTTTGCTGCCCCCGATCACCACTGTTGTATCTGTTGGAATTGTAGTTGCAAGCCATTGAAACGGCTTTCGAGGTTGTCCATTCTGCAGGTGATGGTTTGCGCGAGGTTTTCCATCATTCGTCTTAGTTGTTGAAATTCGTTATGCATTTGGTGCGCGAACGACTGCTGCTGTTGTTGAGGGGGATCTTTCGCGGCGACCGACGCGTACGGCGGTCTCCACTGATTATGTTGCTGTTGTTCGCCCTGGGGTGTCGGCGGAACTACTACGCGGTCCCGCCCGTTGAGCGCGCGCGCTCTCTTTTTCTGTTCGAGCGCGTCCTGCTTCCTTTCGAGATGGTTACGGCGCGCCTGTATTGCTTTTTGGAATTTCGGGCAGCATGCTTGATTAGCTCCGTGGCCGGGAGTCCTGCACGACGTACACGCCTCGACGCTGTCGCCATTCTCGTTGATGATTGCGAACGTTCTCAGTTTCACCGCTCCGTGGCAGGCGGACTTAGTGTGGGTGAATTGCCAGCAATTTTTGCACTGCGTTATTCTGTCCGGTTTTGGCTTGTATCTGTCGACTTTCACTTGACCCTGCGAAAAGTAGCTCTCGCAAGATTCTCGCGCGGCTCTTTCGATCTGTTCGAATTTCACATTGCCGTCAAAGATATACAAGTTGGTGGGAACTCCGGTTCTACCGCCGTTGCCCAGTCTTTGTACTTTGTTAGGTTTGATGCCGATACATCTGTGTAGCTCCGCGATTTTTACTTCTTCGGTCTCGTCGAAGTCGCCGGCGCGGATGACGACTCTTGTAGCGTGAGTCTGTTCTTGTTTTGGTACCGGTGCGACAAATCTCATTTCTCTGTCCATTTCCGACAGTGCCCTTATTATTTCTTTTCGTTTTTCCGCATTCGGGGCGAGAATTGAATAGCGACCGTTGTTGCTATTTTTAATCTTGATCGTCGCCGTGGTGCGTTCGACGATCTTTCTCACCTCAGTTAGTTTGTTCTTGTCTTGAGCTAGTTCCGGGTGGAACAATTCTATCGGCGGGATAGTCTTGTTTGGGTTGGGGTTAAGATGCGCCGGAGTCATGGTGATCACATCCGTTTCGGTGTCATTTCCTTCGATTCGTTTTCTTTTGTAGCCCTGCTGTGGTGTTATCGATTTCTTTTGATTTGATTTTTGCGCGATACTTATGTTCGCGGTGTTTTCGATTTCCGTGTGTACGTCAGTGAGCACTTGGTAACGGTTACTCGTTGCTACGCCGGATAAGCTCGGTCTCGCTTCAGGTAGAGGCGGGAAATCACGTGAGCTTGAGGCTCTCGTTTGCTGTTGAGTGACCGTCACTGCTCGCACCGGCCTGGAGACGGTTTCGGCTGGCGCAAAAGCACGGCCTCGTTCTGCGTTCAAGGATATTCTCGAGGCTGGTAAGTCAGGGACGCTGATAGCGGCAGCGGTGATATCATTATTTTTGCCGCTTCTCGCGCGCTGTCGTTGCAGCTTGGGCGTCGGCTCGAGTTGTGTCGAATTTTCGAGAATTTTCTCGTATGGGACGTAAAAAAGATTCGCGCACGAGCACGTCACTTTTTCGTGAAACAAAAGTTTTTCGTGTGATTTGATCGGAATCGCATTCACCTCGTGCGGGTATTCGCACTTTGCGCAAATCACTTTTTTTTTTGCGGTCTTTGTTTTTGCAGTACGTTATTTGAACGTTAGTTTGGGTAATGGTTCCACTTTCGTTTA